>OZ025207.1:192500-780000 GCA_964019055.1 Anthopleura xanthogrammica
ATGGGTAAGAGTAGATTACAAATTCAAAGTATCAAGATACATTCGAGGAATCAGAGACATAGTCATTTGAAAAAACGTTTTGTCACTGACCGGCTCCGCGACCACGCGATTGAACCGAAACGGATTATGGGTAGAAATCGCTGAAACGCTCAATTATTCGCTCTGAAGTAGTTGTTTTTGCTTACTAATGAGAAAACACAAGCAGCAACCCTTTCAAAGTTTTTCTTCGGGTTTTGCCAAAGGAAGACAAAAGTCTATATGACTAATATTCAGTCAAAGATGTTCCCAATTTCAAAACTGTTAAGTTATTGAAATACTATTTCGCCAGCGAATTTTCGTACTGTAAGCCCGGCGCATATTTAATCAGTGAAGAATTCAACCGCTTCAGTGATTTTTACCCATACTCCGGTTCGGGCTAGTCGCGTAGTCGCGGAGCCGTTCGACGACAACGCTTTTTCAATTAGCTGTATATCACGCGTATTACGATATTTTAGCTTTTTATAGAAAGAACCATTAACCATTACTCCCCATACAGTGTTCTTCCGTAAGGTTCGCTCCATACATTCTACCACTGACTGCATTCATTATTCAACACACAACACTCAACTCACAGGTTGATTTTTACGGAGGGAGGAAAACTGGAGAACCTGGAAAATTGACTTTAAACTTCGATTTAGAAAGTAGATTCGTATACTGCTTAAGACATCATAAGAATCATTATAGCATTTTGTGATCAATCTTCAGCGTAATGGACCTCTTTGGCTCGGGCGTCATGTTTTTTTTCCATTTCAGACCACGTGTCATTACCTTGAGAATAAAGTTCTTGGTTTGAGTTGTTTCCAAATTCATGTGTCTCCTCGTGCATAACCGTTAAACAAAGAAATAATAGTCTAGGGAATGACACATGGACTGAAATTGGAAAACATTACGCCCAAGCAGAAGACTGTAGGTCTATATGTGTAGTTTCCTTGGTTACCCCAAACCCGCAATGTCTTATGGGGAATTTAAGAATGACGAATACAGAAATATGTTACTTAGCATACCTTATAACAGACAGTACAGTCAGTACTGCAAATAAACTTTGCCAGTTTTGGAGATATTTGAGTAAAAAAACCAGGATCATTCACACTTCCAGAAGTGGTGGTATCCCTGCATTTCCTTTCAAAATCGGGTCCAGTGTTGACCTCATACCTAAAGAAACACATAAAAGACAAGTAACATTAGTTACTTAGTTTTCACGTGCATAATTTCCTGTCTCGTGCAGAATGTTCATCAGCTGAATCACAATTTTTCAACATAATGTTCTAGGTTAACAGCACGTGGTAGTCAGTGTTTGACCACCATTTAAAGCAGATAATAAGATTCCAACGCTTTTATCAGCTGATTGAAACCCAGCAATATACAAAAAAAATAATATGGGGAGAACGGCGCGGTGCCGAATCTTTTTGGTTTGATATAGCTGTATAATGAGTAGAGATATTAAAACAATACTTTTACATTTTCTTTTTTCATTTTTCAGGTTAATAATGATATTCCCAGGCTCTGTGATTGTCAACTGTACCAACGATACAGTCTATTTTAGTTTTTCGGCCCCCAATATTTCACCGGGTTACGAAATTTCTATGATTGCCACTGACAATGCAGGAAATTCAGCTAAAATCACTAAGAATATCCTAATTTTCCCAACTCTGAATGGCACATTGAAAGTGGACTACCCAGATTTCGGTGGCATAGGGCTGATACTGGAGTACAAAGTGGTGATAACGGCAGATAATATCAGGTAACCACTGATTGGTACTTGACCATGGTCTATTAAAGGATAGACAATACTGCTTACTTCATGCTTATAGGCCATAGTTTTGATTGTAATTTGGACTAATATTATCCACAACCATTTCTAATTGGTTCTTGACCATGGTCTATTAAAATATAGACAATACAGTTTACTATATGCTTATTGGTCATTCGCCATGGTTTTGATTGTAATTTGGACTAATATTATCCACGACAATTTCTGATTTAGTCCTTTTAGATGAGTACATTCACTCTTTTCTTTGGCACAGTATCTTCAAGACCCTTTGCACGTGACGTCAAAGCAGCACAATTTGGAGGACAAAACAAAAGAATTTCAATCTTCTGAGAATTGGAAACCTATTGTTTTGTCCTCCAAATTGAGCTGCATTCCGACGTGCTGCAAGGGGTCTGTAAATGATTAGTTTCTAAGGATTCTAACTGAATACGAGCAATTGTTTGAACACCACTTCATCAACATGTGAGTTGAGAGTTGTATGCATAGAATTGAATATATAATGTAGTGGTAGTGTGTGTGAGTGACAGTGGTCCAAATTGGAAACCAGTATTAAGTTACTGAATTTGTATCCCACTATAAAAAAAGAAGTGATCAGATGTTACCAATCACGGACAAGGCACGAGACAGTTATATGTTCATACGAGACTCACTTTATTAATATATTTTTGCTTGTCTTGTTTTGTATGATGCAGCCACTCATTTAACTTTGGTGATGGGAGCCCTGTGGTGAACACCACTTTACCCAGCGCCACACACACATTTACCACCAAAGGCTTCCATTGTGTCACAGTCACTACAAGGAATCCAGTCAGTTCGCTATCAAAGACCGTTTGTACGAAAATCGTTGAGGCCATCCAAGGCCTTTCGTAAGTATATCCTATGTTGTAATTCAACTTCGATACAGTTGTTAGTCATTAGTTGCTGTTTACACCTGAGTAGCTCGTGATGTTATTTGCCTTGCGTTAAAGCAGCTCATAATAGACGACTTTGCCTTGGGCGTAACATATCATTCCCTAGAGTATTTCTTTGTTAAAAAAAGTAAAGTTCCTACATTTAACGTCGGTAGTACAACTGCTATCAACGGAAGCCGACGGTGCGCAACTTTACCCCCTCTCTCCGTCAGTGCTCTGATTTACGAGTATTCAAAGCTGAAGCTACAGGGATTAGAAAGAAGTCAAAACAGATGTGGAGATCATTAGGATTGAACCGTAGACCTTTAGCTCTGAAGGCCGCGCACTAATCAACTGAGCTACGCCTGCTCCTTGTTGAATGGTTGCGCATGAGAAGAAACATCAATAAGATGCAATGAATGAATAAATTCATTAATTAAATAGTCCTTGTTTCTAGGGTAGCACTTAGAAGCTAACAAACCTGTGGCCCTCATTCTATGATCGAGCTGGAATTTAGAAGATGAATATTACAGAGGGGGAAAAACCGCAGAACCCGGAAAAAACCCTCGAAGTCACAGGAGAGATTCAAAAAGCAACTCTACTCTTGTACAACGCCAAGTCTGGGAATCGAACTCGGGTTACATTGGTGACTAACTCAACAACGAAATCTCATTCTCAAGAAAAATGAAACGTGGACTGAAATAGGAAAATAAGTCTTTTTATATCAAAAAATAATTTAATTTTCAGATGTGCCGAGGACCTTATCAGAACTCCTTTAGGCCAGCCATCAGCTATAGGCTTCGTGGTCGAAAACGGCACTGACTTCGATATGAAACTCCAAATCAACGCATTGCTCCCCGCATACGCGATAGAAAATGCCACTGCGCACGATATTTTTGTCATCTACAAACAACACAATTATACTCAAACTGGGGAGTACACTTCTACAGTGACTGCATCAAACATGGTCGGCAACGTGACTGCACAGTGCTTGATTCTCGTGCAAGAGCCCATCGCGGATCTGGATGTTCAGGTTAGTGAGCAGCTTTAAAGAATTTATTCTCTTTCTCATTCTCAGAGCACATTTCGTTGCATTTCCTTTGTTCATGGAAGATATGTGCATTGATTGCTGCACTGTCTAAGTCACCACCACATTCCCATAATGCTTTGCGTTTTGGGGGGCAACAACGAGACAAAATCGTTAATATTACCATGAAGATTAATAAGAATTGAAGAAAAAATATATAAAAACACTTTGCATTTATGATCTATCATAATTCACATAACAACAAAAAACAGAAATTCCAACAGGTTTACAAGCAAAAGTCATGACATTTCTTGGTAAGTCCATACATTGTCTGTAACACCAAACGTTTCATTCTCCCATGCGTGTGGAATTAACTCTGATTAAACTGATACTGGATTTGTCAAAGGTAATAGCAAATATACTCAACATCTCCACGGAAATATTTGAATTTTAAATTTTTTTTTTGCTATTGTTGCCCCCCAAAAACGCAAAGTATTATGGGAATATGAAAGAGGTGAACAGATTTGATCGTCAAGGTATGTTATTACAAATCCCCCACCCCTCCCCTCACTGAGATGATGTACAAATTATATCTCATTATCTTGATTCATAGCTGATCCATGACACGGAATATCTGGAGATGAACGCGATCTTAAAACTTGTAGTCACAGTGAATGGTACCAGTCCTCTGATAGAATACAACTACGGTGATGGCAGCCCAGCATTTAATACTACAATTCTAACCATGAACTATAGCTACAAAATGCATGGTACCTTCATGATCAATATCACTGCTAGAAACAACGTTAGCGAAATGACCATCAACAGGACCATTGTTGTCCCAAAACCAGTAGTTCCTCTCCAAAGACTCTTACTCAGGACAGTTCCTGTCAATCTTACAAACCCGACCATTCTGAGCATGCGCATTGGGCAGGGGTCAGACTTCAATTGCACCGCCTATTACGGCAATAGCATTTCCAAAACCTATTGCTACAACATGGTGTACTTTGAAAATGCCGCTTCACTGGATGTCACGCCATTCGTGAACCTGGACCTGAACGAGTCGTATGTGTACCCGACCGAAGGTTACTATAATTTGAACGTGACATGTTTTAATCGTATGAGCAACGTGACCAACACCACTGATGTCTACGTCTTGAAGCCAATAACAAACTTTGTTTTAACACCACAACCACCTCAAATATTCGGATCGGATATCACCATCCCCTTTACCATGACAGCTGGGACCAATGTGACGGTGTATTACTTCATCGATGGTAAGAAAATGGAAAGCACTTCCACTGTGACTGACACTGGTGGATCCTTCCTCATGAAACCATACCAACACTACAGTCAAGTCACACATTACGAAATCAAGACGTATGCAGAGAACATTGTATCACAGTACAACTCGACCTCATACATACTGACTCTCCAAATACCCATCACAGAGTTAACGTGCAATATCTCTACCACTACTCCACACCCTGACGTAGGGATCCAACGATGCCGAAATGAAAGCAACATATTTCCTGCAGAACATCCCATAATATTTCCAGCGAACCCGAACAATGGAACCAACCTGACCTGTTTCTACTCCTTCGGAGATGGTATGATGACGAATACATCTAATTTGACACTTACTCATCAATATGCCATGGAACACGCCGAATACGAACCCTCGGTCACGTGTTCCAACCTAGTGAGCTCAGTCACGTGCTGTTTCCCGATAACCATGGAAAAGAAAGTCAAGGTCCTAACAGCTTCAAACAACGGCCCCAAGAAGATTAATAATACTATATCATTCTCTCTAAATGCTGAAGATTACGGCACGGGAACTTGTTTCGCCTGGGACTACAGAGATGGTACGCCTATTGACGTGTTTGGGCAATCTCATTGCTCCAAACTTACGTTCCCTCAGGGTCAACAATTCTTTCCAATTGCTGAAGGACCAGCCATAATCAATGCTTACCACGCTTACTCAACCATCAACCAGTTTTTTGTCAAGATCCAAGCATCGAATAATGTATCATGTATTGAAACAGAGAACCATGCTGTTAGTGTACTCAAGGACTGTTTCTATCCTAACGTCTCGATGAGAGGTAAGTTGATAATAAGGCACTTCATGATTTAAGCATTTTTAAATGTGGCTCCATAGAGGTTATGTTAAGCGCATGCGCGATACCGCAACGTGAAGAATTTTTGATAGCGTCACGATAACTTCTCAAATTCTTAACACTTTTAAAAGTTTGTAACTCTGATTCTTCAAATCTGCCAGATCTACCAATATTGAGATGCTTTCTTAAATGACAAAAACATTTTGCTCATTGGATGAAAAATCAAAATTCGCCTCAGTCTTTTGCTCGTTTTTAAAACGGCCAATTCCAACATTCCAAAGCCACAGGTTTGTTAGCCACTGGCTATTAAGTGTTAACCTTTTAAAAAAAGTTGGACAGTAGCCAACAGAGCCATGAAAATTACTCCCCTCGACCTTCTCCCTAAAGTCTAGCATTGATTCGGTTTCTCTTCGCCTTCCTCAGTCGCTGGAGAGAACGTTTCTTTGGCCGCTCAAATCCGTCGCTCTGAAACATTCCAAGTCTCCAATGAAGTGGAAGTATACTGTGAAATCTCGTCCGTGACTAACTACTCCTGGATCATAACCAAAGTTCAAGACATGAACAATAACACCATCAATCCACCAGAAGTGATGTCACTACCAAGTGTAAAACTGACCGCTCCTATACCGACATTCTTGGCACGTACCTTACCGTATGGTACTTATGAGTTTAATGTAACTGTGTATATGGAAGGAACTATCGGAGTGAGAACTATCGAAATTGGATACTTCGCTGTCGTGTGTACTCCGTACATCATTGCCACTATTAAAGATGGCTGCCTTTTGAAAAGGAAACTTGGTGCAGTGGTAAGTACAGCATTTGTATTTTTTAGAGTCAGTTGTGCAATATATCTCTTTGCCTCACTCTCTTGGAAATAAGATTCTTTGTTTGAGTTGTATATCTATATTTTAATGTGTCTTCTCATGCGCAACCATTAAACAAAGAAATGATACCCTAGGGAATGACATCTGGCCTGACATAGGAAAGTTAAAGAGTTCTATGGTTTTAGAGAGAATGAAGAAAGAAGAGAGAGAGAATGAAAAGAAAACACTCACGCATAAAAGTCAGATGGTGTTAAGGCAGATATAGAGGAATAGAGGTGAAAAACTACAAGAAAGAAAAGAGGGAGGGAAGGAATATTGCATATATATTTTTGCAAACTCCAATTATGTCATCTAACTAGATTAGCTTTCTCTATTTTTAGATGACATGTACAATTTCTCAAGTAATTTTCTTTTCATTGTTACCATGTATTTTGTAATTGTAATTGTACGAATAAATAAAAAATATATATATTAAAAAAAAAAGGATTAGGAAGGAAATAAAAATAGATACTTTGATGTAAATGAATATCCCTTCATGAATCCCTCAATACATTACTATTATTCTATACTATTTTGTTCTTATTAGATTCCAGTGGATGGTCGCAGTACAAGGGACCTTGACCACGAAAAAGATGATCACACAAACATGACATTTTATTGGTTTTGTCGTAAAGAATCAGAAACATTGAACACAGCTGACCCGGAATCCGTACCATTCATACCGATACCATCCAGATCAGCTAATCCTAGTACGGTAAGTATATTATCCGGATAGAACTCTTTTGTTTTCTTTTCTTTCATCTTTCTCTCTTTCTTTCCTTCCTTCCATCCTTCCTTCCTTCTCTCTTTCTTTGTATCCTTCTTTCTCTCTTTCCTTCTTTTTTCTTTCTTTCTTCCTTCTTCTTGTTTCTTTCTTTCCTTTCTTCCTTTCTTCCTTCTTTTTCTTCCATCCATCCACGATTCGTCCTTCCATCCATTCAATGATTCAATCATTCCCTTCTTCTTTCTTTTCGTTTCTTCGTCTCATTCTCTTATTTAAATACCATAATTGTATAATAGATTAATTTTTGCTTCATTTTTCTTTGTCCAGCTCACAAATGGAGGCTGTTTTGGTACTGGAAAAGGAAGACTGAATTACAACAGCACACATATCTCCTTGGACACAAGCCTACCCGGTGTTAAAGAAACTGAAGAGTAAGATATTAATGTGATGGTTGAATAGAACCGTGATGTGTTCGGGATGCCTGTGCTACTTGAGTAACAACCCTAATCAACTTGGGTACGACTCAGTCATGTGACCGATAATCATGTATATCTAAACAATGACAGAAGATAATGATAATAATTTATAATCTAATCACTTATTTTCTCTCAGTTTGGTAGTGACTTTAGTGGTGGTCAAGAACGACTCGTGCGGTATAAGGATCGGAGTATTCGAACAAACCATCCAACTAACCACACAAGATATCCCTGTCCTGAGTACCAAGTGAGTTCAAATCAAAGCTTCTTTTAGTATCGGGCCCAAGTATTTAAAAAAATAGATTTTTGTTAAGAACACTGTTAAACCTTAGGGTTAGAAATTCTGGGCTGATCTAAAGGCCCGTTTACACTAGCAACTTTTTCGCGCGACTTGAGCGGCGATTTTATGGCGATTTCACGGCGATGATCGCAGCTATGTCGCCGCCAATTCAAACATGATCGAAATTTAGTGCAACTCGCTGCGATTTGGGTCGCGATAAAATCGCCATTGAAATCGCCGCTCAAGTCGCGCGTTAAATTTGCTAGTGTAAACGGGCCTTAAGTCAGGGCATGGCTAACTCACAGATAAAACCCTGAAACAACCTCTGGGATGATCTAAGTCAGGGCATGGCTAACTCACAGATAAAACCCTGAAACAACCTCTGGGCTGATCTAAGTCAGGGCGTGGCTAACTCAGAAATTGAATTCAAATTTAGCGTCTTAGGTTTTGCGGAGGGAGGAAAATCGGAAAAGCCGGAGAAAAACCCTCGAATCAAAGGAAAAATCTAACAAACCCTATAGACTAACTATGTCTATGTCCCACACTATCATCAATATACACTAGCTAAAAGGGATGCTGTATTGAAATTTCTAACAGATGTAATCAGAACTGTGACCTCAAGGTCAACCACAACCAAAAGCTTTCCTACGAAACGACGTGCGAGGGTTGTGATGCTGGCACTACTTTTAAATGGGAAATCTTCAAGCTGAACTCGTGTGATGGCGGTCCTCTTGACCCTGCAAACATGTTGAAAATCCCTGATCAGACAGTGACAAAAATGATGGCCGGTGATGTGAGTTCCTTTCATATGATAACACTGGACCATAATCTAGAAGGAGATAAGTGCTATACCTTTAAACTGACGGCCACCAGGCAGAATGGAATATTTGGTGACAACGCTTTCTCCATTCGTACGAATGATATCCCACACAGTGGTAAGTCATTCCTATCCCAGTATACTTGCCTTACTTCTATGCAAGGTTTTGAAATTGTCATTCTAGCGTTCTCTCTTGTCTATGTCGGTGAGGGTGCGCACTGGGAGGCTCTGTCTCTAGCCAACGTCTGTAGATTTTCTTGCTAATTATTGCGTGTGCTTTGAAGATTTTTCTCCTCCATTTACTGGTGCGTTGTCAAAATCTCAAAGAAGCTTTTTGCCGTAATTATTTTTGCAGTAACCTCTATTTATCGGCCAGTTGTCAAAGTCTCAAACACGGTTTTTACAGTCATGTATACCTCTATATGGCAGCCAACCTCTATTCATCGCTCGGCCAGTTGTCAAAACCCCAAAGACGGTTTTTGCAGTAATGTATACCTCTATTAAGCGACCAACCTCTATTCATCGCTCAGTCAGTTGTCAAAACCCCAAAGACGGTTTTTGCAGTAATGTATACCTCTATTAAGCGACCAACCTCTATTCATCGCTCGGCCAGTTGTCAAAGCCCCAAAGACGGTTTTTGCAGTAATGTATACCTCTATTAAGCGACCAACCTCTATTCATCGCTCGGCCAGTTGTCAAAACCCCAAAGACGGTTTTTGCACCAATTCACCATTGATATCATCACCATCATCATCATCATCATCATCATTATTATTATCATCATTATTTTCCCCTAGGCTCTATAAACATCAATCCACTCACCGGAAACACATTGAATACCACTTACTCAATCTACCTCGATAACTGGATAGACCAGGATTTGCCCCTGACATTTGAGTGCGGAATAAGAGAAGGTGAAGATTTCAAAATACTAAGAAAGACACAAGAGAGCCCGATTCAACTAAAGCTCCCAGCCGGTGACCCTCAAAACGATGACTCTCTGAAGATAGAGTGCAGGATTACTGACAGGGCTGGCGCTAGCACAGTCGTAAGCAAGATGGTTCAGGTATGTGTGGCTGTACGTGTATATCGAAAGAATAGAATAGCATCCAGGGGGTGGCTGGCCGAGAATAAAGAGTAATGTAAATTCCATGTAACAACCACCCTTGAAATCATCCTGGATCCGCCATTATATCATTGGAGCTGATCAATAGTTCATAGTTTCTATTTTATGTATCAATTGATGGAAAATGTTTTCAATATGGAACATGTAGCCCGAGTAAATGTATTAGACTGCAGTTCTCTTACTTATAGATTAATGAATATTCTCTTGATTCTCATATCCAATATTTCTATAACAGTATAGGATCACCAGTGAGTAGTGAGTATGATAAGGGTTGATACCAAGCAATAGAATACTCTCTGATTGATAGCACATGACGGGCAGTGTTTGCCTGTCATTGTAGGCTAGTAATGAGATTCAAGAGATTCATTCAGCTGATTGATACCAAGCAATAGAATACTCTCTGGTTGATAGCACATGACGGGCAGTGTTTGCCTGTCATTGTAGGCTGGTAATAAGATTCATTCAGCTGATAGATACCAAGCAATAGAATACTCTCTGATTGATAGCACATGACGAGGAGTTTTCCTGATTCAAACTTACCTTTTCCTTTCCACAGGTCAAGCCAATGAACATTTCAGGAAACCAGCTACTGGATTTCCTTAACCAAACCATTAACGGCGAAGATGGGCCTCTAAGTAAAGCCATCCAGGAAGCTGACTTTGCTGCAATATTCCAGCTGACTCACTCTATTTCCAACATGATGGATGGCATGTACAACGCTGCGGAAGAAGCCAAGAAACAGAATCTCACTGAGGAGCAGAAACAATTGCTACAGGAGGAAGCTGATCGCAGGTCTCAAGTAAGGATGACAAAGAAAATCTCAATTTCACTAATTCTGGGTGGTTAGAATATAGCGTTCGACTTTGGTCAATGTCGGTCCTACGGGTTGGGTCGTGAGTTCAGTTTACTGCGAACATCACACCCATCGTTTTTAATGAAGAAAATTAATGATTATAATAAAAATTAATACTTTGATATTTCAGCTCAAACTGTCTTTGTTAAAAACCCTGACTAACGTGGACATGGGGACCCTCACTGATGGTAAACTGATGGCGGGAGCTTTGAATGAACTTACCAAGGGATATAAAGACCTTGACGGCACAAGTCAGGTAAGACAGTAACATGACAATACATCAATAGATGAAAACTGTTATGGTGATAATGTTGATGAAGGTGATGATGATGATACTGATGATGATGATGATAGATGAAAACTGTTATGGTGATAATGATGATGAAGGTGATGATGATGATACTGATGATGATGATAGATGACAACTGTTATGGTGATAATGATGATGAAGTTGATATTGATGATACTGATGATGATGATAGTTATAGCGATGATGATAATAGTGTTGATGACAACACTGATAGTGATAATTATGATGATGTTAATGATAGCAGTCAGGATGAGAGTCAGTCAGGATGACGTGGTGGTAAAACGCTCGGCTCTCACCTCTGAGGTCCGGGGTTCGATCCCCAGTTTTCCCATGTGAGCTGAGTTGGTTGGTTCTCTTTCTGATCCAAAGGTTTTTCCGGCTTTCCTGTTTTTCCTCCCTCCTTTCAAACGACCCTAACTAATTCAAACTGGTTAGAGCTGTGCTCCAGGGTCTTAGACTGTATAGCGGCTGCCAGAGGCGCCTTCTCATGCTTTCAGTTCGACCCCGTTAAGATGCGCCACTGCTGTACTTGCGGTGATGATTAGCGATGACATCAGATAACATAACATCAGTGTCAATGAGTCAATGATAATGATTATGATGCTAGTAGTGATGATGATGATGATGATTTGGTGATGATGATGATAGTGAAGTAATGATGATAGCAGTGATAAAATGATGACAATGATGATAACACTTATGATAATGATAACAGTCAAAACGATGATGATAATGGTGTTTATAACAACAGTGATAGCGATGATGATGATAATGAGGAGCAGGAGGAGGAGGAGGATGATGATGATGATAATAATGATGAGGATGAGGAGCAGGAGGATGATGACGATGATAATGATGATGATGATGATGATAATAATGATGAGGATGATGATGATGATGATAATAATGATGAGGATGATGATGATGATGAGGATGATGATGATGATGATGATAATAATGATGAGGATGATGATGAGGAGGAGGAGGAGGAGTATGTAGTGCTCATCAGTAATGGTTTTAATATTGCTATCTTTTCTGTCTTCCTTTCTCTCCCTACTAGGAACTAGGACTAAGCATCCTGGACGAGATCAAGAACAAACTTATTAATGCCCCGGTTGCCGAGACAGGTTTCACGGATGTTATCGAAACGTCTAAATCGTTAATGAGTGCGCTGACCAATGTTGGCATGTCGTCCGCCATGGCCGCCGAATACAACTCGACCGACTCTCAGCTTAACGTTACTGGAATTACATCCAATAGCAGTCTGACAGGGATGGTGTCAAGCACTGACAGGGTAGGTATTACGTCATTTTGAACCAATAGAGCTTGTAAGTGTGACGTCAATCGAATGAAAAAAACGACTTCCGGGTCCAAAACGAAAAGTACATATTTTTCTTACTTTTTCTTCATGACAGGATTTGTTTTCCAAAGTTCTATTTGTTTCAACAAAAAAAAAAAAAAGATTTTTAATTAAAAAATTAAAAACTAAAAAAAAAGTTACAAAAAAATTGTTTTTTAAAAAAATTAAAAAAAAGTTATATTTGTCTTCGACTTATTTTCCTCACTAATTTTTTTGCTTCCTTGATTTCTTCAGGCAAAGGATCGTGTACTCGCAATAGTCGACGATTTAAAGGGAATTGGAGGAAGAATTCAAGACGCTATGTTAGCAGGAGAACCAAAAGTGGTGTTAAAAGCTGGAAACTTGAATAGTACAATAGCAAAAGTTTGGTACACAGAACTAGCAGGAATGGATTTCGGGGACAGCCTCTCTAAAATCGTTTTCCCCTCGCTTGCATCAATGGGGCTGAATGTCAGGGATCCTACGAAAGACTTCACAAACCTGATGGTAATCATTTCTGTCTGTCTGTCTGTCCTAGCTGTACATGAGTCCAGTCTGTCTGCCTGTCTGTCTGTTTTTTGTCTGTCTGTCCTATCTGTACATGAGTCCAGTCTGTCTGTCTGTTTTTTGTCTGTCTGTCCTAGCTGTACATGAGTCCAGTCTGTCTGCCTGTCTGTCTGTCCTAGCTGTACATGAGTCCAGTCTGTCTGTTTTTTGTCTGCCAGTCCTAACTGTCGAGATTCTAGTCTTTTTGCTTGTCTGTTTTTTGTCTGTCTGTCCTATGGTTCTAGTCTTTGCTTGTATGTTTCCTGTCTGTCTGTCTCTCTCTGTCTGTCTCTGTCTCTCCGTCTGTCTGTCCGTCCAACAAAAAGGAACACTGTGATATACAGGTTAATGATCTAATTGTCTATTCTTTTCTAGTCAACAAGTATGAAGTCAACCTTATTTACCTGGAGTAACACGAGCTCCTCGATCAAATCCCAAGATGTCAGCATCAATATGGCGTTCCCCTCACATCAACCAATAGACACGTCACATTTCACGGAACCCGCTAATATTTACGTTCCACGTGACGCCGAAGAAATCCCTCCACTGGAAAACAATTTCATGAGGATCTACAAAGAAGAAGGAAATTCGATTGAGTACTTACAAATTCACTCCTTCGAATTGTCCTCTCCAGACGAGGCAACGCATATCCAGATCTATCCCCGAAATGGATCTCACCTATACCAGGCTTTCCTTCAGTATAACGAAAGGGCGTACCCAGAACCCGGGAAGTATATCTTTAACTGGACTCTACCTGACTTCAGTAGCTGCAACATTCGATATATTAATGAATCTAAAACAGTAACCGTCGGCAACACTACTCATCAAGTTGTGGAGGTTGTATCAAAGAGAGATTGCGTGACTGACCCCAATACGTTATTCGTACCGTATTCGTTGGTCAACAAGACGGGAACCTTCTACGTGTGTAAGTAAACTCGAAAGTTCTATCTTTAACTATACCTTATCGAACCCTGAAACAACCTCTGGGCTGATCTAAGTAAGGGCATGGCTAACTCACAGATCGAACCCTGAAACAACCTCTGGGCTGATCTAAGTAAGGGCATGACTAACTCACTGATCGAACCCTGAAACAACCTCTGGGCTGATCTAAGTCAGGGCATGGCTAACTCACAGATCGAACCCTGAAACAACCTCTGGGCTGCCGGCTAAGTCAGGGCATGGCTAACTCACTGATTGAACCCTGAAACAACCTCTGGGCTGATCTAAGTCAGGGCATGACTAACTCACAGATTGGACCCTGAAACAACCTCTGGGCTGATCTAAGTCAGGGCATGGCTAACTCACAAATCAAACCCTGAAACAACCTCTGGGCTGATCTAAGTCAGGGCATGGCTAACTCACAGATCAAACCCTGAAACAACCTCTGGGCTGATCTAAGTCAGGGCATGGCTAACTCACAGATCAAACCCTGAAACAACCTCTGGGCTGATTTAAGTCAGGGCATGGCTAACTCACAAATCAAACCCTGAAACAACCTCTGGGCTGATCTAAGTCAGAGCAGGGATGGAATTTTGGATTTTTGCTGTTTCTAGTAGCGTTTGACCGAAAATACGTCACAATTCTAACAAAAACCTTGATTACATTCTGACATATAACCTATGTCTTGGCAAAGTAGTACAAGTGGTGGATTTGACTCATGTTTCTTTTTCTTGTTATAATCCCCAGCTATTCTCTACCAAAAGGAATCAGGCCCAAACCCAAGTGACTCTCCTATGTCCCGAAAGAAGAGAGCGATTCCCGGCACCCCTTGCGGTGGACACGGTCGAATGAAACGTTCCTGTGTTATCATCCCACCTCCGCCACCAAAACCAACAACAGACCCTCCATGGGGCGCTGCCCGATTAGTCGGGACTCGACCTCCAAATGTTGACTTCCTAGGAAGACCAATCGACTTCAATAATACTATTTACTATGACGTTCGCATCTTTAAAACAAACTGCCAGTTCTTCAACAGGACCAGCAATACGTGGGGGAACAACGGCTGTGTTGTAAGTAGTCACACAATTATCATGTATTGCGTTACATTACTTGCGTTACAAATGTCAACATTAAAGTATTGCGTTACTTTCCTTGCGTTAAAAATGACACATTAAAGTATTGCGTTACATTACTTGAGTTACAAAGGACAACAATAAAGTATTGCGTTGACACGAGAGTTGTACATCGTTTCTGTTGTTGTTCAAGTCATCCAAGATGGCTGATATGCCATCATATCCAAGATGGCTGCCATCATGATAACTTCGAGACCCACTCCTTCTCATTACAACAATCCTCGTCAAATCGACAATATTTCATTTCGTTTTTCATTTTGATTTTTCTCTTTGCATCTTTGTCTTGGATGGCACTTCATGTGCGGTACATTATGTCATCCATTCTGCACTTGCACCAAAGAATCACTTAATATTGGTTCATATGAAGTGCCTACCTTCCATCATAAGTCCCATTATTAGCATGTGGTATCAGAGCTGATTGTGTACGATTCTTTGAACTATTTCTAGGTTGGTAATGAAACTCGTAAAGATCTCGTCCAGTGCAAGTGCAATCATTTCACAAGCTTTGGCAGTGACTTCTTTGTGGCGCCAAACCCTATCGACTTCGACAAAGTGTTTTCAGCAGATCTCAGCAAGAACCCAGTAGTCCTATCCGTGGTGTGTAGTATCTTTGGACTTTATCTTATCTTGGCGGTCTTCGCTCGACGTGCTGACAAAGCCGATGAAAAAAAGGTAAAGAATTCTGATTCATGCATATCTGACTAGCATAGACTATTTACCTCTGAGGGAACAATTTTATTGAACCCTGAAACAACCTATCTAGGCTGATCCGGTTATGGAACGGCTAACTCAAAGATCAAACCCTGAAACAACATGAAGATAAGCCACAAACTCTACTCACATGGCGAGTCCAGGAATCAAACCTGAGGTCCCAGAATAGAGACGAGAGTGAAGTACACTACAGCTATGCCAACCTTTATTTTAGACCCAAAATATCTTATTCTCTCGTTTTCCAAATTTCTTTTTAGACGGGAGTAACTCCGCTACCAACCAACGCAGCACCAGGATCTCATTCCTACCTCGTGTCCATTCATACCGGAGTCAGATATAATGCCGGTACAACAGCAAACGTATGTATCGTTCTGTCTGGAGAGAATGGTGAGGCTCCACCGACATTGCTCAAGGATCCAGAGAGACCGTTGTTTACTAGAGGCGCTGATAACTCTCTTGTTATGACTATACCTTTTGATATTGGACGCTTGACTCATGTTCGTCTTTGGCATGATAATACTGGTAAGGATGTGGCAAGTGTCTTGAACATTAGAATGAACAATATGATGATGATGATGATGATGATGACGCTACTACTGCTGCTGCTGATGATGATGATGATGTTCATGATGATGATAGTGATGATGATTATGATGATGGTGATGATGATGATGATGTTGTTGATGATGATGATGATAGTGATGATGATGATGTTCATGGTGATGATAGTGATGATGATGATTATGATGATGGTGATGATGTTGATGATGATGATGATGATAGTGATGATGATGATGATGATAGTGATGATGATGATGATAGTGATGATGATGATGATGATGATGATGATGATGATGATGATGATGATGATGATGATTTAATTTAGAGCAAGAACATATAACGGATAATACCACAGCAACATCTACACATAACTTAACAATCTACTATATTTTTGTAGGCGATAATCCCTCGTGGTACCTCAGTCGTGTTGCTATCGAAGATCTCCACACCCATAAGAAATCCTACTTCGTGTGTGAACGATGGTTAGCTGTGGAAGAAGATGATGGCCGAGTCGACAGGATCCTTCCAGTTGCCAGCAAGAAAGAACTCACGCAATTCGGTCATCTATTCGTTGGTAAAACAGTCCGAGAATTGGGCGACGGCCATCTTTGGTTTTCAATCATCGCTCGTCCTCCACAGAGCGTGTTTACCAGACTACAGCGTCTGTCCTGTGGTATATCGTTACTGTACTGCACCATGATTACCAGCTGTATGTTTTACAATACCGGAGGAGGAGAAGAAAACCAAACTTATATCTTGTACATTGGATCCGTTAAGATCGATCTTAGGCAGATGGTGATTGGCTTGCAGTCCAGTTTAATAGTCTTCCCTGTGAACTTATTACTAGTGCAGATATTTAGGAAGATCAGGCCTAATGAACCAGCCCATAACATCGAAGATGACGTCAGTGAAGAGTTCGAAAACGTCAGCTCTTTTTCAGACGAGGAGGAGGGAGCTGAGAAAGCGGAAGAGAAGAAGAAGAAAAAGAAAGAAAAGAAAAAGGGCTTGCATCCAAGATGGAGGTACCTCGCGTGGACTGTCTTCGCCTTGTCAACATCAGCGTCTGCTACTTTTACAGTATTCTACAGCTTGAGTTGGGGACCGGAAATCGCAAATAAATGGCTCGTGGCCTTCGTACTGTCATTCTTCCAGAGCGTTCTCCTCATTCAGCCAATCAAAGTCCTCTTTGCATCAATCGTCTTTGCGTTGATAATTCGAAAGCCCATTGCAACTGAAGATGAAAATCAAGAAGACCTTACAGATACAATCGAAAATAACAACAAGAAATCCTTATTCGATGATGATCTTGGATGCTACGATAAGGGCGTGGCCCATGGGTAAGTTGATGGTTTATTCAGAGGGTATGCCTGATACAGCACGAACCACGCAGCACCACTAGAAAGTTTTAATGGCCATTGTGATCAACACGTTCAATATCTTATAATCTAAGATGAAAAGTGGTAGGGCTACTAGCTAAAGAATCCAAAGTTCAAACACAAACTTGAGATTCAATAGTCCCCTTCAAAGTTCCCTGCGCCAACTTCAATTCCTGGGTTTCAATCAGCTGATAAAAGTCTTTGAATCTCATTATCTGCTACAAATGATGGTCAAACACTGACCACCATGTGCTGTTAACCAGGAACAATTCTATTGAAAAATTGTGATTCAGCAGATGAACATTCTGTACGAGACAGGAAATGACGTCATGTGAAACCACCATAAAGTTATAATAAAGAATCGCACCTCAACTTCTAACAAATACAGACATTGCTTTTATATTTTCACGGTTCATCTTAGTAAAGAAAATAATTATACTCTAGGGTGTAGTTTTAATCTGTCCTTATGAATATCGCTAGCAGTGCCCTGACTTAGATCAGCCCAGAGGTGGTTTCAGGATAGCGATAAAATTTGAAGGGTTGTAGAGTTTATAAAAATTCCTTCATCACTATTTTCCATCCAGTCCCAAAGATAACTACAGGCTATATTCGTGTATTTGACTCGGTTCTAATGGATGGATAATTTCAATTTCTTACAGGCCTCCAGACGAGTTTATGCTGATGCAAGCAAGACAAAAAAGACTCAAAGAAATCCAAATGTCTACAATCCTACGTGAAATCTTCGCCTACTTCTTATTCCTGGGAGTGCTTATACTCGTTGCCTATGGCAACAGGGACCCTAATGCCTACCTATTGAGGAAGACCTTGATAGAACAGTTTGTTCAGTTTACGGATGAGGAGAGGTTTGGACTTGGGAGTGTAAGTATTGAGAGTCACTTGTCTTAACTTAGCAAGGTGATAGGCATCGCTATCGCTCATTCTGCACGAGCAGGAAATCAGTGACGTTAAACCGAGTAAACGCCAAACGTGGCAACGATGGTGGTTGCCATGACGAAAGCAGCTAACATGAAATCTTTTGTTAAAATTAACCGAATCTAGCACAATTGGAATGTGGAATCGAACTTTACCAGAGAACAGATCTAGATTCCCTGTCCCCGATCAGAACCAGCACAAATGTATCCAGAGTTAGCTTCAGTTACATTGCAGTAAAACAAATATTTGTGTGTTTTTTGCAGGCGGGCGATGCCGACTCATTCTGGCACTGGGCACGAGAGACTCTTATCCCCGGCCTTTACCCAGGACCTCTCTACAACAACAAGAGTGATAAATACACGGGATTCATAACTGACCGTAATAACTACCTAGTTGGAATTTCGCGTCTACGACAAGAACGAGTTAAAAAAGGTATGAGTTTGGTTAGTTCATACTAGACATGTCTGTATCCAATTACAAGGCATTACGTCATAAGATATTGCGAGTAAAATTCAAATTCCTTGGACATGGGTCCTGGAGTGATTGTGAACCCTTTATCAGGCAAAGCACCTATACTTTGAGTACCCTGAGCATTGAGTGGCAAGCTATAACCCATTGCAACACATAGATATCTAGTATCTGACCATCACAGTATCAAACCTTCAGCAATAGAGAAAATGAATTCTTACTTGTAGCAAGTCTGAATACATCCCGCGTAGTTAATAGACCTTCATTAACTGATACATCAAATAACACGATAACGTGATGTGTGTTTTGTAGGAAGACAATTGGAGAAGTTTCTCAAACGCTGACTTCTTTTCTGTTTGTATATTTTCAGACTCCTGTACAATTGCCCCAGTTTTTCAACACGAGTTCCCCACATGTCTGGGGGGCTACTCCGTAACTGCAGCAGACACCGAGGACTATGAAGTAGGATGGAAGTACTTAAACAAATCTGGTACAACATCTGCCGCACGCAAACGAAGAAGCGTCGAAGAGCAGTTCCTGTATGCGAAAGGAAATACCAAGTTGGTGAAATACGGTGATTCCAGTAAGGTCAAAGAGCGCATGCGCAGATCCGTTGAACCAATATATGCTTCTACTTCCGGTAGACAGCAGAGAAGACGAGTTAAGAGCGGCGATACGACTAAAGTTTATTTCGTTCTTGATAACGCGGTTCTTCCAGACGGCTCTATCATGTCATGTCCTTCAAGATGGATGTATCATAACCCACTGGAGCTGCGCGGTTTTCCTTACTGGGGCACACTTAACTTCTACGGAGGAGGCGGATACCCGGCGGACCTTGGGTACGATTACTCGACAGCTCTCACAGTGGTGGCGGATGTGAACTCGCACGAGTGGGTTGGAGCTGAGACTAGAGCAGTCTTCGTCGAATTTACCGTGTATAATGCTAATACCAATCTTTTTGGTGTTGCCTTTTTGTTCATGGAGTTCTTACCTAACGGAGGAGCATTCCCAAGTGCCTCGTTTGCAATCGCAAGGTTATACAGCTACGTAGGTCCCTTTGCCAAACTCATCCTAGCCATGGAAGTCATTATGCTATTTTTCATGTTCTACTTCATGTACCGGGAAATCAAACTAATGTTCAAGCAGAAGAAAGAATATTTCCATGGTTTCTGGAACTGGCTCGAAGTTGCGCTTATCGTCCTTGAGTTTGTCATGGTAATACTGTTCTTCGCACGCATGTGGGAGACAGACAAGAACTTTATCAGATTTCATGATAACCCTAAAGCATTCACAAGCTTCCAGTACGCTTCAGCATCAGACATGACCCTGATGTACGTGATCGGGATACTCGTCTTCCTCGTCACCATACGATTCCTCAAGCTACTACGCTTCAACAGGAAGATGGCTTTCATTGGTACCACCATCGGCTTCATAGCTAAACCTATTGGATTGTTCATGATTAGTTTTTCAATCATCTTCTTCGCCTATGGAAGCTTCGCTCATTTGATCTTCGGCCCCTTTAACAACAACTTCAAAACACTTCTGTCAACTAGTGTTACACAGATGCGCATCCTCCTGGGAGATTTTGATTATTACGACATTGAAAGTTCTGACCGCGTTCTTGGCCCTCTTTACTTCTTCACATATATGTATGTGGTCGTATTCTTCCTCATGAACATGTTTCTTGCCATCATTAATGACTCCTTTGCTGAAGTCAAGGAGCTGGAAAACGAATCATCCAATGAGTACGAAATAGTTGAGTTCATTTTGACAAAATTCAAGGCCCAGTTTAACTTCATGAGAAGCCCAAATAAACAAATCAAAACCCCGTTTGGACTCAGCCCAGATATTCCATTCTGGGAATACAAGCACAGGAGAGATTCCATCTGGAGTGATTCTGAGTTCAGCACGAGTACCAATTACACATCACTGAAAAGCAAGCGCAGTGCTTTGGCCATGGGCAAGGATTTGGATGACTTGCTTGAAAGACTGGGTGACATGCACAAAGAAGATGTCGAATCTGATGAAGCATTGATGACGAGTCTGCAGTATGCAACAAATAATGGGCCTGGTAGTGAGACCACTTCAATTGCAAGCGAGTCTATGTCATAGACATTCTTATCAAAGACATTTGGTAATCTTGTTCAATCAGCCTCTCATTGCAAGTTTAAAAGTAGAGCAGTTTTTGTATGACTAAGAAAATGTTACGGCACGGAGCGCGCGTTAACGTGACCGTGCCGTGCCGTGCCGCGAATGAAAACATTTGACATTCGGTGCCGTGTGCCGTGACTTTTCACACTCATACGAAATCTGCTCTAATAACACAGTAGAAATTACTCCAGCACTCTAATAATGAATATACATATATATCAACCTAACTTAGAAGATACTATCACCATCATACGCATTAACCAGGATATCTGAGCTTAGGAATTTTCCTTCACAAACAGCATAGATAACAGCTTCACTTTCAACATAACACATGAATTGGCACATTGCAATAATGCAATCGAAATGTTAAGTTTAAAGTTGAAAGGGTGGGGCAAAGGGAAGGGGCACATTGACCACAGAGCTTTTGATGACCCTCTGTACATCAATATCGATATAATCAAACTATGACTTTTACTATGAAACTACCTCAGAAATGAAGTACAGCATTGATTCGAAATCAATACAGTATGGTATAAATGATTTTGTTTACCACCGTTGCTTTTACGGGGGAAAATAAGTAAAACTTGGAATATGTAACAGTAAGAAACAATGCTTCAAAATTACACCTAATGCCAGCAAAAAAATATATCCTAAATTCCATAGCTCACATGCAAAAGCTATTATTGTAAATTGTATGTGCATTACTACAAAAGAAATAACTTTTTGACAAATTTCTCCAATCCGTTCGAACAGGGAGAAAAGCGAAAATAAGACGCTCAACGATGTTAACAGAGCACTACTTAATTTAAATAAAAAATCACACAAAATTCTCGTGTCTTGTGTGTGAAGTTAAAACCTTGCAAGAAACCATGAAAAAAAGTAAAAAAGAAACCTCACAGATCGAACCCTGAACAGCCTCTGTGCTGATCTAAGTCAGTGCATGGCTAACTCACAGATCAAACCCTGAAATAACCTCTGGGCTGATCAATACACTATGCTAACTCACAGATCACATTGGAATTTAGCAACAGTGTAAGGCTTGCGGGGGGAGAAACCAGAGGAAATCCTCGAATCAAGGTAGAGACCTAACAAAGTCTACTCATGTGATGTGATGTGATGCCGAGAACTACATCACCCTTGGTTCACATTTCTTATCATTGTAGACCCCTTTCATTCATAAAGCCAATATCATCAAAGGCCTGAATAAGTTATCTTTACAATCAAAAGAGCATAAATAAGAGAGGGAAACTTCTTAATATCGCGCGCGCCATGTGAATTCCCATTTGAGATTTTTTTAGTAAATAAGACTATTGGATTAACTTTCGCCTTACCCTACTCCTGTGCGTCAAAAATCGTGTGCTTCATCCAAATCTTGATAACTTCAACCTTTCAATATCTCTGCAACAAAAAGATATATCAACAAACTGTAAACGCCATTCTGACTTTTTTAAACAGCTCTTCCAAAACTTGAAGGAAAGTTTTTCGTTTTAAATAAATTTTGATAAATTTTATCCATTTAGTTGAGTGTGGCGTGCCTCCCCCTGACAACATTTTTTGGCCCCCACCTCTAAATCTGTTTAGTATGTCCCAACAAACATTTGTGCCAAGTTTGGTGCTTGTACTCAAATTTGCACGATCTTCGCTATTTTAGTTGCAAACAGACCTGACTATTATTGACGCACAGGGGTGGGGTAAGGCAAAAGTTAAACTACATCCGGTTACTAAGAATAGCCCAAACGGGATTTACATGGCTTTATGAGAATCTAATGTTAGATTTTTTCCCTCTCAATCTCGCTTTTTCCCTCCACTAGATGTAAGAATACCTATATTTAAGGCTAAATTCCTCAATTTGATCAATGCGAAAACAAATGAATATAATAGTTTATAGTTTAGCCATTGTTCTGGCTGTCACGCAAACGATAAAACTCGTAACGCAATTATTTGTTAATCTGCTGATGTTATCTGCCTTATTTCTTTGAAACTTTGCAAATTTACTAATTCGAATCCCTTGTGGTCTTTTATAATGAATACCCCTTTTTTTTTAATACGTATCTTTGCAGCTTTGCGTCTCTGCAAGTTTGTAACTTTAACTCGCGTCTTCGTAACGTTGTATCTCAGTTCATCTTTATCTCTTTAAAATTAATTTTGTATCTTCTTAACTTTGTAACTATATATATCGTAACTCAAAGTAGTACAATTTCCGTTGTAACAATTAAATTTGCCCGTTTTCAAGCAGAATGCATGCTGGACGTATCGAGGCGGGAAACTGTTTGTCTGGAAAAAATTCGGTGAACTGAAAAAAGTTTTTAGCTGCTAAATAAATAAAACTCGCCTGGTTTTTTTTCATTTCTAATTCCTGCCAGCATTTTATGATTAAGAATGACCATTATATAAGATATATAAGGCTTTCTTGAGCGATTAAATAGTGATTTTGGTCCGAGCTTCACATTTTTCAGGTAACAATTCTTCCACCAAAATAATGGGTTTTTTTCAGACAAAAAACGTCTGGCATTCTGCATATTAAACAACGTGGGAGTTAAACAGCAACAACTGTCGCGACAAACGTCGCCATTAAGCGCTTAACCTGAATTCGCTGTAAAAAGTTTTGATAAGATTTTTTGTAGATAGTTGAATGAAAGTTTTCGAAGTTTTACTCTCACCTGAAGAGTTATTCCACCAAATCTTCGTCAAAATCGTCTAGAAAAACCTTCAGAGATTCCCGGACTCTTCCTTTTTCTCTTCTACTCTTTGTAGTATCCAGAATGGACAGGGAACAAGTCATTCCTTTGGTTTTTATGCAGGATTTTTGGTTGGTGATAGTGTTCTTCAAAATGGCGGGAACAAGATACATACGGGTCTTGAATGAAGTCATGCGCATGCGCAGTTTCTTTTCTTTTCTTCTCATCTCATCATTTTCTGTTCTGTTCTGTTCTGTTCTGTTCTGTTCTGTTCTGTTCTGTTCTGTTCTGTTCTGTTCTGTTCTGTTCTGTTCTGTTCTGTTCTGTTCTGTTCTGTTCTGTTCTGTTCTGTTCTGTTCTGTTCTGTTCTGTTCTGTTCTGTTCTGTTCTGTTCTGTTCAGTGTTCTGTTCTGTTCTGTTCTGTTCTGTTCTGTTCTCTTCTGTTCTCTTCTGTTCTGTTCTGTTCTGTTCTCTTCTGTTCTGTTCTCTTCTCTTCTCTTCCCATCCCACCCCATCCCATCCCATCCCACCCCAAATTGAAATAAAAACATCGCGAACCAATAGTTCCAAAATTATATTTATTTACGTCAAGTCCATGTTTAATATTTTCATGTGGTCGATTAAACCCGACCATAATTAGTTGTGGTCGATAAAGTTCAGTTCTCTCTTGCATCACGTTCAGGATCTGTTTCTTTAGGCACTAATACACACTGGTATTTCTCGCGTCTTCCATAGTTGTCTATATCTGTCAATGCACACGTTCGTCCTATAGTGCATGGGCAACTGTAGTGGAGTCCTGGCTTTGAGACAAAACAATAGTTAAATATAGAAACATCAGGGGTGGCGTAGTGATAGTACACTCGCCTCTCCCCTGACCTCGATCTGGGGTCTCGAGTTCGATTTCTGAAATCGCCATTACCACAAAATCTAATGTACGAGTTTGCAATTTCATCTGTGAATTAGCCATTCCTTGATCAGCCTATTTTTTTGTTTTTATTTTAATCTATTTTAATCCGCGATAAAATTTGATGTTGGGACCTCCCCATACCCCTGCGTTACATCTTTCTTTGCAATCCTAATCACATAGCTTACCATGAGGGATGGATTACAAAGGTTCCCCAGTTTAGGTCTCTTCTTACAAATTTTAATTGCAGATTCTCGTAAATTAACACAGCATTCGTCGGCGCCGCAGTCACTTAACGTCTTGCACTGTTCCAAAAGTGTCTGAAAAATAAGATATTTGCAAAAGTTATAGCAAGACTGGTAATTGAAAGTGGATTGAAAGTGACTTCTGATCGATCAAGAGTTTTCCCGCTCTTTCTTTCTCTTTTTTCCCCACTTTTTTTTCATTAGTTTTCAAGGATGGGTCTCTGCTCGGAATACTGCGCGCGGAAGATGATGGGAAACCATTTCACTCATACGATAGCCTGGCATTCTTATGGGAAGCCAATTCAATGTTACCACTCATAAAATAACCATTTTTTAATTGGGAAGCCATTTCATTGCAAAATAAGACAGTAAAACTACAGTATAGTATACTATATGGAAAACTTTGCTTTTCTCAAGAAAGTACCCCCCAATAAAATCACGTTTCTTTATTCCACTTACCATTCTGGTGCTAATTTCTTCAAATATAGGAGAACCACTAACATCAGTTATATATATCATTAAATACACGGAAAGAGAAAAAATAGCGAAAGAAGTCAAGCTAGTGTACGAAGCCATGTCCAGTGAAAAATAAATAAGTCAGTCCAAGTTGGTGCGGAGTTTTTTGTTTCGACTATTCCAATTAAAGTGTCTAACAAATGCCAAGGTTGGTCGCTTTTATATCCATGTTTCGATCAAAAAAGCGTTGATTAAGATCAAACACTATCCATTGATGGTATTGCTGATTGACGCAAATAAACGCGAAGATACCTTATGAGAAAGTTTTTTATGGGCATAAGTTTTGTGTTCTGTTAGATGTGATTGGTTCGCTTAATCGTATCGGATTCTCTGTGATTTATATTTGGCTTGATTCTAAATATTTGTAAAAATCACATAAAACCCAGATGTAAGGAGATTTAATCTATCGCTCTATCTGATGGAACTTGAACGTTAGCTGTTGTAGAATTATTATCTGTACGTTACGCAGTATACTGATAAAATCTCTCGCAACAAATGGCAAAACCTTACTGTATTTTCATAATAATGGAATTTAACTGTGGATTCCACAGAGTGACTCTTCTTCCTTTGGATTTCAGTTGGAATTTAGAAGTTGATTTTCGCAGAGGGAAGAAAATTATAGAACACGGAGAAAAGCCCTCCGGGCGAAGCGCAGAGAGAACCACCTTGGTGAGAGATCGACGAGCGCTCTCATCGCATGGACACCACCCGTGGTTCCTAAAGAACCACGTGTCATTCTCTTGAGTATTATTGCGCTATAGACACCTTTCACGTGACGTCAAAACAGCTCAATTTGGAAGGCAAAACAAGAGAATTTCAATTTCCTGAGAATTGGAAACCTATTGTTTTGTCTTCCAAATTGAGCTCATTCCGGCGTACTGCAACCGGACTATATCACCTTGGGTATCTGTAATAACGAATGGATGGTGAGAGTGACGTTATGTCTTGTTTGACCGAGATAGTATCGGTGTTATGACTGAAATAGGAAATGCGCCATCCTTCTACAGCTGGCTGTATGCAAAAGGAAGACAAAATAGGACTGATAGTTTAGACAACTAATTTGGAAAAAGCAAGAATTGATGTGATAACAGAAATATAACGATAGGTTACCTCAAACCTGAAAAGTTGAAGTGTTAGTTTGAAAATGAACACACAAATAAAAGAATAATATGAATAAATAAACGAGGGAACGAACGAGTGAAGAGTTGGATCAAAAATCACTTGATCAACCAGTCAGTGAAACGATTGAATGCATAATTTATGGATGAACGAATGAATGGGAAATAAGGATGATGGATGTTGAAAAGAAGGACTGTTAAAAAGAAAAAGGAAAAAAGACAGACACAAAAAGGAAAAAGAAAAAAAAAAGGAAAATGGAAAAACAGTAAAGCCACAGGAAAAGAATGAAGAAAAAGATAAAGCAAAGAAAGAAAGAACAAAAAAGTAAGAAAGAATGTAGAAAAAAGGAAGAAGAAAGAGAAAAGAAAAAAGGAACAAACAAATAAGCAAAGAAGGAAGGAGAAAAAATTAGGAAAGAAAGAAAGTGAGAAAGAAAGAAAGCAAAACAGGAAGATAATAAATAAATTCCAAGAAAAAATAAAGTTTTGCCAAACATTTTACAGACAGTTTTCACAATATATTTACAAATAATTTTCATGCTGACATTTTGCTTATCACTGGATGAAAGGAGTGTACCAGTATAACATTACTCAGGTCAATAATATATAAATTTTACTGCGATTCTCAATATCCAGTGAATCGGTAGCTGCCTGTTGGAATTTGGTTTTTCACTGCCGCCAGTCAAAAATATAAAAGATACTGACTGATTAGTTTTGATTGACGACAACGGAAAAACCAAAAGCCATTGAAATGTCTGAGCTCACAGAATATTGAGAATCACAGTAACCTACATGTATGACATAGGTTAATCCTGTGACCCTGGTATATACATATTGTCATAAATACACGACCATAATAAAAATCCAAATGTCTGGGCCAATTAAATTTCTATCCATCACAGTTAGTATTTTTCAAGTAATTTCAGACATTTTGGCCTCTATTTCTCATACAACATTGTTGAATTAGTCAAATACTATTACAGACTTATTTACTCAGGGTTAGCCTCATTTCAGCATCAGAATATTCACAAATACCAACAGTAAAGTAAAGAATGCACAACTTCAATAATACAAACACTTTGAAATTCCAAGGACCTTCACTGGAACACATGAATATTCAAGATAATTCCATACGAAATCAAGATTAACTCTGAGCAATATACATCTTTGGCTTGGGTATGTGTTTTGCCCATTTCAGACCACGTGTCATTCCTTTGAGAATAGGATTCTTTGTTTCATTTGCATCCAAACAAAGAAATGATACTCAAGGGAATGAATGACATATGGTCTGAAATGGGCAAAACATTATGCTTAAGCTAAAGAGGTCTATTATATAGAGTATTCGAAGAATACTTCAATATTCCTTATTCATTTTAAAATCCTTAAACCATGTTCTATAAGAAAGTTATACGAAATAACTACTATATACACTATGTCTACAGGGTTACCATGCTAAGAAAAATGCAGTGAGAACATACTGTGATACACAATACAGGGCTTCAAATAACAGCTTGTCGCTTGCTGGTCATTATGACTGGTCAAATTAGTTATAGCTTGCACAGTCATATCATATTTCTGGCTCAATACAGGTATCAAGAGTTCCATGCTACTGCTCTAAGCGATAATATTTTGTAAAATGTGCAATTTTTTTGGTATATTTGATTCAGAATTTGCTTAATGGTACATGATCTTGAATATTTAATGAAAGTTGTGCTTGACAAGAAAAATACATTCAACTAAAATATAGCATATTTTACAAAATATTATCCCACTTTTTAATCCCCTGAGCATGTGCTTAGAGCAGTTTTGTGGAACTCTTGATGTGTGTAATGTTAATGGTCAAAATGACCGGCAAGGCAAAGATTTGACTGGACAAGTTCCAATTCTGGTCGGACATTGTCCCTTGACTAGCTTTTATTTCAAGCCCTCTAATGGGAAAAAAATTATTGCTACTGTACTTGGGGGGGGGGGGGTGTCATACACAGGACGAGGCAAATAGGCAATGCATTGATAGAATCAATAAATATTTATGTTTTCCTTTTATCAGAGAGGTTAACCTGTGTCTAGAATAACATAAATATTTAATAAGGATAAATATTATCCATTAGCTTGCAATAGTTAATCATCAGGAGCCAGTTGTATTAAATTCAAAAAAATTATTTACCAGACAAGCAACATCCAGTGGATAAAAGTGTTATCCAGTGAATAGTTTCCCATGGGATAAAATCCATAAAACTCCTACTCGAACTTAGTGCAACTGAACCACATTAACTGGATAAATTTAAAAGCTTATCCACTGGAAGGTGCTTACAGTAGTGCCTTCTCTGGGCTCATACAACCTGCTCCACAGTCTAGACCACATAGTGCAAGTATAAGCAAATCTAAATACAAATACACTGTACAGAATTCATGATATTCAATATTATTTAGAAGGAATTAACCATTGTAAATTATTAGTCTCCTACCACCTTCATCCTTGGGATTCTCTGTAGTCTTCTGTACATTCTGTAGATTCTCTCTGTAGTCTTGAGGGATTCCAAAACTGAAAAAAAAGTGACAAAAAAATCTTACAATAGGTGGGTGGAAAATATATACTGTATAAAACAATGGCAATAGAAACACTCCTGGACTTTTTACAAAACTGACCACTTTAGGGACCATTCATTTTTTACCGGGGAGGAGGATGGTGGGATTTTTGGGAGGGGGATAATTAAAATAATCAGGCTCAAGAGGGGGGAGGTAAAAAATCCAAGTTGCACAGCATTTTTACAAATATAAACAGAATGAAAAACAAGGGAGCCATTTTTTATGCAAGAATGAAGAGGAGAGATCAGAATTTCTGTATGGGTTACCAAGTGAATCCCACTCTCCCCCCCTGCTCAAAAAAAGACCAGTCCCTTAAGGTGTACATGTGTGTGTGTGTCTGTTGGGGTAGCAGGGGGGGGAGGTTGTAACCTGGAGATTCAACAGCCAACTTTTGATATCCTGGTTGAGTGATCAAGCACAAAGCAATTCACCCTTATCACACTACAGTATATTATGAGATATAATATGAGATATTACGACATTTAATTTATCAGAAAAAGATAATAATAAAAATGAAAAGTTTTGTAAAGATTGCCTGGCGAAGATATATATTTTTAAAACTAAGAATTCATTTTTTTTTATTTCTTAAAATGTAATATTAATATTGTATTGCAATGTTGTCATTAAATGTATCAATAAGAAACTTCTTATAAGAATTTTTGTGGAATTATTGCAAAGAAATATATCTGTTCAGCATGATATCGAGGCTGGTAATGCATGCCATCAATATTACATGTATATATATATTTATTTGCAAAAATGCTAAGCTTCAAAAATTCATATCTTCGCCAATTTATGGGAATTATTCACGAAACTTTGCCATTTTACTGATATTCAGGTGACAAATTTGAGAGTAAACTTCTTTTTCTGATAAATTAAATGTCCTATAACGTCATGCAAACATGATAAAAGTCAATTCAAGATGAGGCTCCAGGGAAACAAAAAAATATATTAGGATTACGCCATTGTTTTTGCGGAGCCTCATCTTTAATAATTGCTTCATGCTTTATCACTCAGTTTCGATCACTCAACCAGATTTCTTGTATGGGTTACCAAGTAAATTCCACTCCCCCCTGCTCAAAAAAAAAAGACCAGTCCCATAAGGAGTACATGTGTGTGTCTGTTGGGGTAGCAGGGGGGGGGAGGTTGTAACCTGGAGATTCAACAGCCAACTTTTGATATCCTGGTTGAGTGATCAAGCACAAAGCAATTCACCCTTATCACACTACAGTATATTATGAGATATAATATGAGATATTACGACATTTAATTTATCAGAAAAAGATAATAATAAAATAAAAAGTTTCATAAAGATTGCCTGGCGAAGATATATATTTTTAAAACTACTGTAGAAATTTAATTTTTTCATTTCTTAAAATGTATTATCAATATTTTATCACCGAATTTTTTTTCGTTAAATGTATCAATAAGAAACTTCTTATAAGAACTTTTGTGGAATTATTGCAAAGAAATATATCTGTTCAGCATGATAACAAGCCTGGTACTGCATACCATGCATTATTACATAATTTTTATATGCATTACTTTGCAAAAATGCTTAGTTTCAAAAATTCATATCTTCACACAGGGATTTCATTAAAATTTCAAGTAAGCAGATGGATTACATAATATAGACGGCTGTATCAATGAAGGGGCCAAACAATTGGGACTTGGAATAGCAAAAGTAGGTGGCTCAGATATGGAAAGTAGATGCCGGATTTTGCCAGTTGGCAGCTTCTAATGAAATGCCTGTTCACCAATTTAACCCTTTGCCTCCTGGAGGTTTTTCAGTGTTTTTCTGGACCTAAACGTTCTCCAAGCCCTAGCAAGACCATATTTGGAGTTTAGATTGACACTGTCAGTGTCTTATGTAAATGAGGGATGACGTTTACTGGCTGCATAATTAGTTCCCGCTTGAAGCCGTTCTTCTTGGAATTCGGCTGCCATGTTTTAGACTATTTTAGAAAACCAGAGATTTTGAGAGCCATTTTGTTCATCTATGGAGTGCTGGAGGGCATCATGAAGCCCTAAGACAGCTTAAATCAGCATGATCTCACAGAACTGAGAGTATGCAAGGGATTTTAGTGTCAAAAGTTCGTAGATTGTGTACATTTGTACGAGTTAGAATTTTTGGCACAATTATCCTTTGAGCTCTGAAAAAGATGAACAGCCAGGACCTACTGAGGCATTTTATTGAATATTTGGCTTGTGGAGAATGCTCTGAAGCTGATATTTGGACAGTAGGACCTAGTGGCTTGACACAAAAATCTTTGAAATGTAGGGGCGGACTACTGTCCTGTTCAGTAGTTCGATAGAGAGTAGTGAAAATCGATAAGCGATGAAATGGGTCGAAGAAAAGGGCTGTCGCTTGCCGTGTGGTTTTTGGTTTTCCAAAAATGTTTAAAGTTTTCTTTGTTATGATTTTGGACATTTGTGCAGGTTTTTTGATTTTAAAAATTGTTTTGTTTGCTAGTTAAAATTTTAGACTGGTATTTAGGTCAACTTGATCAAAATTGTTGAAGCTGAAATTTTTTATTTAAGGTGCATTTTTTACGGGTGGTTTTGGGCGTTGTAGGAGTCAAAGGGTTAAGAGAATTATTTACAAAACTCTGCAATTTTACTGATATTCATGTGACAAATTTGAGATTAAACTTATTTTTTCGATGAATTAAATGTTCTATAATATCATGCAAACATGATAAAAGTCAATTCAAGATGAGGCTCTGGGGAAACAAAAAAATATACTCCATTGTTTTCCCAGAGCCTCATCTTTATACTAATAATTATTGCTTTGTTCATGATCTCTCAGTTTCAATCACTCAACCAGAATTTCGAAAAAGAAAAACTGCAAATTCCTGGGGGGAGGGGAAGGGAGGGGAGCAGAGGGGCAGAGACAGGTGCACAAAAAATTTAAAATGAATATGCAATGATTCAATACCTGTACAAGATGAATGACGCACACATTTCCTATGCCAATTGTCATTAAATAAGTGGGAAATCCATTTCACTTTCACTTGGTATTTCCAGCTGATCCCAGTCAAAGAAGATGACAATAATAGTCATGTCGTCACGGTACATTCTCACATCTGGAAAAGGAATACTCAACGACGTACTCACAGACACATGATCGTCTCCACCTAAAGCCTCACGGATCAAACATGAAGCAGAGTTCAACATTTCGCAGGGTAATTCTTGCTCATTATACATAATCTCCATTGATGTTTTCTCGGCTTGGGTATCATTTTCCTTGTTTACGTGTTGTTTTACATAATGAACTACCTCCTCGTTACTCAGCATATCCCACAATCCATCTGTTGCTAGGACTAAGAATTTATCGGAGCGTTGAAGCTGGTACGACGTCACTTCAGGTTTTGCTGTAAGGTAGGGAGGGGTATACAAATGCTCTTGTTCGGTAAAAAATCGAATAGAAGTGTTACTTTTACTGTAAACTTTCTTCTGTGTTTTTGAGTCCCATTTGAAGCGTACATCGCCGAATGCTCGAAGTGGTGCAAGCCTATTGAGTAACCTTTCATACTGGATACATGTAGTGGCTTCCTCTGAGGGATGTTGGTTGACAATACGCTCTACTTCTCCTGGATTACCTACAATTACAAATATCACAAAATTAGGTGCTAGACTGGGTATTGATCTACACAAGAAACCATACTACAGTGTACAGGACCCATTTGTACCAAGACTGGATTGCACTATCCACTGAATAAATCCCTATACTTGCAATTTTGAACAACCAATAAGGGTTGGTTTTGACAGCATTGGAAGAAAATAATATTCCCTATTGGCCATAGTCGCGAAGCAAAGAAGGTCAATACAGAATATATTTTCTCCCAACTAACCGCCAATATAAACCCATATTGGTCTTTTTTTATAAGGCCTTATTTGGACAGATTTATTTATTTATTTATAATGATATTTTAACAGGATGCTCCTTCACTTTAGTGATTTTCAAGAAGGTCCTGTAAAACTAATTTTTATGCATCATATAATGGAGTTAAAAAGTAGAAGGCAAATTATCGATACAAAATGAGAAAAGATTACAATATTATGCAAAAATGTAAAAATTCAAATAGCATACTTAAAGAGTTCATTCAGAAAAAATAGACTTAAATGGAGAAATTTTTGAAGATTGTTTGACAACGTCACTTAATAAATAATAATATTAATAAATAAATGCGATTAACAGTGGAATCCACAGAGTGGCTATTCCTCCACTGCATTCCAATTGGAATTTAGAAGCGGAAAAACCCTCGAAGCACAGGAGAGAACCAACAAACAACTCTACTCACATACAATACCGAGCCCAGCAGGGCTCGAACTCGGGTCGCCTTGGTGAGAGGGAAGCGCTTTCACTGCTACGCCACCCATGCTTCCCACAAAGGCTTAGATTGTTCCATTCTTTAATGGCATGATAGGATAGCCTTTGCTTCCCCCAATTTGTTTTAACAAATAAATAGATAGATCTTAATGTTCAGAAATTCGTTAAGTTTGTTAATCATGGACGTACTCGTCTAAATCGAAATCCTAGCCTTGTTCTCGAAGTCCCTTTGTGCAGGTCCAGCACATTTAAAGCATCATATTTTAATATAGTCTGTCTCTGGAATTCCATCTGTAAAGTAGCTCCTCCTAGTTTTTTGTCCAGCCTTTCGACATTCAAATCGTTTCTAAGGCTGAAATACTGCACTCTCCTAGATAGTCTATTTAACATCAACTTGCCTTGCACATGGTCACTAGTTCGCAAGTGTCTGTGTCACAGATAAGAACACATTTACTCATTTAATATATATATTATCTTACATTTATTTATATGTCTGTCCTCAAGGGAAGTGCCTAGCATGGGACTTAGAGTCCCCTTCGCGCTTTTCCTATTGGGTTTTATTTATCTTTTCCTTTAAACTATTTTCATGTATTATATTAACAGCTATTGTCCAATAGTTGTAAAACAAAACAATATTGGCAACAAAAAAATTGAATAAGTTATAAGTATTGGAATAACCTATCTCCTATCTCCTTTGGCTCTGACAACCATTTTTGAAGTAGGTGTATTTTGATATACATTCACGAACCTGCTGTGTGGTCTGAAGAAAGCTGGATTGCCGACCAACTCTTGTCTTCATTCTCAACCCCAAGCACTGCTCTACAGTCTCCAGTATTAGCAATACACAATTCTGTGCCATTAATGTGCGCTACCAAGGCACAAGCTCCAGCATTAGCTGCCGCAAATGCATGTTTGTTAACTTCACCATCTTCATCAAACATTTGGGCTTCTGCTGAGAGATCTTCATCAAGGTTCAAAAAAGCATTACTTAATGCATTTGCTTTGAACGATGATTGTAAGTCTTGGAATTCAGCCAAAGAAGTGAACAGCCCTCTGGATGACCTTGGCTTTGAGTCTCTGTTGACCTTATAACCTTTAGAACCATACATCTGCCTAAGCTTCGTATAATAGTTATGTAAACTCTGACGACATATTGGATCAACCATGTAGTTATAACCATCATGCTCGTGATCACTTGTCATTGTCAAGTATTCTCTTACTTCAGGTACATCTTGACTTAACTCCATTAAAATCTCTGGCGGCAAGAGAGCTAAGCCAATGTAATCAGCAAGTCTGTGACATACACTTTGTGCACAAGCATCACCTCCATGACCATCAAGAACCCCGAATAAATGCCCTCCATCTTCCTGAAGTAGGCCAACGACAAACTTGCGATCCTCAATAGGCTGGTTTGAAGCAAGTTGGTTGGTTTCATAACGGTCAATAATACCACGATTAACAGAAGCTGCAGTCTCGCACCTATTAATGAGAGAATTAACCTCGTTGTCTGAAATCATCCAGGGTTCTTGGCGCTGCAGTCGTTGACTAGTTACAAATGTCCTTGAATTTAAACATCGCCGAGTCCTAAAAAGCTGTGAAGGAACCTTTAAAAAGCTGTCTTGGGGTACTGAATTAGTTAAATACTGAGTTACATTTTTCCGATTTCTAGGCTTCCATTGAGCATTAATTTTTCTACTCGATAAACGTCTGTCTTGTAGAGTCTTGCAATAACCTTCCAAGTTAAATTTTCCCCGTGGAGAACCACTGTAGAAAGCTCTCTGGCCTCTCCTGCTGACAGACAGCCCCAAAATGCATAAGTTCTTTCCAAAAAGGAATGAAGAATAACCATTTGATTTTGCCATTTTAAGAAAATATTCTCAACTCGGTTCAAAATGGACAATTTTTGAACACAAATTTCGGATCAAAATCCAACGTAAATCCGAGATATTTTAGTTTCATCTATAACTCATATGTCTAGTAATCCTATAACCGGTTTCTTTTTTGGAAATATTTGAGTTTTTGAGTACAAAAATTGGTACTTTTTGTCTGTTGTCTTAAAAAATGATTTTTGGATTTCATCCGCCATAACTCGGCTCAGACTTCACGTCATCGATAGACCGTGTTTACTGGGTATTAGTGAATACGTCAAACATGACATGTCATAGTGTCACGTACGTAGTTTTAGCACAGGTAGCCCAAGCACTCTACCTATGGCAGCTTTGCAATGGTTTCATTGAAAAAAACTGAAATCGCAATAATTTTGTAAATTCTAAATTAAATGATCTTAAACTAGCAAAGTATTTTTTTCTCTTGATTCTTAACATCTCTAGGAAATTTCAGATCGATTAAAAGAAGTTTACTATTTTTTTCTCCTCGCCTATAATATAAGAAAAGACTTTTAAAAATTTGTTTTTAAAAATAAGAAAAACAAAGGGGAAGAAAAAAAGAGAAAAGAAAACTGAAAAAAAAGCATTCGAATTAGAAAACTTTTAACAAATCAGTTGCGCAATCAATGTCAAAGCCCAAAAACAATGCTGTATCAGCCGCCTAACCACTCGACCACACAAGAATCGATTCAGATTGGAATTATCACATCATATACTTGGGGCAGTCAAATTATTTTTAAAATTATATCTCAGGAATTAAACGAAAGGACGAAAAAAAGGAAGAAAGAAATGATCAAAAGAAAGTAAAAAAGAAAAGGTTGAAAGGAAGAAGGAAAGAACAAAGAAGAAGAAAAACAAACAAACAAACAAACAAAGAAAGGAAGAAGGAAGGAAGAAAACAAAGAAAAATAAGCACAAAAACAAACAAAGGAAAAAAAATAAACAAACTAAACTAGACAAACTAAAAAAAAAGAAAAAGAAAAAAAAAAAAACGAAAAGTGATGGAAGAAAGAATGTTAAAAATGCTGTCACAGGCAAGAAACATGGCTATGCACAGCCATCTATCCACTCGACCACAGGTGAATCGATCTCGAATTCTTGAAATTATCACACCATATGATATGATTGGGACCGTAAAATTCTTTTTTTAAAATATATTTTAGTAATTGAATGAAAGAAAAAAAGAAAGAAACAACTGAGAAGAAAAGGAAGAAACAAACAGAGGAAGGAAGAAAGGAAGAAAGAAAGAAAAAAGACAGAAAGAAATAAAGAAGGAAAAAAAAGGAGGGAAAAAAGAAAGAAAGAAAAAAACTAAAATTATACTAATCATAGACTAAACTAAACAAAAGAAAAAGAAAAAAAAAACCAAAACTGAGAAGAAAAACAAAATGTCAAGAAAGCGGTTGCGCAACGAACGTCAAATGCAAAACTAAACGATGCGGGTCCAGCCACCAAGCCACTCGACCACAAGCCAATCTATCCGTAATTTTTTGAAATTATCAAACTAAGATCAATCCCTGTACACACAGCGACTTACAGATGTGCGCACAGACACGGCTCGTGATTTGGTAATTTAAAAAAAAAAAAAAAATTTCAAATTATTATGCTTATAAAGTTTGAAAGTCCATAAAGATTAGTAAACATTATTGTAAGACTTTCAAGAATAAGGAAAAAAAATTGTAGGATAAATATGCCGAGGGAAGGCTCGAACTCAGAAGCAAAAAAATCCATTCCTGACTCGTTCAACCGACGGTCAATTTTACAATAACGTTATTAAATTAGCCTTATTTTTACATGGACAATTAGGTTATGATTTTCTTCTAACCGTACTCAATGAAAGAAAGGCTTTGAAATGTTACGGCATTGAAGACTGGGAAACAATTGAAATAATAGTAGTAATTTATGAAAGAAAGAAAGAAAGAAAGAAAGAAAGAAAGAAAGAAAGAACAATTGAACGAATGAAACCAACAAACAAACAGAAACACACACAAAAACAACTGAACTAAACAAAAAAAAAGAAAAGATAAAAAAGGGAAGAAAAAAGATAAAGAAAACTAAAAAGAAGCATTAAAATTAGAAAAAATGTAAACAAATCAGTTGCGCAATAAACGTCAAAGGCCAAAAGTAAAGCTATTCCAGCCACCTAACCACTCGACCACAAGCAAATAGACTACTATGATCATGAAATTATCACGCCATTATCTACATATACTTTGGGCCGTAAAATTCTATTCCCAAAGTTTTATCTCGGTAATTGAACAAAAGAACAAACTAAATACAAAAAAAACAACACTTAAACCAGACTAAACTAAACGGAAGAAAAAGAAAAAAAAAGAAAAAAGAAAAAGAAAAGAAAAAAAAGAAACATTAAAGTTGAGGGACGAAAAATTGTTCAAAATGCAGTTGCGCAACAAACGTCAAAGGCCAAAAACTAGCCTGTTCCAGCCACGTAACCACTAGACCACAGGTGAATCGATTGTGGAATTTATAAAATTATTACACCATATACTTTAGGCGTAAAATCTCAGTAACTGAACGAAAGAAAAAAAAAAAAAAACAAAAAACAAAAAAAAAGAAGGAACAAAAGAAAAAATAAAGAAAGAGAGAAAGAAAGGGAGACAAACACAAAAACAAGCAAAGAAAATACTGAGAAAAAACAATTAAACAATTAACTAAACAAAAGAAAAAAGAAAGAGAAAAAGAAACAATAAAACTGAGGGAAGTAAAAATGTTAAAAAAGCAGTTGCGCAATGAACGTTAAAACAGAAAACAAGGCTGTTCCGAACCTCTATCCACTCGACCACAAAGTAAACGATTTAATAACTTTATGAAATTATCAAAACATATACTTTGGACCATAAAATTCTTTTTAAAAATTATATCTCAGTAATTGAACAAAAGAACAAAAGAAAGAAAGATAAACAAGCACAAAAAAAATGCAAAGAAAAATGCAAAGAAAAACACAACAAAATATATTTTTTAAAAAACCCTAAACTAAACTAGAAAAAGAATTTAAAAAAATAAAAACTGATGGAAGAAAAAATATAAAAAAGCAGTCTACACTAAACTAAACAAAAGGAAAAAAAGGAAAAAAAAGGAATAAAAAGTAAAAGATTTACAATTAGAAAAAATGTTAACAAATCAGTTGCGCAACGCAATGAACGTCAAAACAAAAAACGAGTTTGTTCCAGCAACCTAACCGCTCGACTACAAGCGAAATGATTGATATGAAAATATCACACGATATACTTGGGTCCGTAACATTCTTTTTCTTTCTTTTTTTAATTATATTTCAGTAATTGAAAGAAAGAACGAAAGAAAGAAAGGACTAAGAAAGAAAGGAAGAGAGAAAGGAAGGAAGAAAGAAAACGAAACAAAAGAAAGAAAGAAAATAAGGAAGAAAGAAAGAAAGAAAGGAAGGAAGGAGGAAGGAAGGAAGGAAGGGAAGAAGAAGAAAAACAAACAAACAACAATTATACTAAACATAGACTAAACTAAACAAAAGAAAGAAGAAAAAAAAACAACACTAAACTAAGAAGAAAAACAAAATGTCAAGAAAGCGGTTGCGCAACGAACGTCAAAGGCAAAACTAAACGATGCGGGTCCAGCCGCCAAGCCACTCGACCACAAGCCAATCTATCCAAGATCTTTTGAAATTATCACAGCAATATCAATCCCTGTACACACAGCGACTTACAGATGTGCGCACAGACACGGCTCGTGATTTGGTAACTTTTTAAAAATATATATTTTAAATTATTATGCTTATTAGATCATATCCAAATGTATAAAGCGCTATATAAGTATTAAATTTATTATTATTATTAATTACTGAGATATAATTTTAAAAAAGAATTTTACGGTCCCAAGTATATGGTGTGATAATTTCAAGAAGTTATGGATGGATTCGCTTGTGGTCGAGTGGATAGACTTCGGCTGGAACAGCAGCGTTTTCTGTTTCGACGTTCATTGCGCAACTGCTTTTTTAACATTTTTTTCTTCCCTCAGTTTTGAAACACACACAACATACAAAAAACAAAACAAAAAAAACTAAACTAGACTAAACTAAAGAAAAGAAAAAGAAAAGAGAAAAAGTAAAAAAAGAAACGTGAAAACTGAGAGACGAAAAATTGTTCCAAAAACAGTTGCGCAATGAACGTCAAAGGCAAAACTAAACACTACGGATCCAGCCACCAAGCCACTCGACCACCAGCCAATCTATCACTAATCGTTTGAAATTATCACAACAATATCAATCCTTTTACACACAGCGACTTACAGATGTGCGCAAAGACACGGTCCATGATTTGGTAGCTTTTAAATATTTTTTATTTTAAATTATTATACTAATAAAGTTTGAAAGTTCATAAAGATGAGTAAAAATTATTGTAAGAATCTGTAAAAAGAAAGAAAGAAAGGAAGGAAGACAAACACAAAAACAAGCAAAGAAAATCACACAAAATACTGAGAAAAAAAACAATTAAACTATAAACTAAACAAAAGAAAAAGAAAAGAGAAAAAGAAAAAGAAACATCAAAACTGAGGGAAGAAAAAATGTTTAGAAAGCAGTTGCGCAATGAGCGTCAAAGGCCAAAAACTAAGTTGTTCCAGCTTTCTTACCACTCGACCATAATCGAAACGATTCATAACTTCTTGAAATTATCACGTCATATACTTTGGGCCGTAAAATTCTATTCCCAAATTTTTATCTCAGTAATTGAACAAAAGAACAAAGAAAAAACAAACAAACAAACAAACAAAAAACAAGCAAAGAAAAACACACACAAAATACAAAAAAAAAACTAGACTAGACTAAACTAAACAGAAGAAAAAGAAAAGAGAAAAAGTTAAAAAAGAAACATGAAAACTGAGAGAGGAAAAGTTGTTCCAAAAGCAGTTGCGCAATGAACGTTAAAGGCAAAACTGAACACTACGGTACCAGCCACCAAGCCACTCGACCACGAGCGAATCTTTCCTTCATATTTTGAAATTATCACAGTAAGATCAATCCGTTTACACACAGCGACTTACAGATGTGCGCACAGACAAGGTTCGTGATTTGGTTACTTTTAAATATTTTTTATTTTAAATCATTATACTAATAAAGTTTGAAGATTCATAAAGATGAGTAAAAATTATTGTAAGAATCTGTAAAAAGAAAGGAAGAAAGAAAGGAAGACAAACACAAAAACAAGTAAAGAAAATCACACAAAATACTGAGAAAAAAACAATTAAATTATAAACTACACACAAAAAAAAAAAAAGAAAGAAAAAAGAAAAAGAAAGGAAGCATTAAAATTATTAAAAAATTTTAACAAATCAGTTGCGCAATGAACGTCAAAACAGAAAACACTGCTTTTCCAGCCTTCTATCCACTCGACCACAAGCGAATCGATGCATAACTCCTTCAAATTATCACACTATATACTTGGGACCGTAAAATTCTTTTTAAAAATTATATCTCAGTAATTGAAAGAAAGAACGAAAGAACTGAGAAAGAAAGGAAGAAAGCAAGGAAGGAAAAAAAGGAAGGAAGGAAGGAAGAAACAAACAAACAAAACAACAACTAAACTAAACTAAAGAAAAGTAATGTAAACTAAACAAAAAGAAAAGAAAAAAGAAAATGAATAAAAAAAGAAAGAAAACAGATAGAAAAAAGAAAAAGAAACCTAAAATAAGGAAGCATTAAAATTATAAAAAGAAAATTAATAATTCAGTTGCGCAATGAACGTCAAAACCAGCCTTCTATCCACTCGACCACAAGTGAATCGATCTAAAAACCCTTGAAACTATCACACCATATACTTGTGACAGTAAAATTCCTGTTTTTAAATATATAATTGGAATGCACAACAACAACAACAACAACTAAACTAAAGAAAAGATAAAAGCAACAAAAAGGAAAAAAAAGAAAAAATAGAAACATGAAATTAGAGAAAAGGAGAAATGTTAAGAAAGCAGTTGCGCAATAAAAGTCAAAACAGAAAACAAAGCTATGCCAGCCTTCTATCCACTCGTCCACAAGCGAATCGATGTTGTAGTTCATGAAATTATCACAGTATATACTTGGGGCCGTAAAATTCTTTTTAAAATTTATATCTTAGTGATTGAACATAAGAACAAAAAAAGAAAGAAAAACAAAAGTGAAACAAACAATAAACACGCAAAGAAAAATACACACAAAATACAAAAAACAATTAAACAGAGGAAAAAGAAACATGGAAAAAGGTAAGAAAGCAGTGGCGCAATGAACGTCAAAACAGAAGACAATGTGTACTAACCGTCTATCCACTCGACCACAAGCGGATCGATCAATAAGTTCTTGAAATTATCACAGCATATACTTGGGGCTTTCAAACTATTTTAAGAAATATATCTCAGTTATTGAAATCGCAGACAGCATGTCTTACATTACTCTTCAAATCGCTTATTCTTAAAGCACTGTTGTGCAAAAAAAAACTTTCTTAATGTTTTTGCGGCTATCATTGTCAAACAGGGTCAATCCCTTTACACACAGCGACTTGCAAATGTGCGCACAGACACGGTTCGTGATTTGCTAACTTTACAACAACAAAAATTAAAATAAAATAATTTATTAAGCTTAAATAGTTTAAAAGTCCATAACGATTATTAAATATTATGTTAAGAGTCTGAAGAAAAAAGAAAAGAGAAAAGAATAAAGAAACATGAAAACTGAGGGAAGAAAAGATGTTAAAAAAGAGGTTGTTCAATGAACGTCGAAACAGAAATCAAGACAATTCAAACCCTCTATCCACTCGACCACAATCGATTCGACTTATAAGTTCTTGAAATTATCACATCATATACTCATATACAAACACCGCGACTTGCTAATGTGCGCACAGACACAGTTCGTGATTTGGTAACTTTACAAAAAATATATTTAAAAAAATAAATTATTATGCTTATGAAGTTTGAAAGTTCATAAAGAGTAGTAAAAATTATTGTAAGAATCTATAAAAAGAAAGGAAGAAAGAAAGGAAAGAAGACAAACACAAAATTAAGCAAAGAAAACCACACAAAATACTGAGAAAAAAACAATTAAACTATAAACTACACAAAAGAAAAAGAAAAAAGAAAAAGAAAGAAAAAAGAAACATGAAAACTGAGGGAAGAATAAATGTTAAAAAAACAGTTGTGCAACGAACGTTAAAACAGAAAACACTACTGTTTCAGCCGAGGTCTATCCACTCGACCACAACCGAATCGATCCATAACTCCTTCAAATTATCACACCATATACTTGGGACCGTAAAATTCTTTTTAAAAATTATATCTCAGTAATTGGAAGAAACAACGAAAGATCGAAAGAACTGAGAAAGAAAAGAAGAAAGGAAAAAAAGAAGGAAGGAAGGAAGAAACTAACAAAACAAACAAACAAAACAACAACTAAACTAAACAAAAGTAATGTAAACTAAACAAAAAGAAAAGAAAAAAGAAAGAAAAAAGAAAGAAATAAGAAAAAGAAACCTAAAATAAGGAAGCATTAAAATTATTAAAAAGACTTTAACAAATCAGTTGCGCAATGAACGTCAAAACAGAAAACACTGCTATTCCAGCCTTCTATCCACTCGACCACAATCGATTCGACTTATAAGTTCCTGAAATTATCACATCATATACTTGGGACCGTAAAATTCGTTTTCTTTTTTTTAACTTTTATGTCTTGTATTACTCTTCAAGTCGCTTATTTCTAAAACACTGTTGTGCAAAAAAAAAAACTTTCTTAATGTTTTTGCAGCTATAATTGTCAAACAGGGTCAATCCCTTTGCACACAGCGACTTGCAAATGTGCGCACAGACACGGTTCGTGATTTGGTAACTTTACAAAAAATATATTTAAAAAAAATAAATTATTATGCTTAAATAGTTTAAAAGTTCATAACGATTAGTAAAACGTATTCTAAGAGTCTGAAGAAAAAGGGGGGGAAAAAGGTAAAAAAAAAAAAATGAAAAATGAAAAAAGCGAAGATAAAGTGTAAGAAAGCAGTTGCGCAATGAACTCAAAACAAAACAAACGGCTGTATCTGCATCCTTCTATCCACTCGCCCACATGCGATACGATGAAAAATATGTAGAAATTTATAAATATATCTAGATAAATCAAAATAGAAATAATATTAAAGCCTTTATTTCTCTTCATTTAACAGAAAATAGAATTTGCGTTCAAATATTACGCAGTGTTCTACGTATAAAGTCCTGAACCACCCCCCTCCCCCTTGGTTAGGCTCTTGCCTTTGCACTGACCCTATTGCAGCCAGTGCGCACGGAACGATTTGTGTGACGGGCAGAAATTCTTCTCGAACTTTGAAAAGTTGGTAAACCATGTCTTAAAACATCCTAGATTTTTAAAAGATTGCAAGATATTTCTTACAGTTTCATTATTTTATGTTCTTTATACTAAATGTATTAAAAAGGGTAATTCTCTTTGCACTGAGCGCATTGCACATGTGCGCAGAAAGTGTTTTGTGAGTTCGGGTAAAAAACTCTAAAAAAATGTCAGTCACCCTTAAACCAATTCGAAAACATCTCAATCGCTCAATTTTTCAATTTCGGGTGCAAAAAAAAAAATTTCCTTATGTTTTTACAGCTATAATTGTCGAACAGGGTCCATCCCTTTGCACACAACGACTTGCAAATGTGCGCAGAAAGTTTTTTGTGAGTCTGGCAAAAAAATCAAAAACATATCAGTCATCCTAAAACCAAAGTCGAAAATATCCCAATCGCTTATTTTTTAAATTTCGGATGCAAAAAATATATTTTTAATGTTTTTTTGCAGCTATAATTTTCAAACAGGGTCCATCCCTTTGCACACAGCGGCTTGCAATGTGCGCAAAAAGTTTTTCGTGAGTCAACCAAAAAATTCCTTAAAATATATCAGTCATCCTTAAACCAAAGTTAAAAATATCCCAATCGCTCATTTTTTAAATTTAGGATGCAAAAAAAGATTATTTCATGTTTTTGTGGCTATAATTGTCGAACAGGGTCAATCCCTTTGCACACAGCGGCTTGCAAATGTGCGCAGAAAGTATTTTGCGAGTCTGGTAAAAAAATCCTTAAAACATATTAGTCATCCTTAAACCAATGCCAAGAATATCCCAATCTCTCAATTTTTTAATTTAGGATGCAGATAAAGATTATTTCATGTTTTTGTGGCTATGATTGTCAAACAGGGTCAATCCCTTTGCACACAGCGGCTTGCAAATGTGCGCAAAAAAGTTTTCGTGAGTCAAGCAAAACAATTCTTAAAACATATTTGTCCTTCTGAAACCAAATTCAAAAATATCCCAATCGCTCATTTTTTAAATTTCGAATGTAAAAAAAGATTATTTCATGTTTTTGTGGCTATGATTGTCAAACAGGGTCAATCCCTTTGCACACAGCGGCTTGCAAATGTGCGCAAAAAAGTTTTCGTGAGTCAAGCAAAACAATTCTTAAAACATATTTGTCCTTCTGAAACCAAATTCAAAAATATCCCAATCGCTCATTTTTTAAATTTCGAATGTAAAAAAAGATTATTTCATGTTTTTGTGGCTATGATTGTCAAACAGGGTCAATCCCTTTGCACACAGTGACTTGCAAATGTGCGCAAAAAAGTTTTCGTGAGTCAAGCAAAACAATTCTTAAAACATATTTGTCCTTCTGAAACCAAATTCAAAAATATCTCAATCGCTCATTTTTTAAATTTCGAATGTAAGAAAAGATTATTTCATGTTTTTGCGGCTATCATTGTCAAACAGGGTCAATCGCTTTGCACACAGCGGCTTGCAAATGTGCGCAAAAAGTTTTTCGTGAGTCAACCAAAAAATTCCTTAAAACATATTAGTCATCCTTAAACCAAAGTTTAAAATATCCCAATCGCTCATTTTTTAAATTTAGGATGCAAAAGAAAGTTATTTCATGTTTTTGGGGCTATAATTGTCAAACAGGGTCAATCCCTTTGCACACAGCGGCTTGCAAATGTGCGCAAAAAGTTTTTCGTGAGTCAACCAAAAAATTCCTTAAAACATATTAGTCATCCTTAAACCAAAGTTTAAAATATCCCAATCGCTCATTTTTTAAATTTAGGATGCAAATAAAGATTATTTCATGTTTTTGTGGCTATGATTGTCAAACAGGGTCAATCCCTTTGCACACAGTGACTTGCAAATGTGCGCAAAAAAGTTTTCGTGAGTCAAGCAAAACAATTCTTAAAACATATTTGTCCTTCTGAAACCAAATTCAAAAATATCTCAATCGCTCATTTTTTAAATTTCGAATGTAAGAAAAGATTATTTCATGTTTTTGCGGCTATCATTGTCAAACAGGGTCAATCGCTTTGCACACAGCGGCTTGCAAATGTGCGCAAAAAGTTTTTCGTGAGTCAACCAAAAAATTCCTTAAAACATATTAGTCATCCTTAAACCAAAGTTTAAAATATCCCAATCGCTCATTTTTTAAATTTAGGATGCAAAAGAAAGTTATTTCATGTTTTTGGGGCTATAATTGTCAAACAGGGTCAATCCCTTTGCACACAGCGGCTTGCAAATGTGCGCAAAAAGTTTTTCGTGAGTCAACCAAAAAATTCCTTAAAACATATTAGTCATCCTTAAACCAAAGTTTAAAATATCCCAATCGCTCATTTTTTAAATTTAGGATGCAAATAAAGATTATTTCATGTTTTTGTGGCTATGATTGTCAAACAGGGTCAATCCCTTTGCACACAGCGGCTTGCAAATGTGCGCAAAAAAGTTTTCGTGAGTCAAGCAAAACAATTCTTAAAACATATTTGTCCTTCTGAAACCAAATTCAAAAATATCTCAATCGCTCATTTTTTAAATTTCGAATGTAAAAAAAGATTATTTCATGTTTTTGCGGCTATCATTGTCAAACAGGGTCAATCGCTTTGCACACAGCGGCTTGCAAATGTGCGCAAAAAGTTTTTCGTGAGTCAACCAAAAAATTCCTTAAAACATATTAGTCATCCTTAAACCAAAGTTTAAAATATCCCAATCGCTCATTTTTTAAATTTAGGATGCAAAAGAAGATTATTTCATGTTTTTGGGGCTATAATTGTCAAACAGGGTCAATCCCTTTGCACACAGCGGCTTGCAAATGTGCGCAAAAAGTTTTTCGTGAGTCAACCAAAAAATTCCTTAAAACATATTAGTCATCCTTAAACCAAAGTTTAAAATATCCCAATCGCTCATTTTTTAAATTTAGGATGCAAATAAAGATTATTTCATGTTTTTGTGGCTATGATTGTCAAACAGGGTCAATCCCTTTGCACACAGCGGCTTGCAAATGTGCGCAGAAAGTATTTTGCGAGTCTGGTAAAAAAATCCTTAAAACATATTAGTCGTCCTTAAACCAATGCCAAGAATATCCCAATCTCTCAATTTTTTAATTTAGGATGCAGATAAAGATTATTTCATGTTTTTGTGGCTATGATTGTCAAACAGGGTCAATCCCTTTGCACACAGCGGCTTGCAAATGTGCGCAAAAAAGTTTTCGTGAGTCAAGCAAAACAATTCTTAAAACATATTTGTCCTTCTGAAACCAAATTCAAAAATATCTCAATCGCTCATTTTTTAAATTTCGAATGTAAAAAAAGATTATTTCATGTTTTTGCGGCTATCATTGTCAAACAGGGTCAATCGCTTTGCACACAGCGGCTTGCAAATGTGCGCAAAAAGTTTTTCGTGAGTCAACCAAAAAATTCCTTAAAACATATTAGTCATCCTTAAACCAAAGTTTAAAATATCCCAATCGCTCATTTTTTAAATTTAGGATGCAAAAGAAGATTATTTCATGTTTTTGGGGCTATAATTGTCAAACAGGGTCAATCCCTTTGCACACAGCGGCTTGCAAATGTGCGCAAAAAGTTTTTCGTGAGTCAACCAAAAAATTCCTTAAAACATATTTGTCCTTCTGAAACCAAATTGAAAAATATCTCAAACGCCAATTTTTTAAATTTCGGGCGGAAAAAAAGACTTTTTAATGTTTTTGTGGCTATGATTGTCAAACAGGGTCAATCCCTTTGCACACAGCGACTTGCAAATGTGCGCAGAAAGTTTTTCGTGAGTCATGCAAAAAAACTCTTAAAACATATCAGTCATCCTAAACCAAAGTCAAAAATATCCCAATCGCTCATTTTCTAGCTCTCGGGTGCTAAAAAAAGATTATTAAATGTTTTTGCTGTTATTGTGAAACAAGGTCAATATAGCGGCTTGCAAATGTGTGCACAGACACAGTTCGTGATTTGGTAACTTTACAAAAAATATATTTAATTAAAATAAATTATCATTCGGATTATTTTTTTCGTCGTTTTGATTGGTCGAGAGAACTGCAAATAACTGACTACAATTAATGTTCTGCTCATGCGCATTACGGTATAAAGCTGTTTTGCTGCAAATAATGGTCTGCTCATGCGCAGTAATGTTGCATTTGTTGCTACCCTGAGCTGTCAGAAAATTACTTGGCATATTTGATAGAAATTAAAAACAGCCAAAACACAAAAAAATAATTTGTATGTTAAAACAATTATTGAACTCGGTTATCACAAAATATCGTGATTTGTTAGTGTCTTGCAAACAATTATTTGCCTCTGCCTTCGACATCTTCAAATAATTGTTTGCTCGTCACTAACAAATCACGATATTTTGTGATAACCGAGTTCAATAATTGCTTATTATTATGCTTAAATAGTTTAAAAGTCCATAAAAAATTATTAAAAATTATTTCGAGTCTGAAAAAGAAAAAAAATTTACGGAAAAAAACGCTGGGGGAAGGCTTGGACAAAGTGGCTTAAAAAAAAACCATGTTCTTCAAGAAAAGTACCCTGCTTGGCAAGTTTTCTTTATTTCTCTATTAGAGATACGAGAAAAGGTTAGTTAATTAAAAAATTTGACGATTAGAATGACTAGAAAACTCAAGACCTTTCTTCAGTAATTTTCGTCTTGAATTTTCTCACTGCCGACTTGTCTGAATGTTGAGGTATTTATCGTAACTTTTCAACTTCTAAAGTCCCCAAAAGACAATAGAAATGCATTCAGAATATTCCAAATAGAAAAAACGAACATATTTTAGTATTTGACCATTCATAATTATAAACAAGAGTTCTTTTTTTACCTGATTTTGGCCTTTTACTTGCTGACTTTCTTTGGGTTCCTTCTCTTGCAGTTAGGAGAAGCTGTACTTTTTTGTTTCGAATCCTTCTATTCCAAGCACTTTGTTGTTATGTTTCTTGAAACATTTCCCTTTTGCTGGTAAATTCAATAACAATTTGTCTTAGAAAAATGCATTCTAATCTTCTAAAACGTTTCTTAACTCTTTCGTTAAAGAAACCGCGAACTTTAGTACTTCTGACTTGAAGCTTCAACATTCATGTGGATGAATAAATTATCTCTGTGATTGACGTTGAAGCCACTAAAACGTTGCACATTCACTTCAGATAAATAAATTTTTTCTCATAGAAAATCTTAATTCTCTCCTGTACTTCATAGCCAACTACTTTAGGTAAAATACATTCTAATTTTCTAAACCATTTTTTAACTTTTTCGTTAAAGTAAACGTGAGTTTTGCACTTTTGACTTGAAGCTCATGAATTCGGTTCAACTCTCATGTGGATGAATAAATTATCTCTGTGATTGACGTTCGAGCCACTAAAATGTTGCAAAGCTCACTTCAGATAAATCATTTTTTTTCTCATAGAAAATCTTAATTTTCTTCACTAGTTTAATGACAATTAGTTTTAGAAAAATGCATTCTAATTTTGTGAACCATTCCTTTACTTTTTCGAAAAAGAAAACGCAGTTTTTGTACTTTGTCATATCACTACAGGACTTATAGAGCTGTTAAGTTGTGACGTATTTCCGGGTCCAACTGCTCACAAAAACCGATAAAATAAAGCGAAAAATGTTCTCAATAAATTAACCTCCACCTGAAACAATTAGAACTTTGGACAGCAAATCCTGTCATGAAAAAAAAGTAAGAAAAATCTTTATAAAACTGCTTTTCGTTTTGGACCTTTTTGGACCCGGATGTTGTTTTTCTATACGAGTGACGTCACACTTAAAAGCCCTTTTAAGAATTTCAGAATTCACTAATGTGGGATGTTTATGAACAGTACGAATGGGATGCAAATTTACTTGTTCGCGCAAGCGCAGTGAACTCATCTTGCAGTTCTTGATATTTATTAATTTGGTCTAAAAAACAAATTCATAATTTATATAATATTACCAGAATCAAGAGTTAATATCATTCCTCACTTTTACGGGTTGTTTAAACGAAGCTGAATTTTCAAGGTAATTTGTGCTAGGGTTAGGGTTAAGGTTTCTAACCCCAACTTGCTTAGGGTTTGCGCTAGGGTTCTAACCCCAACGTACTTGCTTAATATTACCAGAATCAAGAGTTTATATCATTCCTCACTTTTACCGGTTGTTGAAACGAAGCTGAATTTTTAAGGTAATTTGTGCTAGGGTTAGGGTTAAGGTTTCTAACCCCAACTTGCTTAGGGTTTGCGCTAGGGTTCTAACCCCAACGTACTTGCTTAATATTACCAGAAAAAAGACTTTATATCATTCCTCACTTTTACGGGTTGTTTAAACGAAACTGAATTTTTAAGGTAATTTGTGCTAGGGTTAGGGTTAAGGTTTCTAACCCCAACTTGCTTAGGGTTTGCGCTAGGGTTCTAACCCCAACGTACTTGCTTAATATTACCAGAAAAAAGACTTTATATCATTCCTCACTTTTACCGGTTGTTTAAACGAAACTGAATTTTTAAGGTAATTTGTGCTAGGGTTAGGGTTAAGGTTTCTAACCCCAACTTGCTTAGGGTTTGCGCTAGGGTTCTAACCCCAACGTACTTGCTTAATATTACCAGAATCAAGACTTTATATCATTCCTCACTTTTACGGGTTGTTTAAACGAAACTGAATTTTTAAGGTAATTTGTGCTAGGGTTAGGGTATCAAGTTGGGGTTAGAACCCTAGCGCAAACCCTAAGCAAGTTGGGGTTAGAAACCTTAACCCTAACCCTAGCACAAATTACCTTAAAAATTCAGCTTCGGTTAAACAACCTGTAACGGTGAGGAATGACTTAAACTCTTGATACTGGTAATATTTTATGAATTAAAAAAAAAAAAAATCAAATTAATGAATATCAAGGACTGTGAGATGAGTTCACTGCGCTTGCGGGAACAAGTAAATTTACATCCTATTCGTACTGTACATACACATCCTACATAAGTAAGGGATCGCTAATTATTCATAAGGATTTTTATTTTTTTATTTTGTTATATTATATTTCGTTCGTTCGTTCGTTCGTTCGTTCGTTCGTTCGTTCGTTCGTTCGTTCGTTCGTTCGTTCGTTCGTTCGTTCGTTCGTTCGTTCGTTCGTTCGTTCGTTCGTTCGTTCGTTCGTTCGTTCGTTCGTTCGTTCGTTCGTTCCCCACCTTTTTTTTAGTCCGAAAACCTGTACCAAACATAGTTTTTTCAGTTTTCTCTTAGAAATATCTATGTTCTCTAAAAAAAACGTACCATTTACGACGTTCCCGCCTTTCGCCATTAATAATATTTTTTTATTAGAAATGCTAGTGAGTTCACTACTCAACGACGCTGCAATCTACTGATTTTTTTGGAGGTTTAATGCTATTTTTTACATTTGATTCCAGAGAGCCGCATTATCATGCTAGAATTATAATATCTTGAACGTGACCTATTAACTTTCACAATTTATAACGATGTTAGTTAAACATCGTTGTCAAGACTAAATCCTTTTTTAATTGGCAATTATTTTAGAATGACAATTGTTTCAAAGGGTTTAAAATATGTTCTTGTCATTCATTATCCTTTTGATGTCAGCGAATCCTAGTATTGAGATTATAAACTTATAATAAAAATTCCACACTTGTTAGGGCAACTTAAGTATTGTCTTTTCTGGAGTTGTTGTCATTACTCAATAACAAAGATTAATGACAAAAAAGCGCCTTTGTTCAGCTTAAACCACAAAGAGATGCTTTAGAGATTAACAGAAAATCACTCGCTATTGATATTTTAATAAACTTCAGTGGTAAAAACCCACGTAGCGTCGCACTCGATACTTGATTTGAGAAGCCTAACTCAGAACACCAAACGACGTGACAACTCATCAAAATATTGATACTAAACTGAATATAATTTTGACTTTTCTTGATTCATGTATGCTTTCCTGGACTTGATAAGACAATTCGGTTCTTCTGTTATGACCAACAATGGAGTTTCTATGTCAGTTTGAGGTGAGAGAGATCCTTGGGAAAGGCTCCTTCAGTGAGGTCAAACGATGCATCGATAAAAGAACAAAAGCCGATTATGCAGTAAAAGAACTGCGATATAAAAACAAGACAGACAAGAGAAAAATAACCAATGAAGTTGAGGTAAATATGCACAGATACAACAAGATTATATCGCATTTTTATTATGTTAGAACTGCATGATGTACTTGTAAAAATTTGATCGAAAATTTGTAAGAAGTTTTTCTGTTGTCTTCTCTGCTTCTTGATCTTCACATGCACATAACTTTCGTACATTTACAATTTTCCATTTAAGTACCCTCCCCCCCAAGGCTATAGGAATCCATTACAATGTTACAACATTGAAGGCTACGAAGCTATTGGAATATAATGTTACGATATCTAAGGCTAGGAAGCCAGTTAAGTGTTACAACATTGAAAGTTAGCTAGGAAGCCATTGTAATGTTCCATGCAAGATTGAATACTGGGGAGCCATTGAAATGTCACGACAATGAAGGCTGGGAAGCCATTAAAGTGTTAGATTATTGAAGGTTGGCGAGAAAGCCATTGAAATGTTACAGCATTGAAGGCTGAGAAGTCATTGGAATGTTAAATCATTGAAGGCTGGGAAGTCATTGGAATGTTACGAGATTGAATCCTGGGAAGCCACTGAAATGTTACGAAATAAAAGGCCGAAACTATCTAAAAACAGTTTCGGCCTTTTATTTCGTGACATCGCAATATAATAGACGTTAGAGCCGGATTTTTATATTTTTCTTCCCATTTTCCATAGCTTCTTGAGGGACTCGACCACCATAACATAATCCGCCTGCACTACACGTACCCTGGTCAGCAGTCATACTACTTAGTATTGGAGCATGCATCAGGTGGAGACCTGTTAAACGATATTGTGTGCCGAAGCACATTTACAGAGCAGACTGCGCGGGAGATTTTTATCCAGATTCTAGATGCAGTACAGTATCTACATGAAAAACACATTGTTCACAGGGTAAATTTTCACAGTGCTTCTAAATAGCACACATGGAATCGTACCATTTGCCGTGGCAACACAATAAGGGACGTCAATCAAAGTGTTTCCATGACATTATCGGTAAACAAAAAGTTTTCAAGGGCACGTGGCTATGGAAACGAATGGATTGACGTCTTTCAAAAGCTACTTCGTGGCGACAACGATTTCACGCGTGCTATTGAGAAACACTCTAATGAACCTGTCTAGGAACTTTAGGCAAAGTTTTATGGGTTTCTACCAATCACAATGTTAGGACACGACACGATCACGCACACGTCACGGACACGGCCACGTCACGTCACGTAGAAGTCACAATCGCTGTCACGGTCACGCACACGTCACGGTATATCTACACAAGCGGTTTTCTCAATCATGTGAGATCTTCACTAATGATATTTCATCGTTTCTTGTCAGAATATCAGACCTGAAAAGTTTGTATTAGCCTGGAAGTCAGTCAACGACCAGCCATTTCCTCCAATCAAATTGACTGGTTTTGGAATCGCGCGACGATTATCAGGTAAGTGATATATATAATGACACAGAAACCAAGCTTGGGCTCCCTGTGTCTTCACTAATGTTTGATTCTGATCACAGATGAGTATGACACGACAAGATGTCAAGTAGAAGGCTCTCCACTCTATCTGGCACCAGAGACGGTTACACATCAACCAATTGGCATCCCCGTTGATATATGGGCGTGTGGAGTTATGCTTTATATTCTGTTGGTAATTATTTAAAAACTTTTATAAATCTTGCTTTCTGATTGGTTGATAGCGCGTGCATTATGAGAGCACACAGCACGCGCACCCATTTTTATCTTATAAAAGAAATAAAACAACTTGCTTGCTGTGCTGTGTGAAATTAAAAAGCACGTGGGGATTGGCAGAAGTCTTGAGAAGTGTTGAGAAGCATTCTTCTACTCGCTCACATGTCTCTATCATTGGAAGACACATGAGTCTTGCTTCGATGCAAAGGCATGTCTACCGGTTTCAAGATGGCGCAAAGAACTGTGAAGGGAACTATGTGAGTTAGCCATGTCCTGACTTAGATCAGGTCAGAGGTTTTTCGAAGCCGGGGTAATTTGAAAATAAAAATAAATAAGTTGAAAAATAATCCATATTTTTTTCCATCAGGCCGGTTATCCACCATTCTGGAGCACTCAACGTGTAGAATTGTTTAAACTAATTACAAATGGTCAAATACAATTCCCGCAAGCTGAGTGGAAAGACATCTCGCCTGAAGCGATGAACCTTTTGTCCAAAATGGTAAGGCAGCATAGATAGTTAGATCCCGAGAACCCTGTCCAATAAACAAAAACGGATATAGTTAGGTTCTTGTTAGAAAACCTTACAAAAACTCCAAAATCGAGGATTTACTTTTTTTCCCTCTTTCTCAGCTGAACGTGGAAGAAAAAGGCCGCATTACCGCTGCCCAGTCGAAGACAGAACCGTGGATTGTTAGCGAGAAAGTACCCACAATTCATCGCAAAAATACTTTAGAAAAATTAGCGGACTTTAATGCGAAGAGAAAGCTGAAAGGTGCAGTTTTGACCGTATTTGCAATGAGAAGAATGCAAGAATGCGCAAGTCCAGAAATAAATCACAGATATTGAAGAAGGATAGTACAGTAGAGTTTAGTCGGTTAGGGTAGGGTAGGGTATAGGGTAGCTATAAGGTAGGGTATAGGGTAGGGTATTGGGTAGGGTATAGGGTAGGGTATAGGGTAGGGTATAGGGTAGGGTAGGGTATAGGGTAGCTATAAGGTAGGGTATAGGGTAGGGTATTGGGTAGGGTATAGGGTAGGGTATAGGGTAGGGTATAGGGTAGGGTAGGGTATAGGGTAGGGTATAGGGTAGGGTATAGGGTAGGGTATAGGGTAGGGTATAGGGTAGGGTATAGGGTAGGGTATAGGTTAGGGTATAGGGTAGGGTATAGGGTAGGGTATAGGGTAGGGTATAGGGTAGGGTATAGGGTAGGGTATAGGGTAGGGTAAAGGGGAGCGTATAGGGTAGCGTATAGGGTAGCGTATAGGGTAGGGTATAGGGTAGGGTATAGGGTAGGGTATAGGGTAGGGTATAGGGTAGAGTATATGGTAGGGTATAGGGTAGGGTATAGGGTAGCGTATAGGGTAGGGTATAGGGTAGGGTATAGGGTAGGGTATAGGGTAGGGTATAGGGTAGGGTATAGGGTAGAGTATAGGGTAGGGTATAGGGTAGGGTATAGGGTAGGGTATAGGGTAGGGTATAGGGTAGGGTATAGGGTAGGGTATAGGGTAGGGTATAGGGTAGCGTATAGGGTAGCGTATAGGGTAGGGTATAGGGTAGGGTATAGGGTAGGGTATAGGGTAGGGTATAGGGTAGGGTATAGGGTAGGGTAGAAGGTAGGGTATAGGTTAGGGTATAGGGTAGGGTATAGGGTAGGGTATAGGGTAGGGTATAGGGTAGGGTATAGGGTAGGGTATAGGGTAGGGTATAGGGTAGCGTATAGGGTAGGGTATAGGGTAGCGTATAGGGTAGGGTATAGGGTAGGGTATAGGGTAGGGTATAGGGTAGGGTATAGGGTAGGGTATAGGGTAGGGTATAGGGTAGGGTATAGGGTAGGGTATAGGGTAGGGTATAGGGTAGGGTATAGGGTAGGGTATAGGGTAGCGTATAGGGTAGCGTATAGGGTAGGGTATAGGGTAGGGTATAGGGTAGGGTATAGGGTAGGGTATAGGGTAGGGTAGAAGGTAGGGTTTAGGGTAATGTATAGGGTAGGTCATAGGGTATGGTATTGGGTAGGGTATAGGGTAGGGTATAGGGTAGGGTATAGGGTATAGGGTAGGGTATAGGGTAGGGTAGAAGGTAGGGTTTAGGGTAATGTATAGGGTAGGTCATAGGGTATGGTATTGGGTAGGGTATAGGGTAGGGTATAGGGTAGGGTATAGGGTATATAGTAGGGTATAGGGTAGGGTATATAGTAGGGTATAGGGTAGGGTATAGGGTAGGGTATAGGGTAGGGTATAGGGTAGGGTATAGGGTAGGGTTTAGGGTAGAGTATAGGGTAGGGTATAGGGTAGGGTATAGGGTGGGGTATAGGGTAGAGTATAGGGTAGGGTATAGGGTAGGTATAGGGTAAGGTATAGGGTAGGGTATAGGGTAGGGTATAGGGTAGGATATAGGGTAGGGTATAGGGTAGGGTTTTGGGTAGGGTTTAGGGTAATGTATAGGGTAGGTCATAGGGTAAGGTATTGGATAGGGTATAGGGTAGGGTATAGGGTAGGGTTTAGGGTATATAGTAGGGTATAGGGTAGGGTATAAGGTAGGGTATAGGGTAGGGTATAGGGTAGGGTATAGGGTAGGGTATATGGTAGAGTATAGGGTAGGGTATAGGGTAGAGTATAGGGTAGGGTCTAGGGTAGAGTATAGGGTAGGGTATAGGGTAGGGTATAGGGTAGGGTATAGGGTAGGGTATAGGGTAGGGTATAAGGTAGGGTATAGGGTAGGGTAGAAGGTAGGGTTTAGGGTAATGTATAGGGTAGGTCATAGGGTATGGTATTGGGTAGGGTATAGGGTAGGGTATTGGGTAGGGTTTAGGGTAGAGTATAGGGTAGGGTATAGGGTAGGTATAGGGTAGAGTATAGGGTAGGGTATATGGTAGGGTTTAGGGTAATGTATAGGGTAGGTCATAGGGTATGGTATCGGGTAGGGTATAGGGTAGGGTATAGGGTAGGGTATAGGGTAGGGTATAGGGTAGGGTATTGGGTAGGGTATAGGGTAGGGTATAGGGTAGGGTATAAGGTAGGGTATAGGGTAGGGTATAGGGTAGGGTATAGGGTAGGGTATAAGGTAGGGTATAGGGTAGGGTATAGGGTAGGGTATAGGATAGGTCATAGGGTATGGTATTGGGTAGGGTATAGGGTAGGGTATAGGGTAGGGTATAAGGTAGGGTATAGGGTAGGGTATAGGACTAGGGTATAGGGTAGGGTATAGGGTAGGGTATAAGGTAGGGTAATGGGTAGAGTATAGGGTAGGGTATAGGTTAGGTTAAGGTAGGGTGGAGTGGAGTGGATTGGAGTAAAGAGTACAATGGATGGTACTTTGAAATCTAGGATAGGGTAGGGTAGGGTGGGGTGGGGTAGGTTGGGGTTTGGTAGGTTGGAGTAGAGTGGAGTGGAGAGCACAATGGTATTTTGAAATCTAGATTAAATATGAGATTCAGTCTCGTTATAACTGCCGTTTTTTGCTCGATGCTGGTCCAATCAGCTGCGCATGCGCGAACACCTCAAGTAATTAATGCTAAAAGCTGATTCGTGATTGGATGATTCTATTTGGTGCTCAGAACATTTTAGTTTTGAAATGCTTCACGCATAAAGACAGCTGACTAAATTTCCCGAAGGCTCTGCTAAATATAATTTCAATATCGCGGATTAGGTAAACATTCGAGGAAGAATTTTAGCCACAAAAATCCAAATATCTTCCTTTTTACTTGCCAGAGGATGCTAAACAGTGCTCTGTGGAATACTTCAGGCATCTTCAGGTATATTTTCGAAGATTTACGTCTCTGAGCTTGAGTTTTGTGTGTGTTTTCAACTCGAAAACTTTGATTTTTTGTGTAAGTTGAAGCTAGCTTTCAAGCTAAAATATAACTTCACTTTCGTTTGCTGTTTGCTACTAAACTGTAGTATCAAACAAAATAAAACTGAATGGCTTACATATTAGTTGTATCTCTTAATGCTTTGCTTATCTATATTTCCTCTCTAAGATTATATCAGCTGATTTATATTGAACCAAGCTGGTGTGTTATCATCATTCACGAATGACCTCGAAACACTGTTAACTTAATGTTTGTTTCAATTGAGAACTAGTTTTGCAAAAACCAAAATCAAACTTATTGTTATTTGGTTGTTAATTCTTGTTTTTATTATCAATCCGGGCATTAATGATTGTTCAAAATACATTTCCAGTGCTTGAGTGAATGTAAACTCCCCCCCCCCTTCCCCCTCCATCCCAGGACCAAGGGGAGATTTGTGAAATAATAGCAAATAAATTCCCTTGACCTATTTGGGGACTGGATTTTGTGAATAAAACATTTTCCTAGAATACTTATTTCTCAGTCCATAGATTTCCAATTTATTCTTAGTTATTTTTGACCATTTTCAACTGAATATATAGCCATAGACAGTTTTTAAAAATCAAATGAGCATCTTGAGTTATAAATGCATAATATATATATATATATATATATATGCTCCAGTTTTCAAATGTGGTTGGTCATCTATAAAATTCATGGATCTACACGACAAAGCACTCACCTCTCCTTCAGATAACATGTGCATGCTGATCGAAATATCAATTGATAAGATGAACTAGTGACTGTGCAACAACAGGCTCATAGCTATTATATTATATAAGTACCCCTGGGACATCTAAGTCGTCCAATCCCTAACCCCTGAAAATTTGTTTTTGTTTAAAATCCCCTGCATTTCCCCACTAAATCTCCACCTTCTCTAGGAGTGGGGGCTTCTATTGACTCATGCATATATTTTTTAGCAATAGATATAATCACATTTTCTGCAATAAACAACTGTCAAGATATTTTAAACTGCAAACACAAATTTGCAACAATTCTCAAGAAAGTCAAATGACAAAGACATAGCAGCCATGTTAGGGATATTAACAGTGAGTCCTCTAATGATAAATCTTTTGTCAATTGCCACCAACATGATTGACGTAGCGTGCAAACGAAGAAAATTTAAGTTAATAAAAATATCTTCATCTTAAAGGCTTCTTTCTATTCATAAGAAAAGAAAAGTAAAGAAAAGAAAAGAAAAGAAAAGAAAAGAAAAGAAAAGAAAAGAAAAGAAAAGAAAAGAAAAGAAAAGAAAAGAAAAGAAAAGAAAAGAAAAGAAAATATATTCAGTTTTGGGCTTCCTGTGTTTCATGCGTGCGCAGGAGGTATCACCATGACGACGTATATACACTAAACAGGATTCCAGAACACATTTTGAGTATTCAACTCCAAACAAGACCTAAAAACAACCTTAAATCTACAAATCAAGACTTATTATCATGAATGTGGATTCGTGGTGCTCCGTAGAACTCCATTCTAAACAAGACTGGACCAGATCGAACAGAAAACACAATCCAAACGCGTTTTCCAGCTCAGTTTTTAAAGGCGACTCGAATCAGCATCAAGAAAGTCGTTTGGACCTCAACAATTGTGCCCCAAAACAACACAGAGAAAGACGGCATTTTCCTGAAAAAAGTAAGCTATTCTTGACTTCAAATGGGTTTTTTCTATATCTTAACGTAAGATAGACGATGATAGAGGACGGGAAAAATTCAATTATTTTAATTATTTGTTTAGGCAAATTTTGCCAATAAAAATAAGCTTACTTGACTAATTGAAATCCAATTTATTTAATTCTTTAAGGAATTATGTAGAGACAGAATTATATTTATTTAGAGCCAATTTTTATTAAACGATTTCCATGCCATAATTATTATTTTTCTCCGTGATTGTTGGTGCATTTTAAATTGAAATTCAGTCCATATTACCCTCTATTGGGATTAAACTTAGCTGGCACTCGTAAAACTTGATTCTCTCAAAACTAGTAAGATAAGATAATTTTTCATAGTATGATCCCTTTATATCTGGGGACTTGCTACAATGCCATAAGATTGGAATGGTGCCTATAAGAATGGTTATCGTATGAGTGGGAAACATACGGTACTGACTTACAGCACATACATGGTACGACATGCCATAACATTGAAATGGCTTCCCATAAGAATGGTTATCCTATGAGTGGGGAAACGTTCGGTACAGACTTACAGCACATACACGGTACGACATGCCATAACATTGAAATGGCTTCCCATAAGAATGGTTATCCTATGAGTGGGGAAACGTTCGGTACAGACTTACAGCACATACATGGTACGACATGCCATAACATTGAAATGGCTTCCCATAAGAATGGTTATCCTATGAGTGGGGAAACGTTCAGTACAGACTTACAGCACATACACGGTACGACATGCCATAACATTGAAATGGCTTCCCATAAGAATGGTTATCCTATGAGTGGGGAAACGCAAAGTACAGACTTACAGCACATACACGGTACGACATGCCGTAACATTTAATGGCTTCCCATTGTCTCCCAGTAATTCATCCCATCCCAACGGTACGTTTATTTGTTGTCTCACTCATATTCTAACATTTATACTTTTCTGGTTTTTTTTCCAGGTAGGTCAATTCTCGCAGGACAGGTCTCAAAGGACAGTAATGGCTCACAAAGGAATTAACAGTCAAATATCATTCTATCATAATAACATTTTATAAAATTCTCTTTCAAGAATAATTTATTGTTTACTTAGAATTATTTTAACTACAGAACATTTTGTATTAATTTCTGATCTGATAAGCAATTGTGACAGCAGCGATAATATTTATGACATCAAGTACTTTTCCACTGTTTTTTTTTAAAGAAAATGTTGTGAAAATTTTATTAATATTGTCAAATTTTGTAATATAAATAATGCATTGACCTTGAGTTTATACCTCAATTTGAAAAATCTACAACTTATTTAAGATATTAATTAAATTCTTGTGAATTCTTGTGTTAGGGGTGAAAATACTTCGCAATGCTGCTCAATTTGGAGGACAAAACAATAAGTTCCAATTCTTAGGAGATTGAATTTTTTTTGTTTTGTCCTCCAAATTGAGCTGCATTCTGACATCATGTGCAAGGGGTCTATAGGAGAAGGAAAGAGTGCTAGATCCAGGCCTAGGGGGAGGGTTGTAATTCCAAACTCTGCTTCTCCATACCACAATTGTCCAAACAAGTTTTCTGTGTAAGGTTTGCGAGGGAATGTATGGCAGCTGATAAAGATATATAACAAAATGTTTCACTGTAAAAAGGTAAGTAATAATCAGTGGATTTGGAAAAAGCCCACTAATTAATGGCCTTAAATCCTACTGAAACTTTGCCAGCAGATCAACTGGACAACAGTGGCAATAACCATGCACAATTAAATATTCAGCTCTTTGAAAGGTTGTTTTTCCATGTTCAAAATACACCAGGTAATTTTTGTTTTTCTCAGTATCAGGCATGTCACAAGGGGTGGTTCAAAGATGCAATGCACATAAACCCTAGCTTGCGTCTCATCCGGGCAAATGTACAGATGTTACACAGGCTAATAAACCCTTTCTCTCTCTCTCTTTTTGACATTACTTCAACTGTAAAATGGAATATGTAAAATCCTTATTCTGAATTCCTGGTGACATGCTTGGACATACCAAGGGACGGTTCATATTTTGTCAGGGAAGGGGGTGGTAGTGAGAATTGCTTGAACCCATACAAAAAGCCTGAACCCCCTGACAAATTCTTGAATTCTTTTGTGTCCTGACAGCTGAAAATCTGAGTCTATCCTCTTAAAAGCCTGCTGTTTTATGAACCCCCTCTCCGCTAAACAATTAGCAGTCCTTTACTAAACCATAAATGATCTTGCAGTCGTTGGCACACTTTTAATGTATTTTAATCCTTTCAAGCCTGACACGGAAACAGGTACTTTCAGTAAGACTGGATACATCTTCAAGATAAAAAACTGTTTCTAATTTTATATATAATATAATTTTATATATCTAATTTTGCTTATATTTTTTCATGCCCACGGGATCCCTGTGTCCTAGCGTGCTTATAATCCAATTTAAGCCCACCTCGATTAGTAATCATTGTCCTTGACTACGGTGGTTAAGGACGCCTAGGGTACCAAAACAAAGAAATTAAATCCTAAAAATGGTCGTTTTTATTACTATTAAATTCAAAATCTAATGCTATATATCTACATGATTTGATTATTAGTTTTACTTTGCTTAAAATAAATGGTATTCTATAATAAATTGATTCATATTTCCACATATCCAACAGCATAAATGTAGCGTGCGCTGTACAGTTTGTGTTCAATTTTTGTACGATTGATATCCATTATCGTTTAATCAATATAACTTGAGTATAACGCTTCCAATACAATCTAAAATAGCAAACCATTGCTCTAAAATATTACTTTTTTATATAAATGTATTCCTACCGCAACAGTTTCTTGTAGTTTTTAGACCTTGTGCCATAGTTGGTAGTGTTTAGGCCCTCTTTCTTTGTCGTGAGTGTATTCCAAAGCAGCCCTTCGGCTCGTTGGATAATTCCCCATATAATCCCTCGACGATCTCTCCCGAGGCAAAAACTGGTCTTGTGCTTCGGTAGGATAGTGAAAAAACGGTACAGTATGTTCATATAGCGTCTGACTTTCATCTCTATACTGTTGACGATGTTGGAAGACCACGTTTCCAATTTGATCGCGATCGCGTTCTCTATCAGGGACCCGATTGAATAGATGATAGTTAGGTCGGTTTAAAATAGCTTCTCGTCTTAATTTTCTATTTCCTAAAACCCGATCAGGGCTATCAGAGAATGTTGTAGGTCGAATTGGAGGGGGATTCATGGAGAGTTGACCATTCCGTAAAGTCTTTTCTGCAATAGTAGAGCGTCGGTAATCATGAAACCATTTTTCTCGTCCAACTCCGTGATCCTGTGTATATCCAAAGCTTGGGAAGTGATTTGGTGTGTAATATCTGTGTTCTGTCATATTTATAGGTTCTATATACGTTTCTTTGGTCCATGTTGAGAATTTGGGCATAAGATGGTTAGCCATGATGTTGTACGACCCAATTTGTGGTTTCTTTGTGAAATGTTTCCAGTATGTTTACGTAGAGTCATGGGAACTACTACTACTAGATTCTCCCTTGGGGGTAGTAGAGCGGAGAATTGGTCTTTAAATGGCTTTAAATGACATTGAATTGGCTTTAAGTAACTTTGACACCTAACTGGCTTCCCAGCTTTAAACTGTTTAGTTTTCTTCTTCTCCCTCATTTTTTCGTTCTTTATTACGAAATTAAAGGTTGAAATTTTGGAAAAATGGTCTTAGCTTTTCTATTTTGAATAGAGAGGAAAAACATTTAAAAAAATATTCTCCCTCCCTATTTTTATGCCATTTTTCTCCCACTTATCTAATTCTTTTGCCCTTTTCCCTTCTCCATTTCGTTTGCTTGCTCTCCCTTCTTATTTTTCAGTTGTTTTTCCTTCTCCCTGTAGTTTCTCCCACCTCCCTGATCTGTTCCTCTCTGCTCTATTTTTATCATGACATTTTTGCAGAAATTTTGTCATGCATTTTTATTTATTACTAGGTAATAAAAGTCCATAAGTCAAATCCATAATATTCCCCTTCACAGTTCCCTGCACCATCTTGAAAGGCAGTTGTGTAGAAGCAAGACAAATGGATAGTTTGCAATGATAGAGACATGTGAATAATTTTCCAAGGTATTAAAAAAGGTGTGTCTATCATTGCAAGCTCACCATTCGTATCACTTCTGTGCAGAGGCACAGCTACCTATCAAGATTGTGTGGGGAACTGCGAAGGGGATTATTGTGCCTGAACCATTCATACCCCCCCCCCCCCCGGGGCTATGGGGATATGCTATGAACATACATTTTCTGAGACTTGGCTGGTGAATTATAACAATGAAATGGCTTTTATAAGGAACTTTGTACAGTGGCATTATATTGAAACAACATCCTCTTTTCTGTCAACAAACTAATAGTATGAACTGAGTTTATTGCCATTTTAAACAAAGATGTACAGGCCCTTTTCACAGTTTTGTACAAACAAAAGACTGTAGAAATATGACTGTGATTTGAATAGACATATATGAGAACTCAAGCTACACAAAAATTAATAGGAAACATAAAGCTTTAGTGCAAATTAAAATAAACATTCTCTTTACATTTCTGAATGAACAAAAGATAACCAGTAGTGATTTCTATGAACTGTGAGCATAAATTTTTTCAAAGATGCTTCTAATTCTCTTAACAGTTTTGTACCAAAAAACCCAGATAAACTGCTGCGATTCATGTGAAGATGTGGCTGTCATTTTAAAGAAAGATGCTCAGGTCCTTTTCACAGCTTTGTTCAAACAAAAGACAGGTTAACTGCTGCTATTTGTATGAAAATATGACTGTGATTTCATTCAAAAATATTAAAGACTACTTGTCAGAGTTATGGCTACTTCTGTGCAAGTTTTGTACAATTGAAATTAGGTAGATTCATTCATATTGGAATTCCTGTAAGCCCATGATTCCAGCTCCAGTAACTTGCATGGCTTTTATCTGCTAGATAATAAATTATCTGCTTAGAGTTTGGTTGATATACAAAGCATATTTAATACTAATAGTGTAGTGGTGGTTAAGGTTTTATCTATTGAACATCTCCCTTTAGCTGCCTATCTGTTAAGGCAATCTTTTCTCCCGGTTTGAATGCTGGCATTCCTAAGTAAGGGCAAGATGCACATCTGAAAGCATCACCAAGGTAACACTGAAAATAAATTGAACAGAGTCAGTATTCAGATTCTGGGGCAGGTCAAGAGGGGGGGGGGGGGTTGATCTGAACCCCCTGCAAGCAAACCCCCTAAATGAGGTTGACGAGCCCCCCCCTACTTAGAAAACACCTGATACAAAATCATTTTCCTTTTTTTGTTTTTGTTCAGTGTGTTATCTTTTTTTTTGAGCAACTGGTTGGCTCAGTTGGTTGAGCATCGGATTTTCGTGCAGGAGGTCATGGTTTAAGCCCTGGCTGGACCAACACTCAGGGTCTTAAAATAACTGAGAAGGTGCTGTCGTTGTAATAATAATGTATCTGCAAATGGTTAGGCCTTCAAGTTGTTCAGATGATCATGATCATGGCGATCCTGTCTCTTTCAACTTAAGAGATGTTAAAACTAAGGGCCACAGGTTTGACAGTTACCTGCATGATCACATCCCTTTTTAAACAAGGTTGATTAACTTCAATATTTTATCTATAATATATTTTTTTGATTCAGCAGTTTCAAACCCGAACCCCGAGATGCAAGCTCACTAAACACTACACCACCCTTGGGGGTCAACACTTCCCAAAGACAATCACAAAGCAAGATATACTAATATTATACTGTGAGTTAGATGTAAACAAACTGGTTAAAATAGTTTCATGTCCTTATCCAAAAAGCCTGGAAATGCAGGAGGAAGAATTTAACTTTAAACTCCCATGAATTACGATCTACCTCTTAACCTAGGGCATAATGTATTTTCATTTCAAGCAACCTGTCATTCCCTTGAGTTTCATTTCTTTGTTTAACAGCTGTGCATGGTCATGAGAAGACACATGAATATGAATACCACTCAAAGTAAGAATCGTGATCTCTAGGGGATGACATGTGGTCTGAAATGGGAAAACATTACACCCAAGGTGATCCATAAAACTCACACTTCCACAGGATGAGGTGACAGTTTTCTTGGGTGCAGGTGTTTCTGGATCTTGATCTGCCAAACCACAGGTACTACAAAGAGTGTAAATTATATATTATGAAGTAAGTTAAATACAACATTATATGGTTGGCAGTATAAAGATGAAGAATGAAGGTCCTTGTGTGACGTACCAATTCTTACAAGCCTTCTTTTTGCCACTTTTGGGTCCACAACCTTATGAAACAAAGCAAAAAAAGATTTTACCAAAAAAGAAACCTTAAAGTGCATTACTGTCCAGGTTGAATTCACAACTCAGATATGAGTTTTGGCCTACTGTAGATGCTTGGATAGCTATGGGAAGGGCCAGGCTACAAAAGAAAGCAGTAACCACAGCTGTAACCCTGTCAAAACCTACCAAGCAACTGCCACACTGACAAGTCAGTTCAGACAGTCACTATAAGTGATTTAGTAAATGTGTACTTTATGATCATTAAGCTGACATTGCTGACTTATCAACACTCAGCTGACTGTTCATTTGGTTGATCGCTGGCCAAAAGATTGATTGACAGATGACCATTGATCAGTCGACAAATATCAATCATTGATTGACCTACAGCGCGCACCAAGTGTCAATCAACACATGTTGGCTTAACACAATGAATCACTTTAATGTAGAAGCACTCACTTTTCAGAGACTCAGGATCTGGTTTCTTTAAATCATCTTCATCTAACAGTGTATCTGAATCCAGGATTTCCTTCAAAAAAATAAAATCTTAATGATAATGAATAGCCAACTTAGTAAATTAGTAAATACTAAACCATGATTGTGTCGTAATCTTACAGTATTTAAGGTTAATTCTAACCTAAAAAGTAGGAAAAACTAAAACTTGATTGTTGTGCCTGCAAAGTCCTAGCTCCCATTGATATAGAAATCACTTTTTTTTAAATTACTTTTATTTTATTTTATTTTATTATATTCTATTTTTTCCCACTGATTTACTTTACTTACCACATCCTCATCGTCAATGTCTTGTGTAGATAGTGTCCATATCTTAGCAACATTCTCATCAACCTTGGGCTGAGCTACATGCAAGAATAACATCATGTCAGAGTGTCTTTTTAAATAATTTAACATTATCCACTGAGAAGCACATTCACATCTAAAAAACCAATTGAATTGCTGGTAGCTTGAGCAATATGTGAAACATGAAAGCACAAAATTATTTGAGAACTGTAACCCTAGGCCTGTCACTCAAAACTTTATAAATATTTTGACACAAGTTCCAATTCTGGCTGGACATTGTCCAATGATCAGCCATTATTTCAAGCCCTGACATTAAAATAGGGCTTTTCCAAGCTGTATGTTGCTAGTGGCTCAGCCATCATCTCTGCATGTTCTAGTAAGTTAGAGTATCATAGACTTTAAGCAGACAGTGTAATTTCTTAGGGAGAAGCACTAAAATTAGATAGGTTTTTTAGGCTGCTACATCGCTGTGTACTGCACGAAGGGAGAGTTTAGTGCATTGGTGAAGAACTCCTACAAGACTTATTTTTAATAACAAATCTATCTTTTAGTTGTTGTTAAGTTCAAAGTTACCTGGTTTTGAAGCAAAAGAAAGAGTCAGCTGAGAACTTGCTCCAACTTCAAAGTTTGGTTTTTGACAAGTGACCTGTGATTACAGCAAATAGAACAACTGTCATTAATATAATATGATCCCTGGTGCAAATTAATCTTACACAGGATGCAAAGGTGCAGCTTTTGCTCTAAAAATGTCTACAAATGGTTAGACCTTCGCCATGGCTTGGATGACTATGTAAAATGGTGGTCCCATCTCTTAGAGATGTTAAACAAAGGGCCACAAGCTTACAGTGTATATCAGTACTGAGTTGGCAAATTCCTAGACTTGAAACCATTGTTTGAAGGCACTTGAGTGTAATTCTGATATCTGCTATTGTACAGTACAGTGTATTTACCTTGACTACAGATGAAGTACCTTCAACTTTTTGTTCCTGAAATTTTGTCAAAAATAAAATGCTTTCAATTGGTTAATATTTCAACTGTTATCTTTTTACTGAATACTGATGCATATACTTGTACATACTGTACTGTATAACTGGATGTTACATACCTCTGACACATCCACAAAACCTGACAGTTTTAATGAGGAAATTATTTTCTCTGGAAGCCTTAGTCCACCTGAGGATCCTGAGAAAACAAATTATCATTACTCAACTAGAGCTACTACTAGTACTCTGGGTTCTAAAGGGATTATTTTATGGATTTAAAGAGGGTATTCAGTGGTATAGTATGTTGAAAGGTGAAGTCGCATCCTCTGACTGACGTAATAATGCAATTACTGAAAAAATCCCTTTGGTACGCAAGGTAGAAAACTGGAGAACCTGGAGAAAACCTTGAAGCACAGGAGAGAACCAACAAGCAACTCTACTCACATACTACACTGAGCCCGGCAGGACTCGAACCCAGGTCGCCTTGGTAAGAAGTGAGTGCTTTCATTGCTATGATACCCATGCTTTTATTGCTTTTCTGGTAATGCTCGATACAATAATATGGTTCAAACTATATGCTCACTCCCCACCACCCCACAGCTCTGAGACTCCACACTAGTCCCAATTAAGTCCCTCCATCCCACTCCCATGTACATCTAGCATTGTAAGTTACTCTAATGTCTACAATGTATAGTCTCACCAGTAGGTTCCTTTAGAATAAGCTTGCCACTTGGTTTCAGGATTCTTGCTATCTCAGTCAGAAGTTCCATGGTATGAATGTGTGATGTTCCACTCAGTATACCAGAGAGAATCACATCAAAATATGAAGCAGTGTAGGATGCTAGAAGAAAGAATTATATACAAAAAAAGTTCATTTATTATTATCATCACTTATGATTAGGTTAGAAATTGAAAAGTAATGCTTTATATAGTATCAACGTGACTTGATGCTGAGTGGAATTTGCGATCTTTTGCCGAAAAGGTGAATGAAGAAGAATTTATTTGCATAAGAAAAAGTCTTTGCACCCTCTGGACCTCTCAAGCTACATGTATTTCTAAGTAGACTGCATTATTTTTTTAAAAAAGCAAAGCAATTCTGCAATGCCATGGTCTGGTAAGAATATACTGGTGCACCGCTTGTGTTATGGCATGATCATAAGTATTTTTATTGGCTGAGAAGTGATCTTGCAATCTTTGATTGGCTCATACTGTATTATCAACCCCATATATATAGTACCATCAGGCTTTTTCTGAGTTTGATCAACATGATGCATTGTGGTCTAGCTTGGGTTACTATAAACAAAACTATATAAGGCATGCTGTCAACAAAAGAGCTATGCCTGTACATGTATAGACCACAAGGCACCATTTGTTTGCCAACTCCAGGAAGGTAAATGACAGTGCTGTATGCCATGTTATTTCATAGTGACGTAATACCCATGCCAATTACAGCTAATTTATGTCAAGCATGACCAGTAACTCAAATGTTTTGATTGGAATTTTGGCAGCTTTGTTTGAAATTCTAAACCTATGATCAAAACACTGGTAACTCAAATTACTTGAAAATAAATATTTTTAAACTGATGCTTTAAGTGATGTGGTTCATTCATTCACAACGCATAGTTCGATGTACAGCTATGGTAAGATACAGTACGACTGCAGTGAAGATTTGTCGTGTTGTTTACCACTCATATTAAAGAACATTGACTGCTTCATGAATGAAGTAAGCTTATATTATGTCGTACAAATTAGCTGGTACCACTTGGTAAAACTCACTGTAAAGAATATATTAATTCGGATCAGCGAAGCAAAATAACCAAAGATTCTTTATAAAGGGTTATTTTTAATAAATTCAATCAAAATGAAAACATAAAAGAGAATATATTTACCCATGTGTACGCGATCTGCATGTTCCAAGGATATTTTACCCTCACTGCCAACCATTTTGTTCAAATGACCCACAACACCTTCGATTTCCTTGGGAGGCTGCGATCCAGACCAGATCACAAGCACAATTTGTTTTTCTTTCAATTCTATGTCCATACCGAAAGAATAAGCTTAATATTCGGGAGAAAAAGTAAGGAAGTTTGGAGAATTTTTATGAAAACGTGACTCAGTGAAAATAAAGGATACACCACAGGAAGCCCGCGTAGACAAAATAGTAACTTTGTGTTCAAAACGAGGCTATTAGTTACCAGTTTTTTTCGAAGGAGGTTAAAAAATTCAAAATGGCGGACAAAGTGAAGAAAAAGTGTGTGAGCAAGAAAAACCTCAAAATACATCCAATAAAAAAAGTTACAGGACGAGGAAGAATAATAATTAAAAAGTTTACAAAGGGAGGAAATGGAAACTGAGTAAAGAAGTAAAGAAATGGTAAGGGAGTTTATGATAACTTTCATTTTATATGATAAATATTTGCGCGCGCTTTTCGCGCGGGTTGGCGGGGGCTGATTTTGCTCCTGCTAATGCCCATGTTTTTTGCTTTTTTAAATCACCTTTGGTCTGCTCCTTAACTCCACATCGTGGCTAAACATCCAAGGTTCGTTTGTGTGAGGAAGTACTTAGAAAATATTCAAAACAAGATGCCAAAATTTGAGGATTATTCCAATTCTCCAAACATTTTACTTCAAGCTTGGTATAAAAACAGTTTGGAGCTGTTTGGACTGACTGACTAACTGACTGACTGACTGACTGACCCACTGACTGACTGACCCACCAACTGACTGACCCACTGACTGACTGACTGAATGAATGACTGACCCACTGACTGACTGACCCACTGACTGACTGACCTAGAGACTGACTGACCCACTGACTGACTGACCCACCAACTGACTGACCCACTGACTGACCCACTGACTGACTGACTGACCCACTGACTGACTGACCCACTGACTGACTGACCCACTGACTGACTGACCCACTGACTGACTGACCCACTGACTGACTGACCCACTGACTGACTGACTGACCCAATGACTGACTGACTGACCCAGCGACTGACTGACCCACTGACTGACTGGCCCACCGACTGACTGACCCACGGACTGACTGACCCACCGACTGACTGACCCACTGACTGACTGACCCACCGACTGACTGACCCACTGACTGACTGACCCACCGACTGACTGACTGACCCACTGACTGACTGACCCACTGACTGACTGACCCACTGACTGACTGACCCACTGACCGACTCACTCAAACAATAAGCATATTCTGCTTGAACAATCGAGGGTTTGTAGCAAAATAAGGTTTGAAACCGGAATAACATAACAAATTGTTTTTTCGTTAATTTTGTCCTGCAAAATTGTTTATTTTTATTTTGGCGATTCTCACATGGTCTGGTTCAATTCAATGTTCTATAAAGAACCCAAAGGACCTCAAATACTGCTATAGATAATAATGAAAAATATAAAACATGCTTAGTTTTACGCTTTATACTCTAGATCGATAATATTTTTTTGTGAGCATGCCATTTGACTCTTGCGTTCAGTCATAGTCGTTTGACATCATTGAACTCTGAAATTAAACCAACAAGCTAAGCATTGAACTATAGAGAAATTTGGTCGAATAGAATGGTCAGTGATGCAAACACATTTGGTGAGTACAAAGAGGACAAAGACAATAACAATTCTGAAGGAATCAGTCTTGAAAAAACGGTTGCGGTGGTTTTACTATTTATTAAAATGAATCCTTCTCAAGTAAACAACATTCATTTCTCAAACAAACCTGGGCAAGTCTAACAACCCACTTGACAGGACACAAGTATCCCATATTTATTTTGTGGTAGTGGGCAGAGTAGTGGGCATATCCGTTAGTCGTCTCATTTAGACCTTTGATTTAAGTTTCTAATAGATAACTTTTGATATTCTGGTTGAGCTAGTGATCACGCACAAAGCAAATCAAGATTAGGCTCCAGGGAAATAATGGAGTAATCCTAATATATTCTTTTGTTTCCCCAGAACCTCATCTTGAATAGCCCTTTTTCAAATTCGTAAAATACCATTGTGTTCATTGACTACAGATAAATTTATGCAGGGTTAGCCTCAGTTCAGTGTCAAAGCATTCACAAATACCAACAGTAAAGTAAAGAATGCAAAACTTTGAAACTCCAAGGATCTTAACATTGGACACATGATAATTCTACACAAAATCGAGGCTAACCCTGCGTAAATGAATTTGTAGTCAAGGAAGATAGCGTTTTTTAATAATTCAAGAAAGGGTTATTGCTTTGTGTATGATCACTCAACCAGAATATCAAAAGTTGGCTATTCAAAAAAGAGTGATAATGTGCAACAGACCATTTGTAACGTCATCAAAATAATAATTCAATTGCAGTATTGCAGAAAAAATAAGATTAATTTTTTTTTTGACCAATTCCATTCATTTTAACCCTATTTCATTCTTGTTTTGTTGACACAGAGAAGCTCAAGACTACACTTGTAGAGAGACTGTACAGAGACCAAAGCTTGGTGCATAACATTTGGCCGTAACTGTAACGTTAAATACCATACTGGGATGGAAGAGATATTGCCTTCCTGGAGGACATGACCAAGAAACTCAGTCGACATATCAAAGACCTTGATGATATCAGGCTGGCAATGAATGCACTGAAAGAAAAAAGAGATAATGAAATCAAGGTTGATATGAGTTTGGGACCTATCGAGGTAAGCACACTGTTTGATAAAAGACAATTAAAAATCAAAAGTCTCACTTTCACAATTTTGTCTCACTTTCATTGGATCTTGTTATTCTCTGATGATGTTACTGTTGTTGAGGCTTCTTCTCTTGTTATTGCTGTTGTTACTGCTGTATGGTGTTGTTCCTGCTCTTGTTGTTGCTATCATTGTTGCTGTTAATTATGTATGGTGTTGCTGCTGTTGTTGTTTCTGTTGTTGTTTCTGTTGTTGTTTCTGCTGTTGTTGTTTCTGCTGTTGTTGTTTCTGCTGTTGTTGTTTCTGCTGTTGTTGTTTCTGCTGTTGTTTTTGCTGTTGTTTTTTGTGCTGTTGTTTCTGCTGTTGTTGTTTCTGCTGTTGTTGTTTCTGCTGTTGTTGTTTCTGCTGTTGTTGTTTCTGCTGTTGTTGTTTCTGCTGTTGTTGTTTCTGCTGTTGTTGTTTCTGCTGTTGTTGTTTCTGCTGTTGTTTCTGCTGTTGTTGTTTCTGCTGTTGTTGTTTCTGCTGTTGTTGTTTCTGCTGTTGTTGTTTCTGTTGTTGTTTCTGCTGTTGTTGTTTCTGCTGTTGTTTCTGCTGTTGTTGTTTCTGCTGTTGTTGTTTCTGTTGTTGTTTCTGCTGTTGTTGTTTCTGCTGTTGTTGTTTCTGCTGTTGTTGTTTCTGCTGTTGTTGTTTCTGCTGTTGTTGTTTCTGCTGTTGTTGTTTCTGCTGCGGTTGTTTCTGCTGCGGTTGTTTCTGCTGTTGTTTCTGCTGTTGTTGTTTCTGCTGTTGTTGTTTCTGCTGTTGTTGTTTCTGCTGTTGTTGTTTCTGCTGTTGTTGTTTCTGCTGTTGTTGTTTCTGCTGTTGTTTCTGCTGTTGTTGTTTCTGCTGTTGTTGTTTCTGCTGTTGTTTCTGCTGTTGTTGTTTCTGCTGTTGTTTCTGCTGTTGTTTCCGCTGTTGTTTTTTGTGCTGTTGTTTCTGCTGTTGTTGTTTCTGCTGTTGTTTCTGCTGTTGTTGTTTCTGCTGCTGTTGTTTCTGCTGTTGTTGTTTCTGCTGTTGTTGTTTCTGCTGTTGTTTCTGCTGTTGTTTCTGCTGTTGTTGTTTCTGCTGTTGTTTCTGCTGTTGTTTTTTGTGCTGTTGTTTCTGCTGTTGTTTCTGCTGTTGTTTCTGCTGTTGTTTCTGCTGTTGTTGTTTCTGCTGTTGTTGTTTCTGCTGTTGTTTCTGTTGTTGTTTCTGCTGTTGTTTCTGCTGTTGTTGTTTCTGCTGTTGTTTCTGCTGTTGTTTTTTCTGCTGTTGTTTCTGCTGTTGTTTCTGCTGTTGTTTCTGCTGTTGTTTCTGCTGTTGTTGTTTCTGCTGTTGTTTCTGCTGTTGTTTCTGCTGTTGTTTCTGCTGTTGTTGTTTCTGCTGTGGTTGTTTCTGCTGTTGTTGTTTCTGCTGTTGTTGTTTCTGCTGTTGTTGTTTCTGCTGTTGTTGTTTCTGCTGTTGTTTCTGCTGTTGTTGTTTCTGCTGTTGTTGTTTCTGCTGTTGTTTTTTGTGCTGTTGTTTCTGCTGTTGTTGTTTCTGCTGTTGTTTCTGCTGTTGTTTCTGCTGCTGTTGTTTCTGCTGTTGTTGTTTCTGCTGTTGTTGTTTCTGCTGTTGTTTCTGCTGTTGTTTTTTGTGCTGTTGTTTCTGCTGTTGTTGTTTCTGCTGTTGTTTCTGCTGTTGTTGTTTCTGCTGCTGTTGTTTCTGCTGCTGTTGTTTCTGCTGTTGTTGTTTCTGCTGTTGTTGTTTCTGCTGTTGTTTCTGCTGTTGTTTTTTGTGCTGTTGTTTCTGCTGTTGTTTCTGCTGTTGTTTTTTGTGCTGTTGTTTCTGCTGTTGTTTCTGCTGTTGTTTCTGCTGTTGTTTCTGCTGTTGTTTCTGCTGTTGTTTTTTGTGCTGTTGTTTCTGCTGTTGTTTCTGCTGTTGTTGTTTCTGCTGTTGTTTCTGCTGTTTCTGCTGTTGTTTTTTGTGCTGTTGTTTCTGCTGTTGTTTCTGCTGTTGTTTTTTGTGCTGTTGTTTCTGCTGTTGTTTCTGCTGTTGTTTCTGCTGTTGTTTCTGCTGTTGTTGTTTCTGCTGTTGTTTCTGCTGTTGTTTCTGCTGTTGTTTTTTGTGCTGTTGTTTCTGCTGTTGTTTCTGCTGTTGTTTTTTGTGCTGTTGTTTCTGCTGTTGTTTCTGCTGCTGTTGTTTCTGCTGTTGTTTCTGCTGTTGTTGTTTCTGCTGTTGTTTCTGCTGTTGTTTTTTGTGCTGTTGTTTCTGCTGTTGTTTCTGCTGTTGTTTCTGCTGTTGTTGTTTCTGCTGTTGTTGTTTCTGCTGTTGTTTCTGTTGTTGTTTCTGCTGTTGTTTCTGCTGTTGTTGTTTCTGCTGTTGTTTCTGCTGTTGTTTTTTCTGCTGTTGTTTCTGCTGTTGTTTCTGCTGTTGTTTCTGCTGTTGTTTCTGCTGTTGTTTCTGCTGTTGTTGTTTCTGCTGTTGTTTCTGCTGTTGTTTCTGCTGTTGTTTCTGCTGTTGTTGTTTCTGCTGTTGTTGTTTCTGCTGTTGTTTCTGCTGTTGTTGTTTCTGCTGTTGTTGTTTCTGCTGTTGTTGTTTCTGCTGTTGTTGTTTCTGCTGTTGTTTTTGCTGTTGTTTTTTGTGCTGTTGTTTCTGCTGTTGTTGTTTCTGCTGTTGTTGTTTCTGCTGTTGTTGTTTCTGCTGTTGTTGTTTCTGCTGTTGTTGTTTCTGCTGTTGTTGTTTCTGCTGTTGTTGTTTCTGCTGTTGTTGTTTCTGCTGTTGTTGTTTCTGCTGTTGTTGTTTCTGCTGTTGTTTCTGCTGTTGTTGTTTCTGCTGTTGTTGTTTCTGCTGTTGTTGTTTCTGCTGTTGTTGTTTCTGTTGTTGTTTCTGCTGTTGTTGTTTCTGCTGTTGTTTCTGCTGTTGTTGTTTCTGCTGTTGTTGTTTCTGTTGTTGTTTCTGCTGTTGTTGTTTCTGCTGTTGTTGTTTCTGCTGTTGTTGTTTCTGCTGTTGTTGTTTCTGCTGTTGTTGTTTCTGCTGTTGTTGTTTCTGCTGTTGTTGTTTCTGCTGCGGTTGTTTCTGCTGCGGTTGTTTCTGCTGTTGTTTCTGCTGTTGTTGTTTCTGCTGTTGTTGTTTCTGCTGTTGTTGTTTCTGCTGTTGTTGTTTCTGCTGTTGTTGTTTCTGCTGTTGTTGTTTCTGCTGTTGTTTCTGCTGTTGTTGTTTCTGCTGTTGTTGTTTCTGCTGTTGTTTCTGCTGTTGTTGTTTCTGCTGTTGTTTCTGCTGTTGTTTCCGCTGTTGTTTTTTGTGCTGTTGTTTCTGCTGTTGTTGTTTCTGCTGTTGTTTCTGCTGTTGTTGTTTCTGCTGCTGTTGTTTCTGCTGTTGTTGTTTCTGCTGTTGTTGTTTCTGCTGTTGTTTCTGCTGTTGTTTCTGCTGTTGTTTCTGCTGTTGTTGTTTCTGCTGTTGTTTCTGCTGTTGTTTTTTGTGCTGTTGTTTCTGCTGTTGTTTCTGCTGTTGTTTCTGCTGTTGTTTCTGCTGTTGTTGTTTCTGCTGTTGTTGTTTCTGCTGTTGTTTCTGTTGTTGTTTCTGCTGTTGTTTCTGCTGTTGTTGTTTCTGCTGTTGTTTCTGCTGTTGTTTTTTCTGCTGTTGTTTCTGCTGTTGTTTCTGCTGTTGTTTCTGCTGTTGTTTCTGCTGTTGTTGTTTCTGCTGTTGTTTCTGCTGTTGTTTCTGCTGTTGTTTCTGCTGTTGTTGTTTCTGCTGTGGTTGTTTCTGCTGTTGTTGTTTCTGCTGTTGTTGTTTCTGCTGTTGTTGTTTCTGCTGTTGTTGTTTCTGCTGTTGTTTCTGCTGTTGTTGTTTCTGCTGTTGTTGTTTCTGCTGTTGTTTTTTGTGCTGTTGTTTCTGCTGTTGTTGTTTCTGCTGTTGTTTCTGCTGTTGTTTCTGCTGCTGTTGTTTCTGCTGTTGTTGTTTCTGCTGTTGTTGTTTCTGCTGTTGTTTCTGCTGTTGTTTTTTGTGCTGTTGTTTCTGCTGTTGTTGTTTCTGCTGTTGTTTCTGCTGTTGTTGTTTCTGCTGCTGTTGTTTCTGCTGCTGTTGTTTCTGCTGTTGTTGTTTCTGCTGTTGTTGTTTCTGCTGTTGTTTCTGCTGTTGTTTTTTGTGCTGTTGTTTCTGCTGTTGTTTCTGCTGTTGTTTTTTGTGCTGTTGTTTCTGCTGTTGTTTCTGCTGTTGTTTCTGCTGTTGTTTCTGCTGTTGTTTCTGCTGTTGTTGTTTCTGCTGTTGTTGTTTCTGCTGTTGTTTCTGTTGTTGTTTCTGCTGTTGTTTCTGCTGTTGTTGTTTCTGCTGCTGTTGTTTCTGCTGTTGTTGTTTCTGCTGTTGTTGTTTCTGCTGTTGTTTCTGCTGTTGTTTCTGCTGTTGTTTCTGCTGTTGTTTCTGCTGTTGTTGTTTCTGCTGTTGTTTCTGCTGTTGTTTCTGCTGTTGTTTCTGCTGTTGTTGTTTCTGCTGTTGTTGTTTCTGCTGTTGTTTCTGCTGTTGTTGTTTCTGCTGTTGTTTCTGCTGTTGTTTCTGCTGTTGTTTTTTGTGCTGTTGTTTCTGCTGTTGTTTCTGCTGTTGTTTTTTGTGCTGTTGTTTCTGCTGTTGTTTCTGCTGTTGTTGTTTCTGCTGTTGTTGTTTCTGCTGTTGTTTTTTGTGCTGTTGTTTCTGCTGCTGTTGTTTCTGCTATTGTTTCTGCTGTTGTTTTTTCTGCTGTTGTTTCTGCTGGTTTTTCTGCTGTTGTTGTTTCTGCTGTTGTTTCTGCTGTTGTTTTTTCTGCTGTTGTTTCTGCTGTTGTTTCTGCTGTTGGTTTTTCTGCTGTTGTTTCTGCTGGTTTTTCTGCTGTTGTTGTTTCTGCTGTTGTTTCTGCTGTTGTTTCTGCTGTTGTTTCTGCTGTTGTTTCTGCTGTTGTTTCTGCTGTTGTTTCTGCTGTTGTTTCTGCTGTTGTTTTTTCTGCTGTTTTTTCTGCTGGTTTTTCTGCTGTTGTTGTTTCTGCTGTTGTTTCTGCTGTTGTTTCTGCTGTTGTTTCTGCTGTTGTTTCTGCTGTTGTTTCTGCTGTTGTTTCTGCTGTTGTTTCTGCTGTTGTTTCTGCTGTTGTTTCTGCTGTTGTTTTTTCTGCTGTTGTTTCTGCTGGTTTTTCTGCTGTTGTTGTTTCTGCTGTTGTTTCTGCTGTTGTTTCTGCTGTTGTTTCTGCTGTTGTTTCTGCTGTTGTTTCTGCTGTTGTTTCTGCTGTTATTTCTGCTGTTGTTTCTGCTGTTGTTTCTGCTGTTGTTTCTGCTGCTGTTGTTTCTGCTGCTGTTGTTTCTGCTGCTGTTGTTTCTGCTGTTGTTTTTTCTGTTGTTGTTTCTGCGGTTGTTTCTGCTGTTGTTTTTTCTGCTGTTGTTTCTGCTGGTTTTTCTGCTGTTGTTGTTTCTGCGGTTTTTTCTGGGGTTGTTTCTGCTCTTGTTTCTGCTGTTGTTTCTGCTGTTGTTTCCGCTGTTGTTTCTGGTGCTGTTGTTTCTGGTGCTGTTGTTTCTGCTGTTGTTTCTGCAGTTGTTTCTGCTGTTGTTTCTGCGGTTTCTGTTTTTGTTTCTGCTGTTGTTGTTACTGCTGTTGCTTTTGCTGCTGTTGTTGCGGTTTTCTCTTTTCCTCAACTCGCCCCATTTCACCGCACTTCACATACCGTGAGGCGTGGTACAGATTATATTAATCAATCCTTACATCATCTAAAGATTACCTGACTAACGTTCGTTCTAATAACCTACAGGAATCCTACCAAATGTTGTCTCGTTATGAGCTTCCAGTGGCACGCGAGGAGTCTGAACAATCAGACACCATGGGATATTCGTGACAAAAGCTGCAGGTACTCGCGGTATGATGTCATGATTATTATGATTACAATATTTATAATTTATTGCGATTTTGAGCCGTCAATACGGGTTTATATTGCGGCTAGTTGGGAGGAAATGTATTTCGTATTGGCCTTAGTCGCGAAGATTTTTATCGCGATTCTCCTATCACGCTGTAATTCTGAGGCGAGATCAATGATCATGTCGACCAACATATCGACCACAGTCGCAGACCCCTTGGATTTACAAATTGGATCGTTTTCAATTCTCCGCTCAACTTTCTAATACTTGATATAATTCACCGTAGTTACTGGTAATACCAGTTTTACGATATCACGAAAATATTTTTCCACGTTTTCTTAATGTTTTAATTAAAAAAATCGCTCGATGAAACGTAAACATCAGAATCCTGGAGAAGACAACATCACGACAACTCACGGTATTCTGGAGGAGAATTATGCATTTTTTGTTGCTTTTTGGTCTTCTTTCTTTCACTGGTAAGTAAAATAGTTACTTAGCTAATGATTTTATTATCAAATTAGTTATAATGTTATGTTAATAGATCGTCGTTGTTTTAATGGCCAGGTAACAAACCTGTATTCTTGTTGCGTGATTGAATTAGAATTTGAAAGTAAGAAAGTTAGTTTTTGAGGGAGGAAAACTGGAGAAATTGGAGAAAAATCGTCGAAGCACAGGAGAGAAACATCAAGCAACTCAGCTCACATATGGTTGTAATAACGTGAGATGATTACAAATAATTACGATAATTTTAAGCATTCTTACAGCTTGTCTCCATATCTTTCACTGCACAGTACTTTCTTTAAATATTAATATTTCTGTAACGATAATTTTCGATATTTAATTTCAAGGTTTGTTTGACTGTACACCTCAAAATGTGCCAAGACAGAAAGGTAAATAACTATTGTTATATTTCTTGATATAATTTTAAGAAACAAAACGACAACCTTTAGTTTAAACATGTTTCGGCGACATCGCTCGCCATCGTCAGTGAGTTTTATTGAAGATGTGAACTGTATATAAGTATTAAGGAATTAACATAATTGACAATTAAAAATTGAAAAATTATTCCAGTGGGAAATAAACTAAATTTTAAGCGTGATGTTAGAGTGGTATATTTGTTGATTTAAAAAGGGGCTGACCCACTTAATGTGCAACGCCTCCTTCAGTTTCAACTGGTATTTTGAGACCGCAGTGTCTACGATAGAAAAACAATTTTTGTCACAAGCGGTTCTACAAACGGCAGAAGCTTCTAGATGTTTAAATATACGGTGAGGATTTGTTCCCAGAGAGATGTTCGTTTATTGATATCAATTCAAGCTACCTTCTTGGTTCAAGGAGAAAAAAGGAACAAGACATTATTATCATATCGTCAGCTTTGAATATTTTTTATAGCCACCAGTTCAAAAATCAACTTCTAAATTCCAAATGCCATTATTATTATTATCATTTATTTCCAAATTGCTTAACGTTTTGCTTACAAAATTCTTAGCTTACCGAGTCCAATCCTTGAACCTTGGGAAAACTAGAATGTATTCACTTTCACAATTGAAAGCGGATTAAATAAAAAAATAAAAAATAAATAAATAAAAAAAAAATCAATTAATCATAAGAGTTCTCCTGATGATGTGAGCAGTTCCTAGGAGGGCAATCTTCTGCATTTCTGCGATAGGAATGTCTCCTTGTAGTTTATTGACATACTGTTCAAGTCCTTTGTGTATCAACCCAAGTGCCCCGATAACAATATTATTATTAATTATAATTATAATTATAATAATAATAATTATTATTATTATTATTATTAATATTATTTTGTCTTCAGTGAAGAAAGAGCTTATATTTTCATGATAATTTTATCATTACCTTATTACATGGTATTTTCGCGACACTTCAATTTCGCGATTTTCGCGATTTCGAAAAAAATGTGGAATGTGTCGCGAAAATATAATGGCGCGAAAATTAAGGCGCGCTTACAAGTTGCAAGAGGGTTTAAACGGTGCAACGGAGATGCAATCGTGGCCAAAAGTAGAAACGAATTCTACTTTTCGCAACGATTGCTGCAACTTGTCTCGCAACATTTTTCAAATTGCGCTGTAGGTTACACGCCGCAATGCTCCATGCAACTTGTGTCGCAACGCCTTGTGCGACACAAGTTGCAGAGAAAATTGCTTCTTGTAATCGTCCCTTAAAGCGACCCTCAATTTTTGAAAAAGTAAGAAATTTAATGGACACTCCGGCAAAAGCACGGATAAAAGACGTCACTGAGAACCAAGTACGCCTTTTGATCCTGATCAACAATGAATGATTGGAGCAAGTATTCAATATACTAAAGTCAAAACCAAGGAACTAGTGGGCTTTCTAAAGAAAATCGTGGATATTTGGAAACAAATTATGAATCATTCATTCAATGAAATCGCCAAATTAAAGTGATAAAGTGTATAATATTTTCTCAAAATCGCGAAATTAACGTGTCGCGAAAATTTCATGTGATAAGGTATTATATAAGCCTCTTGTACCATTTACGTGATGATCATAATGATGATGATGATGAGCATGATAATGCTGTGTTAGTGACGGTAATAGTGATAGTTGATGTTTATATTGATGGCGATGATGGTGATGATGATGATGATAGTGATGATGATAGCAATGTTGACAACAATGCTGCTGTTATAATATTTTTTGGTGTGAAAAACCTAATCTATTCTTTCTAACCCTCAGTTACTATTGCTCCTAAGATGACATTTCCAAACAAAATACATGAAGTCAAGATTGGCAGTGACTTGGTTATGACTTGTAAAGCCACAGGTAACCCACACCCTACATTATCCTGGACTAAAAGACAAAAGAACAATTACCCAATTGTCATAAAGATGCCACGAACTATCAGACAACAGAATACCACTAAAGGGCTTCAACTGGTATTCAGGAATATTTCGAAGGAACATGAAGGAATGTATGTGTGTGTAGCGAGCAATAGGGCTGGCACAGATCGGATGGTGTCTTATGTCAGATTATTGAGTAAGTATTTCAGGATGGGTGGGCATGTATATATGGAACTCTCGCCTTACGGACACCCCAATATTATGGACACTTCAGTATAATGTACAAGAGCAAAATCCAAGAAACATTACGTCTAAAGTAGAGAGGTCTACTGGCTGAATGGCGCAAACAAAAACTTGCAAACATTCGCGGGATTGTTCGCGCGCATCTGTTCTGCGCATATAGCGTGACCTATGTTTTTCCAGATCAAACTCCGTCACGCTCGTTGCGAAAACGATTTCAGTCGGCTATATCTCTTAATATTTTATAAAAAGTTACATAAGCTTTCAGTGTTCCAAATTTGAAGGGAAAAAACATGGGAAAATCATAATAGAGTACCGAAGTGTGACGTCACGAAAATAATTATTTTGCTTTTGACAATTTTCGATCGTCAATTTCGATAGAACATCAAGAAAGACATTAACATGCCAAATTTCATGGGCATTGGTTAAAAGGCAACGGAGATATGGCGTTTTGATGGTGATGATGTTGATGGTGATGGTGATGGTGATGTTGATGTTGATGATGATGATGATGGTGATGTTGATGATGGTGATGTTGATGGTGATGGTGATGTTGATGGTGATGGTGATGGTAATGGTGATGTTGATGATGGTGATGGTGATGTTCATGATGATAGTGATGGTGATGGTGATGGTGATGTTCATGATGATAGTGATGGTGATGGTGATGTTGATGATGGTGATGGTGATGGTGATGATGGTGATGGTGATGATGATGATAGTGATGATGATGGTGATGGTGGTGGTGATGGTGATGTTGATGGTGATGATGATGGTAATGGTGATGTTGATGATGGTGATGTTGATGATGGTGATGGTGATGTTCATGATGATAGTGATGGTGATGGTGATGGTGATGTTCATGATGATAGTGATGGTGATGGTGATGTTGATGATGGTGATGGTGATGGTGATGATGGTGATGGTGATGATGATGATAGTGATGATGATGGTGATGATGGTGGTGATGGTGATGTTGATGATGGTGATGTTGATGATGGTGATGGTGATGTTGATGATGATAGTGATGATGATGGTGATGGTGATGGTGATGGTGGTGGTGATGGTGATGGTGATGTTGATGGTGATGATGGTGATGATGGTGATGTTGATGATGGTGATGATGATGGTGATGATGGTGATGGTGATGATGATGATGGTGATGTTGATGATGGTAATGGTGATGGTGATGGTGATGGTTATGTTGATGGTGATGGTGATGATGGTGATGTTGATGATGATGATGTTGATGGTAATGGTGATGTTGATGATGTTGATGATGATGATGGTGATGTTGATGTTGATGATGTTGATGATGGTGATGATGGTGATGTTGATGATGGTGATGATGATGGTTATGTTGATGATAGTGATGTTGATGATGGTGATGATGATGGTAATGTTGATGATGATGGTGATGATGATGGTGATGGTGATGGTAATGGTGATGTTGATGATGGTGATGATGATGATGGTGATGTTGATGATGGTGATGATGATGGTTATGTTTATGATGGTGATGTTGATGTTGATGATGGTGATGATGATGGTGATGATGATGATGATGGTGATGGTGATGGTAATGGTGATGTTGATGTTTATGATGGTGATGTTGATGATGGTGATGTTGATGATGATGGTGATGGTGATGGTAATGGTGATGTTGATGATGGTGATGATGATGATGGTGATGTTGATGATGGTGATGATGATGGTTATGTTTATGATGGTGATGTTGATGTTGGTGATGGTGATGGTGATGGTGATGATGATGGTGATGTTGATGATGGTGATGATGATGGTGATGATGATGGTGATGTTGATAGTTATGGTGATGATGGCGATGATGGTGATATTGGTGGTGGTGGTGATGATGATGATGATAGTGATGATAGCAATGTTGACAACAATGCTGCTGTTATAATATTTTTTGGTGTGAAAAACCTAATCTATTCTTTCTGACCCTCAGTTACTATTGCACCTAAGATGACATTTCCAAACAAAATACATGAAGTCAAGATTGGCAGTGACTTGGTTATGACTTGTAAAGCCACAGGTAACCCACACCCTACATTATCCTGGACTAAAAGACAAAAGAACAATGACCAAAGTGTCATAAAGATGCCACGAACCATCAGACAACAGAATACCATTAAAGGGCTTCAACTGGTATTCAGGAATATTTCGAAGGAACATGAAGGAATGTATGTGTGTGTAGCGAGCAATAGGGCTGGCACAGATCGGATGGTGTCTTATGTCAGATTATTGAGTAAGTATTTCAGGATGGGTGGGCATGTATATATGGAACTCTCGCCTTACGGACACCCCGATATTATGGACACTTCAGTATAATGTACAAGAGCAAAATCCAAGAAACATTACGTCTAAAGTAGAGAGGTCTACTGGCTGAATGGCGCAAACAAAAACTTGCAAACATTCGCGGGATTGTTCGCGCGCATCTGTTCTGCGCATATAGCGTGACCTATGTTTTTCCAGATCAAACTCCGTCACGCTCGTTGCGAAAACGATTTCAGTCGGCTATATCTCTTAATATTTTATAAAAAGTTACATAAGCTTTCAGTGTTCCAAATTTGAAGGGAAAAAACATGGGAAAATCATAATAGAGTACCGAAGTGTGACGTCACGAAAATAATTATTTTGCTTTTGACAATTTTCGATCGTCAATTTCGATAGAACATCAAGAAAGACATTAACATGCCAAATTTCATGGGCATTGGTTAAAAAGCAACGGAGATATGGCGTTTTGATGGTGATGATGTTGATGGTGATGGTGATGGTGATGGTGATGGTGATGGTGATGGTGAGGATGATGATGATGATGATGATGATGTTGATGATGATGATGGTGATGTTGATGGTGATGTTGATGATGATGATGGTGATGGTGATGATGGTGATGTTGATGTTGATGATGATGGTGATGTTGATGATGGTGATGTTGATGATGATGGTGATGTTGATGATGATGATGGTGATGTTGATGATGATGGTGATGGTGATGATGATGATGGTGATGATGATGGTAATGGTGATGTTGATGATGGTGATGTTGATGGTAATGGTGATGATGGTGATGATGATGGTAATGGTGATGTTGATGATGATGATGGTAATGGTGATGTTGATGATGTTGATGGTGATGGTGATGTTGATGATGGTGATGATGATGGTTATGTTGATGATGGTGATGTTGATGATGATGGTGATGATGATGGTGATGATGATGGTGATGTTGATGATGGTGATGATGATGGTTATGTTGATGATGGTGATGTTGATGGTGATGATGATGGTGATGATGGTGATGGTGATGTTGATGATGGTGATGGTGATGGTAATGGTGATGTTGATGTTGATAGTTATGGTGATGATGGCGATGATGGTGATATTGGTGGTGGTGGTGATGATGATGATGATAGTGATGATAGCAATGTTGACAACAATGCTGCTGTTATAATATTTTTTTGTGTGAAAAACCTAATCTATTCTTTCTAACCCTCAGTTACTATTGCACCTAAGATGACATTTCCAAACAAAATACATGAAGTCAAGATTGGCAGTGACTTGGTTATGACTTGTAAAGCCACAGGTAACCCACACCCTACATTATCCTGGACTAAAAGACAAAAGAACAATTACCCAATTGTCATAAAGATGCCACGAACCATCAGACAACAGAATACCACTAAAGGGCTTCAACTGGTATTCAGGAATATTTCGAGGGAACATGAAGGAATGTATGTGTGTGTAGCGAGCAATAGGGCTGGCACAGATCGGATGGTGTCTTATGTCAGATTATTGAGTAAGTATTTCAGGATGGGTGGGCATGTATATATGGAACTCTCACCTTTCGGACACCCCGATATTATGGACACTTCAGTATAATGTACAAGAGCAAAATCCAAGAAACATTACGTCTAAAGTAGAGAGGTCTACTGGCTGAATGACGCAAACAAAAACTTGCAAACATTCGCGGGATTGTTCGCGCGCATCTGTTCTGCGCATATAGCGTGACCTATGTTTTTCCAGATCAAACTCCGTCACGCTCGTTGCGAAAACGATTTCAGTCGGCTATATCTCTTAATATTTTATAAAAAGTTACATAAGCTTTCAGTGTTCCAAATTTGAAGGGAAAAAACATGGGAAAATCATAATAGAGTACCGAAGTGTGACGTCACGAAAATAATTATTTTGCTTTTGACAATTTTCGATCGTCAATTTCGATAGAACATCAAGAAAGACATTAACATGCCAAATTTCATGGGCATTGGTTAAAAAGCAACGGAGATATGGCGTTTTGAATATATAATTTCCCCATACAAATCACTGTATTTTAATAATAATAATAATAATAATAATAATAATAATAATATACTTTATTTAAAGAGGGTAACACCCAAAAGCTAATGCTTACAAACTTGTGGCCCTCGAATGTTAGGAACCAAGCCGAAAATACGGTGATTTGTATGGGGAAATTATATATTCAAAACGCCATATCTCCGTTGCTTTTTAACTAATTCCCATAAAATTTGACGTGTTAACATCTTTCTTGATGTTCTATCGAAATCGAAGATCGAAATTATAATACGGTCAAAAATCATTTTTATGACGTCATCACTTCGGTACTCTATTAAAACACGTATTTGGATGAAAACTTCAATCTACATTACGGTCAAAGGGTCACGGTGACCCCCATTTTTTATTTGCTCATCTGAACTTCTATGATGGTCTTATTTCACCATGCCAATTGAAGGGGAAAAACATGGGAAACACTTTTGCCCGCGAACGTCCTTAATGCCGTTTTTCCTGTGTCACATGTTATAAATTGAAACAATCACGAATAATATCTCACCAGACCCTGTTTTGTTCTCTTAACAGTTCCTTCATTGCCCCCAATATTGACTCCATTTCAAGACTCGGTAAGGGTAAGACTGGGTGATGCAGCCATGATCTTTTTGTTTATGCAGCATACCCCAAAAGGAACGGCTGTCAATTGGATGTTACCACCAACCATCAAAGTATCTGACAAAAGACTTTCGAAAGAGGAGTTTTTCTTTACGGAGAAAAAAATCATAAATCATCTTCAGCACAAGAGCCTTGAAGGACGAGCATACATGATTATTAAAAACGTAACGAAACAAGATGCTGGGACGTATAGATGTCGTGTGGTAACGCCCGGGGGATTAACAACCACTCGAGCTGTTATTCTCGTAGTTGGTAATGCAAGTAGGCAGTATAAGTAGACCCTTTTACTTTTACTCTTGAGCTTGGGCGTAATTAATGTTTTTTTTCTTTTCATTTCAATCAAGTCATATGAAAAACTGTTTCAATGTAAAGTCATTCATCTATCCATCCATCCATCCATCCCTTCCTCCCTCCCTCCGTCCGTACGTTCATCCGTTCATCCGTTCATCCGTTCATCTATGACCAATCATCTATCTATCCATCCCATCCAATCTCATTTATCTATCTATCCATTTATCCATCCGTTCAATCATTTGTTAATTAATTAATTGTTGTTTTTTTCATTTACAGAATAAAACTAATAACCAAGCCTGTTTCCTTGGTAACAATAAAACACGTAGCAGTAGAATTATATGTGATGTAAATCAATGTTATGGTTAGAAAAAAGGCCGATGGAAAATAAAATATAGATTGAGATTGATTACTCACCCTGATTCACTTGTCACCATTTTGACAAACATGAGCTCAGAAAACGGTTACTATACTGTCGAAAACGGCTTCTGAGTGGATAAAGAATAATTCCTTGCCTGGGGATTGTATAATCATTTGAGAATTTTGAAAAAGAACTGAGTCACGATCTTATGAAGCAAATTCGACGATCTCTTAACGAATCCAGTTGCTAATACTCCTGAATCGAATCCTCTGTTGCTTGAGTGTATCATCCATTTTATACAAAATACTCGTGTTTTTGAGTGTAGGCCTGTGAATCCCCACGTCTGTTCCCTCAAGGACGTTAAACATCAGGGACGAGATTTTATCACAATCTAACTGCCACAGTCTATAAACTAATACACCGTTATTAAAATAGTAATTTATTTTAGAACAACTTAACAAAGCTTATTTTACTGTTCTTATTATTTCAAAACTAAAGCCGAACAGTTTAAATATAATGGGATAAGATTTACTATCGTCGTTTAAAAAATATTAAATAAAATTTTGATAAATTAATGCAGATTAGGTTCGCATTTGGGAAGTTTGCTTCTCTTTTGCCGATAAAATGGATCTAAGAAATATTGCGCATGACTGGATATTACCCATCTGCATTGCGCATGACTGGATATTACTCATCTGCATTGCGCATGACTGGATATCACTCATCTGCATTGCGCGTGACTGGATATTGCTCATCTGCATTGCGCATGACTGGATATCACTCATCTGCATTGCGCGTGACTGGATATTGCTCATCTGCATTGCGCATGACTGGATATTACTGATCTGCATTGCGCATGACTGGATGTTACTCATTTGCATTGCGCATGACTGGATGTTACTCATCTGCATTGCGCATGACTGGATATTACTCATCTGCATTGCGCATGACTGCATATTACTAATCTGCATTGCGCATGACTGCATATTACTAATCTGCATTGCGCATGACTGGATATTATTCATCTGCATTGCGCATGACTGCATATTACTAATCTGCATTGCGCATGACTGCATATTACTTAACTAATATCAATACAAATAAAATAATAAAAAATCGAATATTCTATAAGGATTTAGATATGAAAATCCACTGGATGGCAAAAGCTTGGCTGTCCAATACATTCTCTACACAAATCCCAATAAAATATTAATAGCTAATGATATAAAGCGTTTGTGAAGCAAGATCTCATCCATCTATTATCCCTGCGTACAATGAATTCCTAAACTTGCTTGGGTATGGTTTGTTTAGACTGTACAAGACATATCTAAAAACCCACACATGATCAACATTAGAGGGTCACACCTGTGTAAGGCGAACAACGCGGTATATGCTTTTCTATTGGTCGTCATGGATAGCTGTCCATTATTATTGGTAGACAAATACTTATTGTTTGCTTTGGATTGGACAGAGACGCAGTCGCTACACCCAGGAGTGTATGTTGATTTAATGATGAACCTGTGATTATCGGATGCCGAGGAACCACCTTTCTGTTGAAAGATTAACATGTTTGACATAAGAGACGTACGGTTTGATATGGAGCGATTTAGGTATGAGTTGCAAACGATACGCCAAACCCGTAGCCATACTGTAGCCGTGCCGTATCTTTCCGTAAATATAACCCTGATGGATGAATGGCAGGAAAACAATAGGAAGCCATTTTAATGTTACAGCATGTCATACCGTGTACGTGCTGAAAGTCAGTACCGTATGTTTCCCACTCATACGATAACCATTCTTATGGGAAGCCATTTCAATGTTACGGCATGTCATACCGTGTACGTGCTGTAAGTCAGTAACGTATGTTTCCCACTCATACGATAAAATTTTTATGGGAAGCCATTTCAATGTTGCGGCATGTCGTACCGTGTACGTGCTGTAAGTCAGTGCCGTATGTTTCCCACTCATACGATAACATTCTTATGGGAAGCCATTGCAATGTTACGGCATGTCGTACCGTGTACGTGCTGTAAGTCAGCACCGTATGTTTCCCACACATACGATAACATTCTTATGGGAAGCCATTTCAATGTTATGGCATGTCGTACCGTGTACGTGCTGTAAGTCAGCACCGTATGTTTCCCACTCATACGATAACATTCTTATGGGAAGCCATTTCAATGTTACGGCATGTCGTACCGTGTACGTGCTGTAAGTCAGTACCGTATGCTTCTCACTCATACGATAACCATTCTTATGGAAAGCCATTTCAATGTTACGGCATGTCGTACCGTGTACGTGCTGTAAGTCAGTGCTGTATGTTTCCCACTCATACGATAACCATTCTTATGGAAAGCCATTTCAATGTTACGGCATGTCGTACCGTGTACGTGCTGTAAGTCAGTGCTGTATGTTTCCCACTCATACGATAACATTCTTATGGGAAGCCATTTCAATGTTACGGCATGTCGTACCGTGTACGTGCTGTAAGTCAGTGCTGTATGTTTCCCACTCATACGATAACATTCTTATGGGAAGCCATTTCAATGTTACGGCATGTCGTACCGTGTACGTGCTGTAAGTCAGTACCGTATGCTTCTCACTCATACGATAACATTCTTATGGGAAGCCATTTCAATGTTAGACCCACCATCATATGTAACTAGAGTAGACTTGGGTGCTTCAAGGTTTTTTCCGGGTTCGATTCTCCGTGGTTTTCCTTGATCATCTCACATTTACAGTCCTTTTTTTCTTTCCTCATTCACTCACGCGCAACATTTTTGATTTACTCAGAAAACCTTACGTCCTTGTTAGCTTCTTGACCTTGTTAACTTACCTCAATAGATAACTTGTCTGTTGTAGTCTTTACAGTTAAATAATATCTCGTGTCGTTTAACCACTGGAAAGTTGATTCGAGTCCTCGGTTTGTCGCATAAAGGAGCACTTTAAAATCTATAGAAAACAAAAAAGATGTTCAATAATTGTTTTATGTTTAAGCGCTACAGAAGTAAGCGCGTAAGTAAATATGAACAGAGCCAAGCAAATCATTTCATGGATACAATTTGTTCTGGGAATAAATGGGAACAAATTGTTTTGAAAATTCTTAACTGGAGATTTCTATTTCTTTTCCCTGGCTCATTTATTCTGGGCTCGACATCACATGTGACTAGAGTTTGTTCAAGGTTAGGTCTCTCCCTTCATCGAGGGGTTTTCTCCGAGTTTTCTGGTATTCCTATGCGGTCCGCAAAACCGAACAGTCCTAAATTCTAATTCGATGCGCGAGTTAGCCTTGTCCTTAGTTTGATCAATGCAGAGGTTCTTTCAGGGTATCGATAACATTTAATATTTCGGCTATGACTGTCACCATAGGGTACTGCTGGCATACTCTAACGTCCGATCCCGGGGGGGGGGGGACTCCGATATGAAACGGGCGGGGATGCTTGTTCCTTTTAGGGGTTAATTTTCGTTATTTGGTACCTTTTAGGGTATTCAAACGAAAAACTTACTAAATGCTGTAATATTAGCGTCATTTAGTACCATAAAGGGTGGAAACTTGCGATTGTTATGACTACGAGAAAGAGAATTTTGGTACCTTTTAGGGGTCATTTTCAAAATTTCCGACGAGCATCCCCGCCCCTCTATATCATGGGAACCCGCCCCTCCATCCCCGGGCGTCCGATATGTGTATCTATATACACGCATCAAGAGTTCCGCGCTACTGCTCTAAGCGCATGCTCAGGGGATCAAAAAGTGGGATAAAATTTGTAAAATATGCTATATTTTAGTTGTATCTTTCTTGTCAAGTACAATTTTCACTAAATATTCAAGATCGCGTACCGTTAAGCGAATTCTGAATCAAATATACCGAAAAATTGCATATTATACAAAATATCATCCCACTTTTTAATCCCCTGAGCATGCGCATTGAGCAGCAGCGCGGAACTCTTGATGCGTCTATTGTAGTTTGTTCCTAGCGCGCTCAATCGATCGCCAGGAACTGACTAGAATTACTGCCATTCCTGGTTTTCCTTTTCAAATATCTGACAAAAGATACACACGTGTATGAAACTTAGTTGTTTAGTTTAACGATGATAATAGTTACATGACCGCAACAACATATCATCTCATTACACGCTTTTATTAATTGTGATTTCAGAGAAAGTGTTTCTATAATGGGATCAGAATTTCAATCATCTTACTTTTGAGGAGGGAATAACTCTGAGATGACCTATCATGACGCCTAAAGGACCTCAATGGTGAGTATGTACATATACTTACTTTTTGATCATCAGAAAAAAAATAGATACCCAGTTTTTGGAAGATTATAGCTGTTATGTATTATTAGGCATAGTTTGATTTTGATTGCCTTATTACATCGGATATTACGGTTTTTACGATAATATTTGTTGCGGTCAAAGGTAATTGAAGTTTAAAGCGGATTGTGGTTATAAATTGTTTACAAGTCATTTAGAACACAAGTACTGTTAGGAAATACGTAAACTAGATGAAAACTCTTTCTTAAACTCGATGAAAACTCAGGATGTTTTGAGTAAATAGTGGATTTACGGAGATGTTGAAAGCAGACATTAGTCACGACAGCGTCACGCCACGGTCCCGCAATGGTCACGCATAGGTCACGCATAGGTCCTCAATATGTAATCCTATTCCTACTATAGTCTTATGTCAGATATGCATAGTCTAGGTATTTTGTAAAGTCGTTTTAAGCGTAAAATCAAAGTCAGTCCAAGAATATTAGGGACTTTAAGATTTACAACATTTTCGACAGCAACGTCAACCGGAAGTGTAAATAATTTCCCATGGGGTTCTGTTCATTGGAGATTTCATTCAAAACACTGTTAGTAAAGTCAACTCATCCACAGAGAAGACAGACTTTGAAGGCGCGAAACCCTAGAGTGAAATCATTTACACTTCCGGTAGATGTCACCATCGTAGATTTTGCAAATCTTAAACTTCCTAATGAATCAATTCGATCCCTGGACCGAGCACATTAGAAAAGAGTTTCTTTGATGGTCTACCTGTGTGTTCCTTGTTCTCACAACAATGTCCCTTGACAGACACTCCATTTGGCTCTCCTTTGCTGTTCAGGTACACTTTGAGCAAGTTACAGTCTGTTGATTGCAACTTGAATTGATAAATGGATCGTAGAGTATAAACTCTGTTGTCTGCCACGGAGTAATGATAGGATATCACAGAAAACAAGAAAATAGCCTAGTATAAATAGTAAAATAATACAATTATTATCACGAAGAAGAGAAAGTTATATGTTGAAATAAATGAGCGCGGGTTCCCTGTGGAATTCTTCAAGGAACGCCTGGATATTGTTATATTCGATATATTTTTTGATCATATTAAATCAAATGCGCATCGTCTTTATTGTAGATATTTTTTAGTTTTATCAAGGAATCAAGGAGAAAGGTCCTTTGTTAGTGTCTTGCCTAAGATTTCGAGAATTTATCGGAAAAATCCACAGATTTTCGCTTTATGATAAGGATACTACTACTACTGCTGCTGCTGCTGCTATTAATACTACTAATATTAATAATAATATCTTTCGTTAACCTCAGAGGGTTAAACTGTGATTACAACTGGCATTCCATTCAAGAGCATTGACAACTTTTAAAAAAATTTAGATTTACAGAAATCTTGTTATGAAGCTCAACTCATATTTTGTATAAATTGTTCTGCCATATTTCAGGATTTTTTTCGGTTTGCGCGCGTTGAGTTTTATCAGTAACAATAATCACAATATCTGCGCGAAAACAAATCGAAGGGTCGTGTCTACTGCGCGCAACTCTAAAATCTCATAACATTGATCACTATTCAATGATAAGTTGATGTGGTTGTAAAGAAGATATCGCGAATTTAAGCACAATTTTCTTTTTTCCTAAAGTAATGTCCTTCGATTTGATTTTGAGGAAAACCTCGAGACTTCGTTAAAGGTACTAATGTTTCAACATGTACTTCACTTATCCTCTGTCAAAAAATATCATTAAAATCTATAAATATATATTGTGTTAACAATGTATCAGTATAAGCAGATAAAGGCGCAAAAGTATTTTTTAGGTCATGATCAAGTGTGCTACACAAACTAATGCTAAACTGCAATTCTAAAAAGTCTTAAATTCATAATATCTCAGAAGCAAAAGAAAAAGAAATGAAATGAAAAGGATAATGCAGAAATCAAAAACCGCTAACTAATGAGAAATCATTAAAAAACATAGTAGAAAAATAGAAGTTTTTTAGTGATTTAGCCAAACTCACTTACCAATATTGATAGCTTCCCTACGTACATCGTGATTTTCGTTTCTTGACCAAAAACCTTTCATACACAACTTGAAAAACTCGTTGAGTTGAATCTTTTTCTTAACATTTTTGAACACCAAAAACTTCCTTAAATATATTTTTTGAAAATTCGATCGGAAATTCGTAGAGGAAGCTATTGAGCAACTTTGAAACACAGTAGTTTTGTTCGCCCACATTATTGGAACCAAGATTATAAGACTTCAAACGAAAAGAGGAACCAGACAGGATGTGAAAATATCCCGATACGAATTGTTCATTATACCACACATGCAAACCACAATATCCCTTACTGTTTCTGGAAAAATTACAAAATATTTTACTGATTGAACTATGCTGGACTAACACACTTGGGTGGTATTTCTTGAATGATATTGTAAGTAAATTGTTAGGTGTATATTGCTTGATTTTTCCTAGTCTATATATATAGTTATTTTTGGTGTTGATATTAGAGCCGAACACGATGGGCGTCACCATGCCCCCTTTCATCTACACCCTTCTTTAGTGGGTGGATGAGGTTATGGCGGATTGTCTCAAAAACCTGCGTGACTTGAAAAGTCTATTATGTCATGATCAATAATATTCTGAGAGGAACAACGATTCTTTGTGTATTCTGAATTAAATATTATTTGGATAAATAAAATTCTGCATAAGATTTTACGATAATAAAAAAAAAATTAAAAAATTAAAAAAATTATGATTCGTATTACAAATAATTTTGATATGAAAATTAGGTTATAATAATATTCCGCTGTTAATTGTGAATGAAGATATTTAGCGGTATGAATTTTTCTATAGAATCTGGTTTCAATTTGGCCTAATTTCACACACACTCACTGTCGCTACATTCGATGTTCTATGCTCACAACTCTCAGCTCGTGTTGAATTTTTGTGGACGAAAATCTGACTGAGAACCCGGAAAAAACTCTCGACGTAACTAGAGAACCAACAGGCAATTCAAACTAAAGAATGAACCCACGACCACACAGTCATGAGAGGCGGTGCATTAGCAGCGAACACCACCCGTGCGTCAGGACCACCTGATAGGTCCCATCTAACATTACATTATATGCCATTCTTGTAAATGCACTTTAATATAGAATGCCATGACTCAAAGGATCATTTGACTTAAAATATTTTATGCTGTTCAAGATTCAGTAAAAATACACTCGAATAGCTGGTTTTTTGTAAACTACGAAAATAGTGGTTTTACTTGATCCGTCAAAAAGCAGTGAACATAGTACATAGTATAGTACTAGAGAAAATAATATCTATGTTGGATCATACGTTTCATTATGATTGGAAAATGTTTTTTTCTATTTAGGCTTTCCAGCACCAATTCTGCTTTGATTTGAAAATGCCTGGAAATGATCTATTATAGAGCTAGAAGAGCAAAAAGATGATAAGAAAAGAAAAGAAGAGAAGAGAAGAGAAGAGAAGAGAAGAGAAGAGAAGAGAAGAGAAGAGAAGAGAAGAGAAGAGAAGAGAAGAAAAGAGCAGAAAAGAAGAAAAAAAGAAGGAAATAGGAACGACACTACATTTAAAATGGTTTGTCACTGACATAAAAATTGCAGAAGTTTTCGCAGAATTTCGGTCTTTCAGCAAATAAATGATTTGATGAAACTCTTTGCTGAAAGACGGAAACATCTGAAAAAACCTCTGTGATCTTTATAAGTCAGAGACAAACTTTTTAAAAATGTTTTATGAAACATGACTGTAATTTTCAAGTACTTAACCAACGATGACATTATTTTAGCTCATACAGTAAACGTTTTACCTTTTTTACTTAGATTAATACATTTTTAAATAAGTGAGGCTGTGTAGATTTGACTCTGCATCTATTGCCACCCACCCTCCCCTCCCCTAACTACAAATATTCAGCCATTTCTTTAACCTCTTTGGCCTGGCGGACAGATACGCCGACGTCAATAACACTTCCGTCCGTCCGGCTTAAAGACGGAAGGGTGAAGGAAGAGATCATATATTAATCCTGATACAAAAAAGCTTGGCAAATCAAAATGTCGCCTGGTGTTACGAGACGTACAACGTGTGGGCTCCAAAAACGTAGATTAAAAAAATTGTTAGAAAAAAAATGTGCTATCGATAACTAGTTCCAAGTTGTTACTAAACAATACTTTACAAGTCAGCCATGGCGTTAGCTTTTAGCTTGATTTTTGAACATTTTTTTGTCTTCGTGAAAGAATGAATGTTTAAAGATACAAGATACAAAATATAGACAATAGACAAATTGTAGCGTTTGTTTTCGTTACATGCTGATAGAGTCTCCTTTTATTTTGCTTTCGCTGGATCGGCATTTGCGAGGGAGCCTCTGCCAGCAGGGAATCATTTTCGTTTCCTTTCCAGACGAAAGACAGGGTCATATCACTTAACGTTTATTTTATATAATCTTTCAATTATATTTGAATTTCTTTTAAAAAGATACGAGAAAAAGGATAAAATGGAATCAATATACAAGGACTGAAAGTGATACTAGACGAAATTCATTATGTTAGGAACAAAATTACAAGAAAGAACATCGGAAAAAGTTATCGGAAAAATAAGTTACGAAGCAGAATACTATTTGAGTCCCGAGAGGTTAGTTTTCAAGTTAATTCAAGGTCGCGAAGCAATGACTAGTAGATACTGTGGACTATGGACTTTTCTAATAGTTGCCAAGACAAAAAAAAAACCCCCACACTGCTGAGCCGACTCGACCAGCTGTTAAAAGGCTCTTTATTCAACATTAGTAAAATATACTAGAAAAACAGGAAAGGATCACGGCGCGTGCGAGCATCATTTGGACTCGATGCCTGCCTTCATCAATGGACTTGAACCGGAAGTAATATTTAAGATATTGATTTCCGGTCGCGTCCTGTTCGTCACGTAAGCTATAAAACTTGATGTTTAAGAAAAAATGATTTGTTCTCGATTAATATGAAATTTGTGCATATTTTTATGTCAACAAAAAGCTAAATTCTTAGGGAAGAATTTATTTGTCGTTAGAACACAAGGTAGTTTGAAGAGAAAAGCAGTTCAATGCACCAGGGAGACCGGAAGTATTATGTTCACTTCCGCTCAACGGGTGTTAGTTACCAGTCTCTCTTGTTCACTAGGTCACTGAACCAAACCAAACTCGATTTTGATTTTTTTTTCTTGTTTTGTGTTTAGTATAAAAAGAGTGCTGCATATTTAAAACAAATCTGATAAGTGTGTCAGTAAAATCAATAATTTTGTTTTATCCGAGGCGTTAACTAAATATATCCCTTTTCAATCATTTTTCTTTTTTTCTTTTTCTCTTTAACTATAAATTATTTCATTCCCTCTCGCTTCTTTCAGAAGCGAAATTTTGATTCTAGTAGAAAACCTTCATATATATCCTTGTGGTATATACTCAATTATATGACACTCGCTAATGTTAAATATAAAAAGTTTGTTCAACTATCACATTACAAAACTAATATATAATTAACAATTAGAAGACTCACTCTCGATTTCTATCGGCTGATAGTTGACGAGGGGCTCCGGCCCCGAGTCAACTATCAAAGCCGATAGAAATCGAGAGTGAGTCTTCTAATTGTTTTAGTAAAAATCTCAACTAAACTATACTATACTAAACTAAACTAAACTTCACAAAAGCGCGAAGGAAAAGCCGCCATTTTTTCAAAACAAGTCCGGCTTTCTCTACCCACTATCTATCGGCTGATAGATAGTGAGTACGTTAGCCAATCAGAATGCAGGATTTGCAATAGTATAGTAGTAGAATTTTACTAATAAACTTTATAACAAAGTTAGAGAAATTGCGAGGGAATTGAGGTCGTCTTGTGATTCATGGTATTGTGAACTATCTTGTATTTTTTTTTTTGTAACTAGTATAGATTTTTTTGAAGGAAGATGATGTTCTTGACCATGACTTGTGCAGCCCATCGCACATTGGACCAAGATGGTCTGGGGGTGGCTTCCTGAACATCATGGATGGTGTTCCTGCTTAAAGATACCTAGAAAAAAGAATGAGAGTCAGTCAGTTTATATTATTGAGCTGGTGCTGATGATGCGCAATCTCATTCTACTCGATAGATCTTGTGGGTTTTATTATTTGGATAGTTGACTGTATTGATGATGCATAACCTCATTCTACTCGATAGATCTTGTGGATCGTATTATTTGGATAGTTGACTGTGTTGATGATGCATAACCTCATTCTACTCGATAGATCTTGTGGATCGTATTATTTGGATAGTTGACTGTGTTGATGATGCATAACCTCATTCTACTCGATAGATCTTGTGGGTCTTATTATTTGGATAGTTGACTGTGTTGATGATGCGCAACCTCATTCTACTCGATAGATCTTGTGGGTCTTATTATTTGGATAGTTGACTGTGTTGATGATGCACAACCACAGTCTACCCGATGGACCCCCCTGGCATAATGATCTATATCCGCGTTCAACATTGTTAAACAATAATTAGAAAACTAACTGTTTTCTACTCTCTTACCTTCTCACTACTGTTTGTTTTCTCCAATTCATCTTTGTAATCTTGAATTATTCTATCGAAAACAGCACATATGATTGGTCTAATATTTTTTGTATGTTTTTGTTTTTTTGCTGCTATTGTTGCTACTGTTGCTGTTGTTGCTGTTGCTTTTGCTGCTGTTATTAAATTATTTTAGCTGTTCCTGCTGTTGTTGTTGTTGCTGCTGCTGCTGCTGATGTTGCTGTTGTTGTTGCTGCTGCTGTTCTGTTGCTTTTGCTGCTGTTATTAAATTATTTTAGCTGTTCCTGCTGTTGTTGTTGCTGCTGATGTTGCTGCTGCTGATGTTGCTGTTATTGTTGTTGTTGTTGCTGTTGTTATTGTTATTGCTGCTGCTTTAACTCTGGCTGTTTCATTATTTTACAACCATACACTTTTATCCAACGTTTCCACTTACGTTTCTCTGTCGTGTAGCTCGTGTTTAAGATCTTCTATTGTTCTACCAAAAACATTTTGAATTATAATTTTAGAATATTTTCATATCATATCTTTCTACTACTTTTTACTGCATGGGATTTTATCTCTACAGTTATCAAAAAAAATGTCTTACGTACTGGTCTTTTTCTTGTAGTTCATCCTCTAATTCCAGTACACTCTCCTTGAAAATAGATTAGAAATTTATAAAGTGATATTCATGGACGTCTGTAGCACTAAATCATTTGCACAATCATTTCCTGGGATCCCTGTGTACCTAGCATCCTATAGCACAACATCAGTGAGTTATATATACCTTAGCATCAATCAGGCAGCTGTCTCTTTTTGTAATACATTCTCGATTCCTGGTAAGATAATATTTGAATGAAAGAAAATTGTTAATGATGCTTTTTGCAAAAAATATATATATTAGACTGTCAAGTTGGTCAGTCGGTCAGTCGGTCAGTCGGTCAGTCGGTCAGTCGGTCAGTCGGTCAGTCGGTCAGTCGGTCAGTCCGTCGGTCAGTCGGTCAGTCGGTCAGTCGGTCAGTCGGTCAGTCGGTCAGTCGGTCAGTCGGTCAGTCGGTCAGTCGGTCAGTCGGTCAGTCGGTCAGTCGGTCAGTACCCTAGGTATTCATGATCAACTGTTACCTTTGCTGTCTTGCTTCTAAGTCTTGTATCTGTATTTTGATTTGTTCCATTTCTGTCTTGTACCTACAAGTCATCACCAACAAGAATGATTATCATAATACTAGATTGCTGCAGCACTCACTCTAATATGACCAACCTTTTATCTTTTTCTTTGGTCTGCTCAGAAAGGTCTTTCAAATCCTGCAAAATATTTAAATTGCGCAGTATAAAAAGCAATAATAGTTATGATAAAAGTTATGTGTATTGTAGTAGTTTATACAAACCTCTATTTTTTCCTTCAATTCCCACTTTGTCACTGTCAAGGAGTGCTCTAAGCTTTGAAATCAATGTTAAAACAGAGTTAAGACGGTTAACAATTGTATAGGGTATTGAGGGATGATTGTGTAGGTAGGAGAATACACAATGAAGGAAGAAAAATGCCTCTGTTCAACTAATGGAAGAGGATGGAATGGATGGTGCGATGAAAGAATGGGACAAAAGTAATTATAATTGATTGACTGACTGACTGACTGATAGCATGGGATGGAATGGAATGGAATGGATGGTTGGATGATAGAACGGGACATAAGTTATTATAATTGACTGACTGACTGACTGATTAATTGATAGCATGGGATGGGATGGAGTGGAATGGATGGTTGGATGAAAGAATGTGACAGAAGTATTTATAATTGACTGACTGACTGACTGATTGATTGATAGCATGGGATGGGATGGGATGAATAGATGGATGGATACATAGATTTGGCAAACATAACTTATGCAGTTAATACATGATAGTTTCTCTTCTACTAAAGTACTTACCTCATGGAGTTTTTCCGTTCGTCTCTGAAATCATTCATCAACATCTGAATAAATTTTCAATAGTCAGTATTCTCATTGGTATAATTTTGGACTTGACTTGAGTTTCACGCGCTGTGATTGTTTGAGCGACCAGTGATTATGAGACGATATCCACTTAACTTTCGGGGAATTATTGTTAATTATTTTACGACTTGCTTATTTCTTCATAGAATATAGTTTACCTCAATCAGGTCCTGTTGTTCTTCTACTTCGGTTTCTCTTATCAATATCGTCTGTGAAGCGCGTAAGAAAGCTATAATTTATTTCATCTTATTTTTAACACGTGGAAAAAACATTACACGTAAGATGTATGTGTAGAATTTTTTCTCAATCTTATTAACTTGATTTCTGTAGTTTGCATTTAGGACTGCGTTGGTGTGTTGAAAACAACAAGTGAATAAGAAAGAAACTTAACCACCGTGTAACTTATGAAACGGACCGCGCCTTGCCGTGACCGTGCCACTGCCGTGCCGTGTATGAAAACATTTGATATTCGGTGCTGTGTGCGCCGCGCCGTAACCGTGCCGTGTGCTGTGACTTTCAAACTCATACACAATCTGCTCTAGTACAGTTACAAAGTTTCCTTGTTATTCACTTGCTTTTGGAATAGTTTTCACAACTTTAAATTAGGTCTACGTTTTCGTTTTTTATCCCCTCTTTTCCTATCCCACGGTTCCCTATTGTTAGTGTTCGTTTTTTATCCCCTCTTTTCCTATCCCATGTTTCCCTATTGTTAGTGTTCGTTTTTTATCCCCTCTTTTCCTATCCCACGGTTCTCTATTGTTAGTTTTCGTTTTTTATCCCCTCTTTTCCTATCCCATGTTTCCCTATTGTTAGTGTTCGTTTTTTATCCCCTCTTTTCCTATCCCACGGTTCCCTATTGTTAGTGTTCGGTTTTTTCTTACCTGCAAATGTTTGTTTTCCAGTTTCAGTCTGTAACAAAAATTGTCTGGTTTACTACTTTAGTGATATGTAGTTCACTGTGGGAAGCATGGGTGGTGTGCGCTGCTAATACGTCGCCTCTCACCAATACGACCCGCCTCCGAGTCCCGCCGGGCTCACTGTTGTATGTGAGTAGAGTTGCTTGTTGGTTTCTCTCCTGTGTTTCGAGGTTTTTTCTCCGGGTTCTCTGGTTTTCCTCCTTCCACCAAAAAAAATCAGCTTCCAAATTTCAATTTGATCAAGAATTAACGAACGAACGAACGAACGAACGAACGAACGAACGAACGAACGAACGAACGAACGAACGAACGAACGAACGAACGAACGAACGAACGAACGAACGAACGAACGAACGAACGAACGAACGAACGAACGAACGAACGAACGAACGAACGAACGAACGAACGAACGAACGAACGAACGAACGAACGAACGAACGAACGAACGAACGAACGAACGAACGAACGAACGAACGAACGAACGAACGAACTACGAACGAACGAGCGAGCTACGAACGAACGAGCGAGCTACGAACGAACGAGCTACAAACGAGCTACGAACGAGCGAGCGAGCGTGAACGAACGAACTAACGAACGAGCTACGAACGAACGAACGAACGAACGAACGAACGAGCGAGCGAGCGAGCTACGAACGAACGAGCAAGCTACGAACGAACGAGCGAGCTACGAACGAACGAGCGAGCTACGAACGAACGAGCTACGAACGAGCTACGAACAAGCGAGCGAGCGTGAACGAACGAACTAACGAACGAGCTACAAACGAGCTACGAACGAGCTACGAAGGAACGAAGGAACGAATGAATGAATGAATGAATGAATGAATGGATGGATGGATGGATGAATGCATAGATGGATGAATGAATAATTAATGGCATCTTACAGTGGTATTTGTACAGAGTAGCTCTTCGTCCACTAAATTCCAAAGAACCCGGAGAAAAATCCTTGAAGCACAGAAGATAACCAACAAACAACTCTACTCACATACGACACCGAGCACGCTGGCAATCCCAGGTCGCCTTGGTGAGAGGCGAGTGCGCTCACTACTATGTCATTCGTGCTTCCCGTTTTTTTAATTCTTTTAATTTTTTTAAAGTTTTAATGTAAAGGATAGAAATATCTTACCTTTGGATCTCGTCGTTCAATTCATTGATTTGTTCCTTAAAAAAAAAAGGGTTAGAGTTTTAATGAGCTTCATAGAAAGATAACGATACTGCTATAGAAGTGTTAGAATACCGCTAGATTCTGTAAAAGGCTTTACGCCTTGTGTTTGTGGGTAACCAATAGATCTTTTCGGGTTGGGTGTAATGATTTTCCATTTCAGACCACGTGTTATTCTCTTGAGAATAATATTCTTTGTTTTAATTGTATCCATATTCATGTGTCTTCTCGTGCGAAACGTTAAACAAAGATATAATACTCTAGGGAATGACACGTGGTCTGAAATTGGAAAATATAACGCACAGGCCGAAAAGATGTATAGAGCTCTTAAGTGTGACGTCACTCGTATGGAAAAATGACTTCCGGCTCCAAAACGAAAAGCAGTTTTATAAAGATTTTTCTTGCGTTTTCTTTATGACTAGATTTGTTGTCCAAAGTTATAATTGTTTCAGGTGAAGGTTAAGTCATTGAGTACATTTTTCGCTTTATTTTAGCGGTATTTTTGAGCAGTTGGACCCGGAAATACGTCACAACTTAACAGCTCTATATCTCATTCACTTTGAGTTCTTGTATTTGTGACATTTTTACCTTACCCTTTGGGACTGGAGGTTCCGTTTGGCTTTCTCCAGTCGAGAAGCCTGCACGCTCAAAAGTTTTTTGTGCTCCTAAATAAAAAAACAGTATTTCTTTAGTAAAAAACATCGCGTGAGATACGATACCATACTTGATTTTTCCAGTAATTTTGATATTTTCATCGCAAGAATTGGTTTTATTTACCTTAATCTTTTCGATTAACTGAATTTTGCTCAGAAAGTCTGAAATGATACAAAAATAAATAAAGAACAGTACGAAAATTACGAGAGAAGATGGAAAAAAGCTTCTTGGTGTGTCTAAAAATATCACGTGACGGTATCAGAATGATCACGTGATTGTGGTTGATTGCAGTTCTATCAATAGGCTTTTTGCAACAAACAGTCACGTACCTATTACTGGATGACAAACAAATTCGGGCTTCTTTTATTTTAGTTTTTGTGGGATGGATTACTAATGTGATATCCAAGACCTTTTTCAAAATATTTTTTTTCTCTTGTAAGATACTTTCGATTTCAAGATACGAATAAATTTAAAGTTTGTTTGACATCCAGCAGAGCCTTCCCCAAGGGAGCTTGGGCTGAATTGATTCGTTATCAAAGTGATATATCAGCACGTGACTGTTTGTTGTAAATGGCTTATTACTTTACTCACCAAGATCCGTTAAACCACTCTTTTGTTCCATTTCTAACAAATAAACTCGAAAAATAAAATAAATTTTTTTTCAGAAAACAATCCTTAAAGACAAATAATTGTAAAGGTTACCAGAATTTGGTCGCGAGGATTTTTTCTTGAGAGAAAACATAATTGTTGTTCATGTGTCTCTCTGCTCAAGATTCCCTACGACAAATTAATTAGCGATTGTGATGTCATCAGTGACGTAAATATGAGAAGCGTGCGCTTTATAATAACCGCTGTACAGTAGATTCTATTTTAGATGCTTTTTGTTTTCATTTGAACTATAATGTTTTACCGACAAAACCGCATTGTTTAACACCCGCTTCAAATAGTTTATACTAGTAAACCCGCAGTCATTAATAAAATATTAGTTTTCAAGTGATACCGCTTAAAATAACTGTATCGATAGACCAAAGTATTTTCTGTTTGTATTTGAGGATTTGCAGATTATTTAATTATTTTTATTTCTAGAATAAATTTATTACCATCAAGATATTCTCGTTCTATTCGTCATTTCCTTCCTGCTTTTAGAACCGTTTAAAATAACTGTATCGATAGACCCAAGTATTTTCTGTTTGTATTTTAGGATTTGTAGATTATTTAATTATTTCTATTTCTAGGAAAAATTTATTACCATCAAAATATTCTCGTTGTATTCGTCATTTCCTTCCGGCTTTTAGAACCGTTTAAAATAACTGTATCGATAGACCCAAGTATTTTCTGTTTGTATTCAGTTGAGGATTTGCAGATTATTTAATTATTTTTATTTCTAGGAAAACTTTATTACCATCAAAATATTCTCGTTGTATTCGTCATTTCCTTCCGGGTTTTAAAACCGTTTGAAATATCTGTATCGATATAGACCTAAGTATTTTTCTGTTTGTATTTGAGGATTTGCAGATTAATTCCTTATTTTTATTTCTAATAATAATTTCTTACCGCTAAGATTTTCTCGTTCTATCCATCGTTTCCTTTCTGCTTTTAAAGATGTGTAGAGTTTTTCTTCTGGTTTGTTTCTTCTGTTTCTTCTGTGTCGTATGCAGCGGTTCAACATGACGTTTTCCTTGAGTTTGAAAAGTAAAACTTAAAATTCAGTATTAAAAAATAACTAAAAAATATCGCAGAAAAACGATCATACCGATTCAGTATTTTGAAATATTTCACATGTTGATGCAACTCAGATTTGAGCTAACAAGTGCACGTGTTACGAAATGTTAGGGCTCCAAGTAACGTGACGTGCGAACTTCTAAGTTAATTGAACAATATGCATGTGATGTCATCAATTACGTCAACCACGGGTCGGGAATACTGCAGCACTTTAATGGCTTTAATGACTGCTTGGCCTAAAATATAGGATATTTTTGATAACGTAAGAGGAAGAGTTTTGGCTTTTTTCATTCTTGCAGACAGGTTCATAGCCGACACTGTATTTTATCAAGTTCAACCTCGAATTGGAAGCATTATTAACTCGAACGTAAACAAGCACGATATTCAATCAGGAGACTATTATTTATATGGACATTTTGCAAAATATTTTTATAATTGTTTATTAAAAAAATATTATATCTACCCCCCCCCCCCCCCCCCACCGGCTTGGTTGACGCTCATATTCTCCCCCATAAAATACCATAATTAACCAATATCTTGATCAATCAAACGTGTTGTCACTGGCTTAAAAAAAATTGTATAGAAGACACAGTTGTTTCGGTCCTAACACGGACCTTCCTAGTTTTAGAGCAGATATCTTATCAGGACTGTGAAAAGTCCAGACTGTGATGTTTTCTAGATTTTTGATTGGCTGATGTTTTTTGGAGATTGCGTTCATGCTGTGAGCTTTTTACAGCTGATTTGAAATAGTAACGTAGACATGACATCTCTACAAAATGGAGGTGTCATGAGGCCTGCGTAAATTGACTTACAAAAGTTTATAACTGAGATAATTCTAGTGAGAGTAAATGGTTTGAACCCAGGTGTAGTAGTTGAGTGAGTAATGTGATCGTCCGGGTGAGTGTAGTCTTGAGAAAGACTATTGTTGGTAGAGACTGACGTTTCGACAACCTGAGCGGAAGTCATCTTCAGAGTACAGTGGGGAATGAAAGACAGTAGATGGTATTTATAGCTCTGGTGCTGCAGTCGTAATCGTAAACAGTAATTAGTCGGTATTGTGAGATGATAACTAGCGGTAAGCTAGTGTTGGGCTGCGTCGGTGTTTCTAATGAAACAGTTGTGATAAAAAGTTAAATTTTACACCGTCAAAAATAATAAGAGAGATCACTTACTGACGTTTCGGACGCTAGTCCTTCGTCGGAGTTAAAGAGAGAATAAGAGTGGAAGGTAGTGTATATATGATAAAGATAGAAAATAGATAACCAATGAGAGCAAGGTAGGCAAGGTTACAAGAAAAAAACAATAAAAAATAATAAAAAGACAAAAGAATAGATTAATTAAAAGCGAAACGTTGGTTATCTATTTTCTATCTTTATCATATATACACTACCTTCCACTCTTATTCTCTCTTTTACTCCGACGAAGGACTAGCGTCCGAAACGTCAGTAAGTGATCTCTCTTATTATTTTTTACGGTGTAAAATTTAACTTTTTATCACAACGGTATTGCGTATAGTCGCGTCGGTAAAGTCGCAAGTAGTGGTCTTTTGTTCTAGGTAACGTAGGTGTTATCACATCGATCGTAGGAGCTCAGTCTGGATGAGTTTCGTCGTAGGCTTTTGCTGGTTCTCCTAGATAAACAAAGCAAAAAAACATCGATCTCGAATTGTACCACTCAATTTATTTGAAGGAATAAGCTAGCTGCACTTTGAAAACAACTTGGTGAAAATGAAGCGAGCAAACCATTGGGTTCTTAACTTGCCCTTTCGAAACAGCCTCTCGTCGTATGTTTGCAAGCTATTTTTTTCGTCTTCGCTTTAAAAACTCTCTTTTTTTTCGTCTTGATGCTTGAACTGCTTAGGAACGTGTAAAATCTTACATTTGTGTCTCTTTCAGAGCGTTTTCCACATCCAACAGCACAAAAAACTTTTCTAATCGCGTTCGTTACTTTACTTTGTTATGGTTTACATGCCTCCTGTCATGGCGGCGTAGTTACCGTTGCTAACCGACGCTACGCGAGTCACGTGATGGTGCAAAGCCTCTATTGCTCTTCAGTAGCGTCATCGGTCTGTTTGAGGTCATGGCTGCGGTTAAGTGGTTCTTGTTCTAAGTTGGTGAACCAACTCTCAAGTTCAAGTTCATAATTCTAGTGTCGCGAAATTACAGTAAAGTGTCAGGAAATTTTATGTAACAGGGTAGTAGAACCTCTATCATTTAAGCGGCCAACCTCTATTTAGCGGTCACTTGATAATTCCCCGAGGATGGCCGCTAATAGAGGTTCTACTAAACATTTTAGTCCAAATTCCCGATTCCTTGAGTCCATTTTTTTGGATTTTTCAATTCAGCTGTCCCGTCATGCTTATCGGTCATACATCAAGAACAACAAAATGGCGGCTCAACGGTTCGTCAAAACTGATAAAGAAAACCTCCCGATTTCTATCGTTAAAAGGTAAGAACTAGCTTAAAAACATTATGATAGCTAGATATTAGTTTAATCTTCATTTTTTTGGCATAAAAAGAGTTCTTGAACGTCAATCTTGTTGAAATCTGGCGATCGTTTCTCAAACCTGAAATCTGAGCTGTTTTGAAGTGTGAGCTGAGTTATCGAAGTATTTTAACTTCAAGTTGAACTTATTTGCAGTGTTTGTATTCTTCTTATAATTAGTTTCTGTTGTTAGTAGTTGTGAGTAGGTGTCGAGGTCTAGCCTTGCCCTGTCTTAGATCAGCACAGAAGTTGTTTCAGGGTTCGATCCGTGAGTAAGCCATGCCCTGTCTTAGATCAGCCCAGAAGTTGTTTCAGGGTTCGATCTGTGAGCCAGCCATACCCTGACTTAGATCAGCCCAGAGGTTGTTTCAGGGTTTGATCTGTGAGTTATCCATGCCTTTACTTAGATCAGCCCAGAGGTTGTTTCAGGGTTTGATCTGTGAGTTATCCATGCCTTTACTTAGATCAGCCCAGAGGTTGTTTCAGGGTTCGATCTGTGAGTTAGCCATGCCCTGTCTTAGATCAGCCCAGAGGTTGTTTCAGGGTTCAATCTGTGAGTTAGCCATGCCCTGACTTGGATCAGCCCAGAGGTTGTTTCAGGGTTTGATCTGTGAGTTATCCATGCCTTTACTTAGATCAGCCCAGAGGTTGTTTCAGGGTTTGATCTGTGAGTTATCCATGCCTTTACTTAGATCAGCCCAGAGGTTGTTTCAGGGTTCGATCTGTGAGTTAGCCATGCCCTGTCTTAGATCAGCCCAGAGGTTGTTTCAGGGTTCAATCTGTGAGTTAGCCATGCCCTGACTTGGATCAGCCCAGAGGTTGTTTCAGGGTTTGATCTGTGAGTTATCCATGCCTTTACTTAGATCAGCCCAGAGGTTGTTTCAGGGTTTGATCTGTGAGTTATCCATGCCTTTACTTAGATCAGCCCAGAGGTTGTTTCATGGTTTGATAATAATTTAAAGTTTTTTTTTAAGGTTGATTATTCTGTATTCCTTTTCCTGTTCTACTTGTATTTTATTATTTCTCTATTGTTGCATTCTGAAGACTTATTAGCTATTTTTGTGAGGACTATTTATGTGTCTGTTTTGATTTTCCCCAGTATTCTGTTCTAATGCATTTCTATTCACTGTTACTTTTCTCTCGTTGTATGCAGAAAAGTTGCTTGTTGGTTCTCTCCTGTGCTTTTTAGCAACTTTCTAAATCAACTTTTAAATTGTAATTTGATCTACAGTAGAATAGTCTTCTGTATAGCTGCTGCGTGGGGCTTCCAGTTGCTGTCATTACCCCACGAGTGTCTGCTCAAACTCAAACAACATTCCTTTCTAGGAATTTGACCAATCAGAGAGAGCCCCACAAAAGCTTGTTGATAAATTTAGAAGGGCCTAAATGAAAATTACTCTGCATATTTTTTGTTATTCTACCAAACTGTGTATTTAATTTTTGTTCTTGTTCTTATAAAATCATAATTTATAGCCAATATTTCATGTAATGTGCTTTTCTGTAAGGTCCATTCCACACGCACTACCACTGACTACATTCACTATTAATTAACATTTACCCAACACTAGACTTAAATGTTGATTTTATGGAGAAAGGAAAGCCGGAGAAACTGAGGAAAAATTCTTAAAGCAAATGAGAGAACAACACCTCAAACAAACTCAACACATATGTGATTGTGTTTATTATCAAACCCACGACTCCAGGCATGAACTCTGCAGCCATCCATAGCAGCACGTCACCCAAGGTTGCGTTCTTGACCCTAGAGCCCTAGCACTCTCACTGCACATGCTCAATGAAATGCCAGATATTCTGGGAAAACCCTAGATTTTCAGATACTTTTCTCTTGCTGTAGCTGTTTGACATTATTTGATCCTTTTCTATTGATTGACATGTAAAATATTTTCAATCTTGCAGACACATATATAAATAGAAGGATGAACTTTTAGGAGCAGAATATCATAATTGTAAGTATAGCATAGCTATAATACACCATCAAGATGCATTATCAGCCTCAATCTAATTCTCCTGACATATTAACTAAAAGCAATTAAATAAAGTTGATATTAGTCACATTGTTGTTGGATCATCTGAGATCCACCCTGAGTCTGTCATCCGGAACCTTGGATCCTGGTTTGACTCTAATCTTTCAATGTCTAGTCATATTAGTAAAACTTGCAGCTCAGCATTTTACCATCTGCATAATATTTGGCGCAAGTATTTGTCGTTCAAGACTACACAAATTGTAGTCATGCTTTTATTACAAGTAGGATAGATTATAGCCTCCTTTGCAGCCATTCTTAGGGTCATCACGTCGTCACACAACGTTTCTCTCCCCACTAACATCTGCTTACTTGAGCAGAACATTCCTTTCCATGGCTCATGATCACAATTGGAAAGGAATGTTCTGCTCAAGTAAGCAGACGTTTGTGGGGAGAGAAGTATTGTGTGACGACCATAAAAGCGTCTGTGTAGGAGGCTAGATAGATTATTGCAATAGCCTATTTTGATTATGGTCTTCCTGATTGTCAACTGAATAACCTACAACGTGTGCTGAATGCCCCTATTGATCTGCCTTGCACCAAGATATAGTCATGTCACACCACTATTGCGAGAATTACATTGGCTACCTATAAGTTATAGAATCAGTTTTAAAATCCTTTTGATTACATTTAAGGCCATTCATGGTTCAGCTCCATTGTATTTAAGCAATCTGTTAACGATTAAGTCTTCTACTTAAAGCCTTAGATCTTCAAATACGCTCCTTCTGAGTGTTCCTTCTGTTTGATCTAAGCTGACATTAGGTGATAGGGCCTTTGCATTTGCTGCTCCTAAACTATGGAATAACTTACCGAAAGAACTACGTTTAATCCAGTGTATTGAAACATTTAAATCACGTCTTAAGACATATCTTTTTAGGCAAGCTTATGGCTAGTTATGAGTATATATATTTTTTAATATATATAGTAGCTTTTTAAGGCTTTATTAATCTTATCTATTAATTAATGAAATGTAGCATTATTATATAAATTATAATTAATTATTTATCTATTTTTATTATTATTGCTTATTTTATCATGATTATTGTAAAGCGTATTTGATCATAATCCATGTAATTTACGCTATATAAATTATTAAATTATTATATTTATTATTATTGTGAATCAAGGGTGGGATAGCGGTAGTTCGCTCAACTTTGGGGTCTCAGTTCAAATACTAGATTCAGCCTTGCATGTGGCATTTTGGCACTTTAAATTATCACCAAAAACCACAGGGAACCCAAGCTGAGTTTAAATGAATTAAGGTGACTGCCTACTTTTGAGCCCAAGATGAATGCACACACAGAATCAGCTGAATAAAATACGAAATTTTATTGAGGAACCATACACGTATTGAACTTCAACAGTGCAAAACCCTCAAATTTTGCACACAGCTCTATACTTTTTATAAGCTTAATTGAAAGAACTTCTAAAAATCTATGTTATATCAAATTTTGTAGGAGAGTTAATTTTTCTAACGCATGAAAAAATAGATTTTGTAGGAATATTTGTTTGACTTTAGGGATTGGTCAAAAATTAGCCTGGGGAGGGGGGGAGTTGGAGATTTGAAATTGAGTGCCGAAAATGAAGTGGCCCTCCCTAGCAATGGGAGTGAAATTTCCTGACCCTCCTCACGGGGTACCTAAGCACCAGATATATAAAGAAACATTGGAATTTGTAAGGAGGCAGAGTTTTAGTACTTTCAGTTTCAGTTTCTTACTAATATCTAGAAGATTTTTGTTTTGATTTCTGGCTTCGATTTTGACACAACTGCTCACCTCACTCCAAAGTGTTTGGTTGAAATGCCTTATAGCAATTGGCCTGCTAGTTCATTAGGATTTTATTTAGGATTCTATCAATTCTGACAGTTTAGTTTGTAGTTTTTCTTCTTCTTTGCAGTAACAGATTTAATTGCAGATTCTTAAATGACCATATATTCTTTTTCTTTCTTTCAGGCATCACAGACCCTCAATCCTTATGATAATCCACTACTGCTTGGAGTTCAGGTCATGAATCACAAGTTTTATGGTATGTCCGTGTAAATTCTAAATTGATCCTGTTTGATAGTATGATGTTGTTTGAAAAAACCATTAATAAACATTAAAATTATAAATTGCCATAATTACATGATTGTTTGCAAGATCTATGCTTTATTCTACAAACATGCTAACAAGCCATGAGGCTTTACAGCCGATTCTGGATGTAGACACAGGGAGCCCACATTACAGTTTTGTGTACGTTTTAGTAGTTTGTCATTTATGTTTTTGAAATCTCCCATTAAGGGGAAGTATTAGCAGGTGGCACTATACTCAAAGCAAAATGTTGACTCTCACCTGTAATTAAAACTTAAAAAGTATTTGATTTAAGTTCTAAAAAATCTGCTACCATTGCAGATTTAAGGCTGGATTATGAAGTCCAGGTAATGATGTGTCAACAGTCTAATTCGATCTTTATGTCTGTCACATTACTTGTGTTATGTTATGTATTCATGAATCAGACATATTGCTTGGTACTTGTGGCAGGTTTTGTGCTGACTGGTAGGATATGTAGTAACTTCTATGGACTAGATTGGTGCAAAACTTGCTGTATATATTTTTCTATGCCTTTAACTAACTGCTTCACTGAGCTTCTTGTATACATTCCGTAACGCCATAAGATACATTTATCTCGCTTAGATGCATGGCTACCCTCAATTTTTTTTACAGATCCCAAAGCCCTCTTAAGGTTTGAAAGGACTGACACAATTTAAATAAAATAAAAACACCTTGCAATTAGTGGCCACAGTCCTTAAACTGGTTGCAGAGGTCTTTTTCTGCTATTCGTTTTTCCCCTGCTTGCAGGGTAGAGGTTAATTACACTTTGTCTTCAGGGCTTTATATAATTTTCCGGGCTTTATCCAGCCATACTTCTGCTTAACAAGGGCTTTGTCACAGCCACAGTTCAAGAATACACTATACATAAATTTCCTTTGACTGTTTAAGGAAGTGTTACTTTTTTCCAGTTTCTAAAATTCCTCACCTCAATTCCAACGGACCAGTCATTAAGTTGAGGGCAGATTCCTGAACCATTCTCCCATATATGTTTGATATCTGGCAGAGACTAGACATGGCGAGGAAGTTCTTGGATTTATAGCCAATCCTCACAGGTGGTGTATTTAAAGGGACGAAAATCGCTCAAAATTTGAAACTCAAAAATACTCCCTTGTTTTAGCATGAATCAGAGTGTGAGGAGGAAGAGGAAGAGGAAGAGGAAGAGGAAGAGGAAGAGGAAGAGGAAGTCAACATATCCTCCTTTGCATTTTATACTGGCTAAACTTGTGTTTTTATTATTAGTTAGCTTACATAATCAATGATTAAAAACTACTGAACGTGAACTGATATTTATGTATACGTACAGTATATAACTATATACATTGGGTTAACAATAAGATGTATGAATAGGAGGAGTATTCATTGCCCTATTTTATGGCCTTTCATTGGCTGACCACATTTTCTGCAGTTTGGTGTCTTTCTGGTGCCTTTTTCTTTTGGTCGAATCAAGGCTTGTAGTTCTTCATCTGTGGTTATGAAGTCAAAATGCAGTTGTATTAATATTAGTGTTATCACAAGGATTGCACCAGCTTACACTGTCCTTCTAGCTTTTACTTACCTGTACATGTGGGTGGACATATTGGTGTTTGCATCTCTTTCCTACTTTTATATCTGTTTATGACTTCCTCCTTTTCTTCTTTATCTAACATAGTATGCATAGGAGGAGGGACAGTTTGCTCTAGCTCTTCTTTTATTCGTTTCAGTTCTGCTCTGGGTGTTTCGATGAGGGTATTGTATATATCATACACATAATCTAAAACCACTAAAATATATCAAGATAAAATCTCCCACTATTAGTATATAAAAAAAAAACAGTGATGCCACCATCTGGATATGGCACGTCTACAAGAAGGACATTTCTGTCTAGTAAGTGGACCATCCTTTATTTTTTCCAACTCACACCTGACGAAAAGTGTGGCCACTCTAAAACAATGGGCTTCATTATTACCAGTGTGCTAAAAAGCGTTTTTGGGATTAGTTCACTGCAAGCATGACGTCCCTCATGATTTATGGTCAAAAAACAACAAAAAAAAGAATTTATTTCGTATTGAATATAAAAAAGAAGAGAGGTAAGATTCTTAGCAGCCAGCAAATGAAACTGAATGACGACTGGGAAAAAGGGAATGCATATTCCACATGTACTTACAACTTTAGGTAGTGTTTCCCCTCTTCATTCACAATGTATGGGTAAATAACTTTGCGCATCTGGCACATTCTCATTTTGTGGTGGCCCATCATTATCAGTGCAACCATCTCGTTACGATCGGAGCATTTCCCTGGTCTGTAGGAACACTCTTTTTCGTGACCAGCGATGCTGTTTCTTGGCACAGACCCAATGCAACCTGCTGTCTGGTTAACACAGTATTTGTAATGGGTCAAATGGTGTTTGTGTTCGCCAACTTTCCCAGTCCAAGAACACCCATCATTTGTGCTTTTGGCAGACAGTGATGCTGCCAGGGATACAATGTCTACAAGATGGACATTTCTGTCTAGCAAGTGGACCATCCTTTATTTTTTCCGATGTGCACCTGACAAAAAGTGTGGCCACACTTTAAAACAATGGGCTTTGTTATCACCAGTGTGCTAAACAAATTTTTTTGGGATTAGCTCGGTGTAAGCACGACATCCCTCATAAACTATGGTCAAAACCAGAAAATTTTTTTTTTCATATTGATTATAAAAAAGAAGAGAGGTAAGATTCTTAGCAGCCATCATTAGTTTGGGCTTTAGCCTCTCATTGATAGTGGGGAACAGCGGCTGAAACTGAATGACAACTGGGAAAAAGGGAATGCATATTCCACATGTACTTACAACTTTAGGTAGTCTTTCATCCCTTCCTCCATAATGTACGGGTAAATAACTTTGCGCATCAGGCACTTTCTCATTTTGTGGTGGCCCATCGTTATCAGTGCAACCATCTCGTTACACTCGGAGCATTTGCCCGGTCTGTAGGAACACTCTTTTTCGTGCCCAGCGATGCTGTTTCTTGGGACAGACACAATGCAACCTGCTGTCTGGTTAACACAGTTTGTAATCCTGTATTTGCAATGGGTCAAATGGTGCTCATGTTCACCAATTTTCCCAGTCCAAGAACACCCATCATTGGTGCATTTGGCAGATAGTGATGCCACCAGTGCTGCCAGGGATACATTTGTGGATGCCATGGACATGGCATGTCTACAAGATGGACATTTCCGTCTAGCAAGTGGACCATCCTTTTTTTTTTCCTGACGCACACCTGACAAAAAGTGTGGCCACATTCTAAAACAATGGGCTTCATTATCACCAGTTTGCTAGAAAAATTTTTTGGGATTAGCTCAGTGTAAGCATGACGTCCCTCATGAATTACAGTCAAAACAGAAAAAATATGATTTTATTTCGTATTGATTATAAAAAAGAAGAGAGGTAAGATTCTTAGCAGCCATCATTAGTTTGGGCTTTAGCCTCTCATTGATAGTGGGGCACAGTGGCTGAAACTGAATGAGCACTGGGAAAAAGGGAATACATATTCCACATGTACTTACAACTTTAGGTAGTGTTTCTCTCCTTCATCCATAATGTACGGGTAAATAACTTTGCACATCGGGCACTTTCTCATTTTGTGGTGGCCCATTGTTATCAGTGCAACCATCTTGTTACACTCGGAGCATTTGTCCGGTCTGTAGGAACACTCTTTTTCATGCTCAGCGATGCTGTTTCTTGGCACAGACACAATGCAATGCATTAATGCCATGCCATCTAAGACAAATACAGTTGGGATATCAGCCTGGGTAGATGCACACTTTCTATCACTGTGCTAATGAAAATGGATCATCTTAACTTAACCAAGTGTGGAAAATTAGAATTTATCACCTGGATTTCACATTTACCATGAATTTTGTGGAAAACAAAAATGCCCGTATGGAATGTTATGTTTTCAACATAAATAAGCGGCGACTCATGTTTGGAATGCGAAACTTTGTATTCTGACAATTCTATTCAGTTCGTTCGATTCAACTACAACAAAGATTACGAGTATACTACATTAATAAAACAATAAGCAAGAAAATACAAGAAAATCGAAGGAAACAAGACAAAAATTACTTACATACGTTGAGTCTTCAATGCTTAACTAAAACTAACGAAATTTACATATAGAACTAGTACAAGACTGTGAGAGAACAATAAACGAAATACACTAGGGACCGAATCTAATGAAAACTTAAAATACGCTATAACAAAGAATGATAAACGAAAATAAATTAAACAATAAAACGGTATTGGCCGCAACACACCGGCCCTGTGTTCTTACTTATGGTAAGAACAACAATTAATTATATAGCGGTCAACTAATGTTAAAGGAGAACTCTATTATTTTTACGACCTATTATTGAATAAATGTTCACAGTTTACTTAACTCGTTTCCAAAGTTTCTTTGGCATATCTTGTAATACAGCCGAGAAATAATTCTTGAAAGTAGCGATAAATCGCTGCCATGGACGCCGCCATCTTCGAAGCTCTTCTGAATCTGCAAGAGGCCAGCGGTTCTCTCTCGTGACGTCATTGCGCGACTGGTGTTTACAAGCACTGTGTGTTTCGTCTGTTAAAGTAAGCTTATGTCTTCTTACAGTCAGGGTTTTAGATAGATTATCTCGAATTAAACATGAGTTCCTCGTCTAGTACCACGTCAAGTGTTAGTAGTGTGTCAGGGGATGATTTTGATGAGTTTTTAGCCGAAGAAACAGAGATATCTTTTCAAGGATATCAATTCCAGCCGACTCGTTGTGGCTCATCAAGTGATGAAGGCTCGGACAGCAACTCTTCCAATTCTTCAACTCAGGAAATGAATGTCCGACAACAGAACTCAGATTGGTAATTAAGAAACATGATTTTTTCTTTTTAAAGCTCAAATGGTTTTATTTTAGACGTTCGACTGATTATTCTTAGGTGTACGTGCAACCATTGCCAAATAATGGATCGAGAAGTAGAGTGTGTTTGTTGTCAGGAAGTGCCTCAAGTAATGGGTAAAAATCAGCAAGTTTTCGAAGAGGAAAATCTTGGCGACCCAATAACTTGTATAACTAATAATCCTGGATTCAAGGCCGTTTGTTTAAATCGTTGGGTATTGGAAGCAGCATGGTCTCAGTACCGCCAATATTATGGCAATAAGGCTCATGAAGGTCCTGAACATAAGAGAAATAGACACATTGCATATAGGCAATTGGTTCGATGGTGTTGGGGTGTTTTGGGTAAAGAAATTAGAGTTGTTTTACCTTCTTGTGCAGTAATGTGTATTCGTGCTCATTTCCCGCCCCCTGGCCTTGAGGAAGATTTTGAATTTACTGGGTTCCTTTATGCTGATGAGTAGTAAGGTGTGTTTTTTTTTCTAAAGATTGAAAATCAAATAATTAGAGTGATTTTAATAAAACCATGAAACATCACTTCATAATTAGTGCCAAATAACACTAGAAAAAATAGATAACAAAGTATTTTACAGAAATTATTGCTATTTAGATTTAGTACTATTTCATGAGTATATTTTCTTGCTACACAATACAACGAGTGGTAGGGTTACTAGAATTACAGAGTAATTTTCATCTAGACACTTCTAGATCCAATTAGAATTTTGAAGGTAATTTTTGCAGAGGGAGGAAAACCAGAGAACCCAGAGAAAAACCATGGAAGCACAAGAAATATCCATTGAACATGCTCTATATGCATGTATATCTGTAAGATGTGCACACTGCTACACAACCCATGCTTCCCTATGATTTAAAAGTTAGAATCCTTCTATTATTTACCTCTGAACAAAGTCCATTTATGTCAGTTAAGACACCTTTTCACTTTTTCCTCTTTGACTTTCTGATTTGCTTGCTGCTAAAATAATTTAAGTAATTAATAGTTAAAATACAATCACATTTTCAGGAACTTTACATTGTTATGTGCAGTTGCATGTATGTGTGGGAATCATTTCATAAATTACCTGTTATCACATTCCTTAAGTGAATCTTCCTTCTTTTTTACTTTTTTCCCCATTCTTGAAATATGTTGCTTGATTACATCTTCTTTTGGTGGTCTTTTAAGAGATGCAATGTTCTTAGGGATGTGTTCTGTTACTCTAATGGCATTCTTTTCTCCAGTCTCATGGTATTCCATCACCACATCCATCAGGTTTGTCACAAAGGTGTATGATTTCTTTTCTAAGATTGGTTTAGCCACCCAGGTTTTGCGATTTTTTGGAAATACTACTTTGTATCTGCTCTCTCCTATCCCTTTTCCTTTCTTCACTGTTGCTTGTTTTCTCTCACAGTTGCTGTTATGATCTAAGATAGTCAGCTGTGTTCTTCCCACCATCCCTTGGTAGGAGAAGTGACTTCTTTTGGGCAGATATTTCAAAAGGTGTGAATGATAGACTTCCAGGTTTCCTGTGTGATGGAATTCTGAAAGTTTTTCAATGGCTTTCAACAATTTCTTGTTGCAAACAATATCTTCTAGTGCCACATGAGCAGGAGAACCAGCCTTCATCCAAACTATTTTTTTCTGTTCCTTTTTAGTTAACTTGTGGTGTTTGCATGACTTGAATATTTTCCCCTCTTTCCAGCGGTGTTTATTAGCAACATGGTTTACAATGGAAACCCAGTTACTCACTAAGACTTTCGGATCCTTATCACAGGTTTGTGCACACCACCACAAATGATTAACTACACTCTTTATCCAAGATGAGAGTTCCTCATAACCTTTTTTCTTTGCCTTTTGAGTCAACTTTTTTGTGATTGACTTTGAAATATGCCAAACATCATATTGATGTATTATTTTAGGATAGTTCTTTCTTAAATTGGCAGTGATTTGAGTATGACGATCAGTTGTCAAGGATCTGATTGGAACTTTTAGGTTTAGGAGTTTGTCTAGGGACCTTTTACAACCTTCATATTCCATGGCATTTGATGACGACACTTCTGATACATGGATTAAAGAGAAATCAACTATTTTATTAGTGTCTTCATCCATTAAACTGTAAGTGCCATACTTTGCACTAAAACCTGGGCTGTCTGACCTCCCATCACCGCATAAATTTACAGACCCTTTCTTCTTTAGTTCATCAATCAAGGGTAGTTGTTGTTCTTTGTAGACCTTATCAATAACTGGTAATATGTTGTTGTTCTGGATCTTGTAAAAGTTAGATTCACTAATTAACTTCAGTTTAAGAGCACTAGCAAAAGAGGCAAGTCCTTGGTAAGTACCTCCAGAGCAAACTATAGCAGCAGGGATTTGAATGTTTCCAACAGGGATGCTGTTAGCTGTTGTTGGTTGTGAATTCCATCTATTGGTATGATGTTGGAGACAAAGGGTGGTTATTATAGTCATACTACCAACATTAGTTTTTTTTACCTCACAAACTGGGGACCCACATTGCTGGCACATTCTTAGCAGCTCATCAATTTTGCTGTCATAGACTATGAATTTCCACTCTGTTTCACAGTTGATCTTCTCAGATTCTGCTTCACTGCTTTCATCTGTGTTTGTGTATGTGTAATCATCATCAGAATCATCCACACTACTTCCTGTTTCTCTATCATCAGAATCATCCACACTACTTCCTGTTTCTCTATCATCAGAATCATCAAAACTATTTCCCATGTCAGTACACAAGGTCTTGTTTTCAATAGTAATAGTTTCAAATGGTTTACTTTCACTTCCTTTCACTGGTTTGTATGTAGAATAAGTATGATCACTTAGATGATCCTTGTAGCCACCTACATATATTTCAGTATTTGGGTTTGAGCTTTTCTCATTTTTCATTTTATGACAACAGGATTGGGTTTTCAGTGTTTGTATTCCAATGCTTCTGGTTAATTTTTTTGCACATTGTGTTGCTGCATCAACTTTTGTGTTCAATTCAATAACTTCCTCTTCAATATAATCAACTTCAGGAGTATTCTCAGTGTCAAGATGTTCCACTTCCTCTATATTTGGATTTAACAAACATTCAATTTCCTTAAATGAGAAAAAGATAAATGAAATTATTGTCATTTGCTTAAAATGTGCATATGCCATATGTCTGTTTTATAAATCTATTTTATTAATCATTATTAATAAAATATGCATTATTTATGTTTAAAGTGGTATAATTTAAATACTCATGATCAATAATTATAATTTTTAAGGATTATTTGCCATTAACTAAAATAAAAATAAATATGATTTACCTCTGTTTTATCTCTTTTACGTAGTCTTTGTACGGTCTTATATCGTTCAAGTTTTTGCCTTGTATGAGGAAAAATGGTTGGAATAGACCCAGGCTTAAGAACTTTCTTGCCTTTCTGCCCACAGAGATGTTTATAGGAAACTTCAAAGCAGTCTTGGGTGAAGTGAGAGCTACAAACATAGCACGAATTCTCTTTGCCAGGATTTAGACGGCTAGTTTTTGAGATCCAAATTTTTTTCAACTTAGCATTTTTTGGTAAACGGTGATAAGAAATTTCTGTTCCTTTAGTCTTCTTAGAGCCATTAGTCGACCAGGGACCATGCAGTGAGGCATTTTCTCCAAAAACAGGATTTTAACAAGTTAAAATAAAAGCACACAAAGATTTTTTTTTCAATTTCGCGCGATCTGCTTGTAAACACCAGTCGCGCAATGACGTCACGAGAGAGAACCGCTGGCCTCTTGCAGATTCAGAAGAGCTTCGAAGATGGCGGCGTCCATGGCAGCGATTTATCGCTACTTTCAAGAATTATTTCTCGGCTGTATTACAAGATATGCCAAAGAAACTTTGGAAACGAGTTAAGTAAACTGTGAACATTTATTCAATAATAGGTCGTAAAAATAATAGAGTTCTCCTTTAATGTATCTTGAGTGTCTGTAAGTATGAAAATATTCATATTTCTCAGGATTGCATTAATGTTCTGTTATCAGTGTCCTTATTGTCCTTCTAATAAGCAAAGCTTGGTGATTGGTCTTGTCAGTCTTGAGTCTTTGGTCTTTACTTCAACAGATCTTACAAATCCCTTTACGTCTGGGTAAACTTCCGTTATACGAGCCAGTTGCCATTGGTTGCGTGGAAGGCCGGTATCCACCAGTAGTACTAAATCATCAGTTGCGAAATTTCTGACAGGTTGATTCCACTTATGACGGGCTTGAAGTAACGGTAGATACTCTTTTGACCAGCGTCTCCAGAATATGTCAGCTAAGTATTGTATCTGTCTCCAGCGTCTTCTGGGTAATAGGTCGTTCTTGTCAAATGTGCCAGGTGGTAGACATTGTGGATTTCTGCGCAAAAGAAGTAGATGATTCGGCGTCAGAGGCTCCAAGTCATTAGGGTCATTGCTTAAGGGAGTGATAGGGCGAGAATTCACGATTGATTCTACTTCAGCCATGAGGGTTGTTAAGGCCTCGTCGTTGACCAACTGCTCTTTCAGAAGTACTTTCAGGATTCTTTTAATGGTGCGGACCTGTCTCTCCCATACTCCGCCCATATGGGGAGACAAGGGTGGATTGAATTTCCAAGAAATTCCTTTCTGGCAGAGGTAGTCATTGATCTTCTGTTGATTCCAATCTTGTAAGGCCTCTTTCAACTCGCGCTCTCCTCCAACGAAATTTGTGCCATTATCACTTCTAATCAGCTCAGGGGTGCCTCTACGACTAATGAATCTTCTTAGAGCATTTATAAAGGAACTGGTATCCAAACTGTGTGCAATTTCAACATGAATGGCTCTGATAGCGAGGCAAGTAAAAACGCATCCATATCTCTTGACTTGGCTTCTACCTTGACGAACATAAAGTGGACCAAAATAGTCAATTCCTACATACGTAAACGGGGGTTTATCAGGCGTCGGTCTTCTGGTAAGTCCGCCATCAGTTGACTTCCATGTTTGGTATCTCTTTTCTTACATGTCATGCAGGCTTGAATCACTTTGTGTACGGTTGACTTTCCTTTAACAATCCAATACTTCTCTCTCGCAATTGAAAGGACAAAGTTTTGACCTGAATGGCCAATGTTTTCGTGACATTCTCTCACGATAAGGAATGTTACGTGGTGATTTCCAGGTAGAACTAATGGGTGCTTGGCGTCGAAGTCTAAAGGTGCTCTGGCTAATCTTCCTCCTACTCTTAACATACCATTGTTATCAACTACAGGATTCAATTTATGAAGAGGGCCCATGATTCTTCTTTGAGTGCTTTTTGACTTTACTCGTTTGCTTTCAGGTACTTCCAGTAATTCTAAGGTTTCACGGAAAGTTTGTCTTTGTACGTGCTTGAGGATCTTTGTTTCTGCCAATGCAGTTTCCGATGGAGTTAATCTTCCTTTCGTCACTTTCTCTTTGTGCTTGAGACTTTTAATGAAACGAATTATCCAAGCTACAGACTTCTTCAATCTGTACCACGTTGAATGGTAGTTGATGATCTTATCCAGTCCAGATTCTTGTTTTACGTTGGATACCAGAAAGCTCTGCTGTACTTTCTTTGTCTCAAGGGTTGTTTCATCTACTGGTTGATACTGACGATGGCCAGTCGTTCTCATTCTCCCGTAGAAAAGCTGGACCATTTAACCATTGGTTGCTTTGGCTCTTCAATTCATTAGCTGATAGACCTCTAGTAACGCTATCAGCAGGATTTAAGGCTGTAGGAATATAACGCCATTGGCTTGGTTGTGAGGCGTCGTGAATTATTGCAAGACGATTCGCCACAAATGTATGGAACCTACTGCTAGTGTTCATTATGTATCCAAGAACTGTAGTTGAATCCGTCTAGAATATTGATTCGTGAATAGGTATATCCATTTCCTCTCTCAGCATTTTGTCGAACTTAACAGAGAGTACTGCGGCTGCAAGCTCTAAGCGTGGTATGCTGATTGTCTTGATTGGTGCAAGGCGTCCCTTTCCAAACAAGAAGGCACAATGGATATTGTTATTGACATCAATGATTCTGCTGTAGGTTACTGCTCCACAACAGATAATATACAAAAAGTCTTCTTAAGATACTTAAATAACAAACAAAAACGAAGCACAGTATAAATTCATGAAAGGAAAACGACAACTTACCAAGTAGCACATATAGTTCTAAGTTCCTAGCATCTGGTGAATGAATGATTATGATTCTAATGCATATCTTATATGTTTTACTTGTGTGTGGATTACGTAATGCCTTAGTACTTAAGATCGGCGTCTGTAATAAAGTGTTAACATACCAAATTTGGTCATAATTTAGTGTAAGACTTATAACTTACAATAGCTGTGATGTAACTGATTAGAAATATAAAGAGATGTGCTTATGAAAATTATGTAAATTTAGCAAAAATCACTATGTAATTACTAATTTCTAATAGTAGTTGCTAATATTAACCAAAACCTAAGTATCTATTAGAGAAATTTTTAATGTTCAATGGTCATTCTTGGCCTTGATCATTCTTTATGTTCTAAAGCTAAAGTAATCTATATCTATGTAGCCCTGCTTCACAATAACCTATGGACAATAGAGTTATGGGAATTGCGAGTCTAGGACCGGTAGCCCATGATTTTTTCCGAGGACTCCACTTCTTGATAGCGTCTTAGAGGGCAGCAAAGTTAAGATTGAATTGTTTAAAATCAAGTCTGCATTTTGTCCTTGAAAAATTTCTTGGAAGATCTTAAACTGCTCTTGCTTCATTCGTGCGCCAAATTTCGCTTTCCCTTCATTTATCTATTTATTTTATTTTATATTTATTTATGTACAATACATTACGTAGTCCATCATCATGTACCCTATGTGATCCTCCGATTTGGGCTTTAACTTTTCATTGGGAGGCAGTTCTATTATCTTGGCATACACCTGTTGAACATGGAGGCTTTCAACTGGATATTTTGTTGTAGCCTTCTGTAGCTCTATCATTTCCTTGTCTTGCCTTCCCTGGTGTTCATTTGCTTTCTTCTCTCGAGCAAAACATTTGGAGCATTGCCATAGGGGATCACAAAAATCTCCTTGTTCGCAGCTGCTATGGTACCAATTTTGACAAGTGCTACACTGAACCATGCCTTGGCCATTATTGGGCATCAAACAGTGGTGATATACTTGACAGTTCCACTCGTACAAAACACCGGAGTCTTTTTGGTCAGACAAGACAACTGCATTAACATACCTTACTATGTCTTTAGCTTCGAAAGCATATTCTATTTCGACCTTTCGTTTCTTGACTTCATGAGAGCAGTCCTCCATGGACGAAAGGATATCAATATAATCTCGCAGACTTTCTGCACGCAATACAAACTTCAAAGCGTAAATAACACCATGAGGGCATGCTCAGACAACCAACCACCCGAGCAACCCCATAGCTTGTTAAAGGCTTTTTTTAATTTGTTGTCGTTCTTGGCAATGGCATTCTTGATTTGGACTATTTTGCAAATGATTGCACCTCTTTAAATGTTGAATTAGTCAGAAGTTCAATAAGATGCCCTTCTGTAATATTGCGGCAAAAATTTTCTAGCTCTCCACTGTGTCACCTGACCTTTCAATGTTCCGTAAAGTAGTGTGCTTTTCCTGTTTTGCCTTCCTATGTACGGTGCCAAACACAAAAGATTTGTTTTCACATCAAGAGCTGGAACTTTTTGACTGGAAAGACATCTTAACAACGTTGTCATCTCAACCCTCAACCGAAAGTCATCTGAGTCAACCAGATCGGCCTCACACTTATATTCTTCTGGCAAATGGAGATCCGACACAGGACAATCAACTATTACCTTCTTGTTTAGGTCCATGATAAGTACCATTGGATGATAACCACACAGTGCGCAATGAAAATCATAGGAATGCATACTAAGGCTGTCAAAATATAAGTATGCGTTCAACACAATTTGTGAATTTAGGGTGGTTTGTAGTTGACTTTCCAAGACATTAACCAAGCTTCCTATTGGTAAATGTTGCTGAAGGCACTTGCATATAAACAAATACAGATCAATACTAATGATAAAGGAATCGTTGAAATTATGCAAGCCGCTTTCATGCTCCTGGTACCTATAACACTATAACCTAATACGTCTCTACATTCTCTATCACTTTGCTTATTGTAAGTATTGTGGCCCTATTCGTAATACGGATGGGCATAGTGAGGGATTCCTTACAATAGTAGCAAGTCGTTTCCTTCGGCATCAGTTTCTGTAACAAAACCAGCTTTGGAGCATCATTCCCACTATTCTTCAACGTAATCCTTTTCTCTTTGAGAATGTACTCACACTTTTTCGTCAATACTTGCTTATCAGTTGAAGGTTAAACCAGTTTTCCTGCTTCTTCTGCCTTTTGGTCGATGTCTTTCCAATGGTGCCTTTTTTGTTTCTTCTTCATAGTTGCAAGGCGAAAACTGTCAAGTTGTTTGGTCTCACTAAAGCACCACATACACATCTGTTTGTGGTTACAAGTAATCTTCCTTCAACAACAACAACAGTCAAGAGTTCCATTTAACTAATCAGCCGTCGCAATAACCCTACCAAACCTACTATAGTAGTTAATATCACCATCCTCTGAAAAATCCTGTATTCACCGTCGGAGGAAAGATCCTTCAAGGCAACCAATGAAAGAGATATGTATTCAGGAAAATAGGGGCATTTACCGAATTTTTGGACGTGGCGACATTCGGCTGTTGTGATCCCACTTCTTCAACCATGAAATCCATGCATTCTGTAATCTCACATCCAACACCAGCATTCTTGCCGTCCATGACCTTTTTAACATTTGTTGGGTACATCATGCCACCCTTAGAACTATGCCTAATCAAGAAAATTCCTTTTTCGTCAACACAAGTTGCCATATTTCGGACATGTTGATCATGTATGTCCCTGCAATTGCGACCTATAATTTTAGGATGCATGGTGTTTCACCAGACACTTCATGTGCTACGGATGGATTACGTTATGCCTTAGTACTTAAGATCGGCGTCTGTAATAAAGTGTTAACATACCTAATTTGTAAATTTCTTGTGAAACACTACCCGTTTAGCAAAAATCACTATGTAATTTCTAATAGTAGTTGCTAATATTAACCAAAACCTAAGTGTCTATTCGAGTAATTTTTTTTCTAATGTTCAATGTTCATTCTTGGCCTTGATCATTCTTTATGTTCTATTCAAAGTGTAGCTCTGCTTCACAATAACCTACAGACAATAGAATTATGGGAATTGCGAGTCTAGGACCAGTAGCCCATGGCTTAACAATAAAAGCAAGGACACTAATTAAATTGAAATTCTTAACCTTTAATACCCGAAACTACTCCTGAAATCCACACCCGAATCTACCGATTCTTATACAAAGGCGGATTTGAAACCAATCACTCCCAAATCTGAGTGCCAAGCCTTTCCACTAGTGCCTCATCATTCAGTTCAAGAGGGCTAGGTCATGTTCTGTCCATAACCTTTGAAATAACCATAAATATTGAGTATCGCAGTAATGCATAATTGTTACTCACCAGGTCTACCATCAAGCTTCAGATTCAATTGAATATATTTCTGGCACGGGCCCTGCAGACATAGTTCCCTTGCCTGCCAGCATATTACAGGTTCAAGCCCCACTTGATATCCTGGAATGTCCTCATCTTTAATTATTTCAATGCCAAACAGACCCTCTACTCTTTCCAAGACAAAACTCTTAATTGCTTTTATGCTATTCTTGGACAAAATGACTGAACCAGATGAATCTGATAACTTATAAGGAAATAAATAATTGTCAATATGCAAATATCTAATATGGATTGTAGATTTGATATAACTTGAAATACATGAAACTTACCCCACATTTGCCCAGATGTGTTCTGTTAAGAATTGTTTGCCATCCATCATCCGAAATCGGAATCTCCAGTTTCATTAGAAGAAGTTGCCAGCCAGGGACGGTCATGGAATTCATCTTTTTTTTTCCATAATTCATCTGCTATCAGGTTTTCAAACGTTTTCTTTATACCAAGTTCTTTTTCAACCTTCTTAAAAGTACCCTTTATGATAACGTTTCCCTCATTCGGCTTACTCAACACCTTGCAATAACACTACTCAATTCTTCATTATTCGAGTCACAAATAGAGATAACTTCCTCTAGAAGTTTCCTGCTTCTTTTGTAGTAAGATACATCGCTCTCTTCAGTTTCTTCAAAGAAATTCGACAGTATGGAAGCTGACGTATGTTTACGTTTCTTCCGCAAAGGTGAAGAGGAAAATGGCAGGGAACATTTTGGCGCCAACTTTGTTAAAGATGGGCTTTTTTCCTTAGCATCTCTTGCTGGCCCAGAAGTGGACAAATCCGACAAATCTTGAAGTGAAGTGAAGGAACTATCAGAGAATGAAGTCTCCTGAGTAGAAGGCCAGGAAAATCCGACTGTCACTGGTGGTTTCGAGCTTTCGGTCTCGATTGTCTCAGTATTTATCATTTCTTTTATCCGTAGAAACTGCTTGGAACCAAGAAATTCTGAATGCACTGGGTTCTTTCTTTGGATATTTCCAACTACTAAAGCGAAGGTAGTGCAAACATTTGTGGTTTCTCTTTAGCCCGCATTGAAAACCTGCAAAGACACACATTCGCCATTCTTGTCCTTTAGGTCTGCGATCGAGCGGGAAACGACTTGAATATTTCGTTTTCAACGAATTTTCTTTGGGGACCACTACAGATACTGATGTTGAGGGCATACCAGTTCTTGCTTTGATCGAAAGTTCATTATTAACGATCTGTACAATTTCGTTCTCATTTTGAGACAACATAATGATAGATTTGTGACCACACTAGAATGACACCTTACTCGATGAGGTTCGATCTTGGGTTGAAATGGATCAACCAATAAAATTGGCTGGGGACAACATTGATAAGTGCATTTAAAGCAAGAGACCAGAGAACCACTAATGAAAACAAAGATATAACAATGCTCTAATAATTCCTCCAATTCTTTAATTTCTATCTCATATTTAGTTTTATTCTTAGAGAATTGAGCCCTTCTATTACCAAATTCCCTGACTGAATAATATAAAGTTGCTTTAGAGTGGTCTCCATTTCTTCCTGCCCTACCACTCTTGAACATAGTCAAGCATAGATGCAGGTGATCTAAAGTGAATTACTTGCTTGATGTTCCCATGATCTACACCAATACCAAATGCTATAGTTATGACAACTCGTGGTACCCCTCCAGGTTCAGAAAAACCTTTCAGAATGGTTGCCTTAGTTACATTATCAGTCAAATTACTGTTAAAGCCATAACTGGTACTCCTGGTATTAGAAATGACCAGATGTCTCTCAGATTGTTATAACGTTCTCTGAAATCCTTCCCCTTGAACTGTGAGGGTTATAAATAAACAAAAACGCATGCATAAGTGTGATGCACATGTGATTGTTAAAACAAAGCAAAATTCATAAACTGAAAACAACAGTCTGTCGTGTAGTCGTAAAATAAACAACAACTGCAATAAGCTTAAGTACAATTAAACGAAATAAATTTCTCAGCTTTTTTTTCATCAATCAGTCTTTAATCCAGCAACAAAATAGAGATAATCTTACACAAAAAAAATTCAACGAGCCACAAAATAGTGGTAAGCTTACAACAACCTATGAAGAACAAAAAATGAACTTCACTCTCCGCCTGGTGTGAAGACGCAAAGAAATAAAGTTAAACGAAATAAATCACTCTAGCAATATTTTTTCCTCATTCAGTTTTTAATCAAGCAACAAAATAGTGATAATGTTAAGACCAATTCTGAAGAACAAAAATAGATAATTTAAAAAAAGCATATAAACCGTGTTTTTTGTTTCAGGAAAACTAAATTTTCAGCGTTTTACAGCGTATTATAAGCACAGTCAAAATTATTTTTCTTATTCGTCTTGCCCTAGAAAATTTTGTTTAAATCAAGTGCAAAAAAATGTACACTTACCGCTTTTTCTATAAGTAAATCCCATGTCATTTTTTTCAAACTTAGACAAAAGTTCCATGCAAAATTCGAGGGTTTGTCCGTGTTGAAGTTCAAAACGTGTATGATTCTTCAATAGAAGTTTGAAGGTTGTTCATGCATGCACACATAGTGGCGTAGATTGCCTGCTTCATGGCGTCATTGTGATTGCGAAGAAGTGTGTGCAGTAGCTTCATTTTTTATAGTAGGCAGCCACCTTCTACATATTCATTTTCAGGCTCTTCTTCTACGTTGTAATCAGATTCAACTTTATTGTCAGATTCGACTTCAGCATCATCATTGACCTGGAGTTCTTTTTCATTTGTTTCCATAAATACATCGTTTGTCGAGGTTTCAAGTAGTTTACACTGGACTCCTAACATTACGAGACATGAATAACAGTTATAAGTGTAATAAAGGATTGTTTGTTTGCATTTTTTATATGTGTTGGAACAATTTCCAACAACACATCTACTTGGCATTTTGTTGATATTTTGTTCAAACAAGAAGCAGCATGAAGAAACGTTTGGAAGAACTTTTGTGACAGATCGGTTTTACATATATTTTGGCATAACAGCATAAATTCTTTTCTGTTGCAGTACTGCAAATACTGATGGACCATGGTAGATCTGGTAACAGTGCGCACAACATATATTTGTATTATGATCATCCGGGGAGATGTATTGCTACTGTTGGATAAAGTCTAAAGAATCACTTGTTTTTAATTGTAGCAATGAAGCTTGTCTGTTTCGTAAGTTTCACATGAAATACTGTGGATTGTCTAGAAAAGCAGCCAATAAGGCCTGGTTATGTCCTGACCGTAGGAAACTGAAGAAAGTTTCTGCCCTACCTCCTCGACAGCCGTAATGACTGAACAAAATATGTTTTATTTTTAATACTATATGATATTGCTAATGACAATGCTAAGTTAATTAAGTGTAAATAACTTATTATTTATTAATCATTACAATGAGTTATTCTCATTAGTTATGCCTTTCACTAGCTGAGAGCTTTGTTCAAGTTTTAAGAGTATATTTAATGGTATATTGTCAATTTGAAAATTATAAACTAAGAAATTTTGTGTAAATAATTTGTTATTTATTGATTTTTTATGATGAATGATTATTCCGAAATTATGTTCTAGTTGAAAGCTATGTTCAAGCTGTGTAAAAACTAACAATCATAGTTTTTAATTTTGAAAATGTAAAGAATTACTAAAATGAACATTAATAACTGTACAGGGTATTGTTCATACTATGCACTGATTTTACTTCAGTCACAGTGATATACTGTAGCTAGTATGTTTCAGTAGACAATTCGTTGTTTATTAAAACATTACTAAATTGTGGACCAAAGTGTAATCACTATATTAAAAATGTATAAAAAAGTCACAACTATTCTGGAGAAACTACAGATTTGCAGCAACTTAACGTACAAATGCCATCTTGTCCAGCAAGCAGGGTACACCATTGTCTGCTTTCAGATAGTCAATGGGTGCAACTCCATGTCCTAGTATTGTATACTTCTGTCTCACACTGCCAATCACCCTCTCCACATGTATTCTTATATTGGCAATTGATCTCTTAGTTTCAATCTCGACAGGTGATAGTTGAGGTTTACCTCTGGTAAAAGATGGAATTTTTAGACGTGCACAGAAAAGTCCACAGCTGTCTTCAATGTCAAAGCCACAGTCTGCCAAAACAAGGTCTCCAGGAACTAAGTTGTTTAATAGTCCACAGTGTTCAGTAATAAACTTGTCTGAAGCTCTGACTCCCCATGCTTTCGAGATGAATGATACAGTTCCTTGAGGTGTGATTCCAATTAAAAACTTGGCAGTGTTGTGGTTCTTGTATGATGACCCAGGTTTGAGCTTGGGCTAATAAGTCTGAGGGGCGGTCTACGAAGACCTCAAAACAGTCAATGATGACTGCACAAGATGAAAACTTCTCTCTGAAACACATTGGCAAAAATCTCAGTTCCTCTCTATCAGGCCAGTGAATCAGAAATCCCATACTTGAGTACATGACTTGGATGCAGCTTTGGAATACTCTTGATACGGTAGAGGCAAGACAAATTCAATTGAAGGCGCATAAGAGTTAGCAAAAGCCGCTGGAATTTGCTCAAGGAACTTCGACACAACAGTCCAGGACTAATTAAATCAAGTACTGCAATGAAAACTGCCATTGTAGGTAGACCAGTATAAAATTTCGTTTTTTCTTCATTTTTAAAGTTTTCAGGGCTCAAAGCATCATTATGACTTGTATTTGTGGTTGACTTTTCTCGAAAAAATTCTATGTCAATGGATATCAAATCAGTTTATGTTTCAACAGATGTGGTCTTGGTCTCAGTCTGTGTTTCTATAGATATGCTACTGGCCTCAGTCTGTGGCAGCATTTCGTATTTGTGGAGTGCTGGTCAAATGTATGTCGTCCTCTGTCTCTTGCATCGTTTTTTTGGGAGTGTTTTCATGAGGCAAGGGAGAGAACAACACATCAAACAAAGGGAAAGAATAACACATCAAACAAAGTCAACTCACATATCATCCAGCCCGAGCTCGAGCTGTAACACGGATCACAGTGGTGAAGAGTGAGCGGTAAACTACTTCACCACCCATGCCACCCATCACGTAAATTCTTACCTTGCCTTTGAGGCAGATTCATTTTTTTTGCCTTTTTCGACATTGTATGCCTTCCATACCATCAAGGTTTTACCATCGTTGTAATACTTGAAATTATTCAATGTGCGTAATCATGGCATTTGTTTAAATAGCAACGGACGAGCCCTTACCACCCAAGAAGGTGCTTGATTAGTTTTACAACTATCTCACTATCTTGGCTAGTATTTTGCAAAGATAAAGAGTCTGAGTTTCTGAGATCCGAAGGCAGATAATTGAAAGCTTTAGAGGCACAGTCTTGAAAAGTTCCTTTAATGAGAGGAATGGTAAGATTAACATTGCTGCTTGATCTCAAGATAGGCGTTGGATTAGATCTTTCTATACTAGTATAGGGTAGCCAGTGTGGATTGTATAATGCCTTGAAAGTGGCTTTGAGTAGGTGGAGTTTTCGGCGCTACACAATGGGCAACCATCCCATTTTAATGCAATCATTGGTGGTAGCATATCTTCCCAGCACGAAGCCAGCAGTTGCGTTTTGCACGTGTTCTAAACGTTTCATTAGGTGTTGCTGCAGTGGTTCAAATACAATGTCATTGTAGTCGAGTTTAGAGAGTACAAGTGATTCCTCTTAGTGCTTTGGTAGATTGAAGTTAGTAAAGTTACGTATTTTCTTGAGTGTATGTAATGTACAAAAACATGACGAAAATGATTATTGCCTTTAAAGGAGGAAAATATATTTTCCTTATTTGATGGCCATGAATTAGAATAAAAACATTCCAATTAATCTTTCATTATCGCCACCAAGCTTGTATATTAAATAATTGGCAAATGTAGCAATATCATTTAAAGTATTACAAAACACAATTGTTTTGGTGATTGTACTTACCTGACGTCTTCATAATGTTGACAAGCCAGTCTAAATGTTTCAGTTGGTTTTTCTTCTTTGTTTTCTTTACTAAAAATCGTATTTTTTTTCTGGGACTCAGATAGATCTCTAGGCAATTTGTTTGCAAACACAATGACTTTTTCATACCTTTTGTCCTTGTATCTGCAGTCCCAGTAACAGCTCCGATGGGAGTTTCTTAAACTAAACAGAAATAAAATTAATATGAAATATAGCCTACATTTTTCATCCCACACCATAGAAAATACAGCTATTATGCAATGCTTTCAAGTGGCACACCATGGAATTTCTTACCTGTCATCTGTATAATTTTTCTTCATATACACATAGAAAATAAAAGGGACTATGGAATATTCCATGGTATACCACTCGAACCCATTATAACCAGTATAACTAGTATAAGCTTATATATTTATCAAACAAATGCAGGAAATACATGACAAAATATTATAAAAAACTAATCTAGACTGTGGAACGAAAAATAATAATAGTCCTTACCTCTCCAAATTTGATTTTAGAGTTACCATAGAATCCCAATACCAATAACCAATATTTTGAAATAATTTCCCTTCTTAATCAATACAAAAACATAGTGGAGAAGTTTCTAAATACACACATACCAGGATAAAGAAACCAGCACAGTTTACCAAGTTTTCCAAAGGCTTCACGGACCTCACTGTTCTTTTTCTTCTTCTTGGATTGGCTAGTGTTAAACAATGACATCGTGTTCAGATGATTTATCAGTGTAACAAAATTCATTTGTCCAAACTACATGACTCTTACTTTTTGTCAGGTGTCCACGTTTCAATGGTGTGAGATTCGTCAACTATCAAAGCAACGAGGCTCTCTGAAAGAAGCTTCATCCTTTAAGAAGCACAAAATCTTTTCATCCAATACTTCTTTGGCAGAGCCAAACAGGAGCTGGTGTTTATTAACACTTCCTCGACAATCTTAAAAACAGTAAGAAAATTCAGCAAAACAAATTTTTCATATATATTTGTTTCAAGTGGAAATCATAAGTCTTGTAGATGTTGTTCTGCTCTCACCTTCCTTCGAGTTCTGTCTGAGGATGGGGTCTTGATGGGCTTATGAACAGTGGGAACAGCTACAATTCCAATGTCGTCCTTCAGCAATTGTACAGATTGGTCCTCCAAAAAGGTAAACTGCTTTGAATAATCTTCAGGCTTAAAATGATCCGAACACATTACCGATACCTTGGATGGCATCCATTTGTAACAATGAAGCGAAACAAAGTCGACCCACTTTTTCCTTCGTCTTTTGGTTTCAGGCCGATCATCGCCGAAAAAGGGAATTCTATGGATAGATATGCCTTTCCTACTATCTCTTGTATTCGAACAGCCAAAAACAACACATCTTTCCGGCATGTTTAAAAAATTGCGAACACTTGACTCTGTATAACTTTAGTCTACTAAAACTCTTTGACTTGTTCTGTGAAGATTCCGTAAATGACGTCACACTGTTGATTTGGTACCAGGCTTTTTGTGCTCCGAAATTATTACACAGGACACCCAAATCGGTTATTTTTAGCAACTTTAACCAGCTATAAAATGCTAATAATAATAAATATTATCCCGTAACTCCAAAATCGACTTTTATACGCTAATGACTTTTTAATGAAAAAGTAAACTTGTAGGGCTTATATGCACTTTAAAGCTGGGGTCAGTCTTCTTGGGAACGGCTGTTGTATCGAAAATTCTGAAGGATGTGAGAACATCAAGATTGTCAGCGAATCTGTTTTTGATGTTTTCTTTTAACGCCTTTACATATTTCGATGTCAAGTTGGTAAGGATATTCTCTGTGTGGGGTGTCATACTCGGTAAGTCACATCTGGAGAGTCCCGCCAGCCATGAGGTCTTTCTTCAGCTGTGATATGTGCTTCATGTCTTCTGCAACGTCATCTAGCTGGTCCATTGTGTAGTCAATAGCTGGTGCAATGGAAGGAAAGCTTACCCCTCCTGAAAGGCCTTGCCGAGATGGCTGAGAATTGGTAGTACCTCGTGTAGAAGGTAGACAGTACCAAGGAATTGGAGGTTTGGTGGAAGAGACCATTTGAGATAGCATCATTTGACTCTTTAAACACTCTCACTGTTTGAAGCAATACACGACTTCCATAACCTCTGGTGAAGCGCAGACACTGGGAACGAGTTTGCACGGAAACAAGGCCACCAAGGCCTCCAAATCAAAACAAACGTGACTCGTGAAGCGTGCTAGACGAACATATCGGTATTTATTCTTTATACAAGCATTATTAAGTGTTTTTTTCTTTGAAAGGCATTAAGCTATTGTGGTCCGTTATGTTTGAATGCTACAAGGACAATGCCTAGTCATTGCTGTGTCTACAATTGCAAGAAGAAAGGGTATAAAGATGAAGATGGCAATAGGATTTCATTCTATAAATTCCCTAGCGAGAAAAGTTTAAAAAACAAGTGGAAACATGCTATTAGGAGAGAAGAAGATTTTAAGATCACTGAGGCAACAAAAGTCTGTTCTAGACATTTCAGAGAAAGAGATATAAAAAAAACACTAGCAGGGAAGTATCTTTTAAAGCCTGACGCGGTACCCTCTTTGTTTCCGTGGACACGCAGTTTCCCGCGTAAAAGAAAACCACCTAAGGAAAGAGTAAGTCTAGCTAGCGTAACAGTTGATATTGGCTCCCAGAATGAATTGGAGGATGAACAAGAGGCTGCTGTGGAACAAACGGAGGAATTTGAAGTTTGTGAAGTAGTTCCTTTAGTCTTTGTAGATATTGCTACTCAGACCGACTGTGATGCAAATGAGTTCGAAACCATTGTAGCGGAAGTCACCACGAGAGGTGAGAGAATTCTAATTATTCAACAAGAAGTGAAGGAACTTCAAAGCCAGGTGAAAGAACTAGAAAAAACATTGAAAAACTTAAACTGAAAGTTTTTACACTCGATCGCTTTATGTCAAACGAAAAGGCAGCGTATTTTTATACGGGCTTCGAGAACTGGGACACGTTTATGGCTATCTACAGATACCTCAATCCCGGTCAAAAAGGAGAGAATATCAGGTACTGGAATGCATCGAATACAAATTTCTCTCCTGGTGAATTAAATCCAGACAGAGGAGGAAGACCAAGGACACTAAACCCTTTACAGGAGTATTTCTTAGTAATGTGTCGTCTTAGACAAGGATTTCCCGAAGAACATCTAGCTAATTTGTTTGACATATCCTTGTCAACAGTGAGTAGGACTTTCATAACATGGCTCAACTTCATGTTTTTGAAGCTTGGTGGAGTAAATCTATGGCTCTCAAGACAAGCTATCAATAATACTATGCCAGAAGATTTTTTGGCAAAGTATGCTTCAACGAGGGTGATCATTGATTGCACAGAGATCAAGTGCCAAATGCCAAGCAGCCTTCAATTAAATGGTGAATTGTTCAGTAGTTATAAAAACCACACTACATTGAAAGGGTTGGTTGGGATTTCACCAGGTGGTGCAATTACCTTTGTAAGCCAACTGTACACTGGTGGCATTGCCGACTACAAAATCGAGTGGGAGACTGGGCACTAGTTCAGCCGCGCGGCCTGGGCAAGTCATTTGGGTAGACAAGACAACTTGTAAACAAACTAAGCATACAAGTTCTTGTTAGAAAGAGGAATTATAATACTGTGTTTTCCTTCGAAAAAATGCCTAAGCCTGTGAATTGTTGCGTCCCAGGATGCTTCAATAACTTTAGAAACAGTGCTGGACTACAATTTTATCGTATTCCCAAAAATATAGTCGTAAGAAGGCAATATGACAAATTGATTCGCAACTCGTCTCTCAAACTTGATAGCAACAACACAAGGATCTGCTCTCAACATTTTGAAGGTGGAAAAAAGCTTAATCGAAAACATTTACCATCGATTTTTCCTTGGACAAAGCAACAAGCGAAAAGAAGAGAGATTATAAAAGCAGTGCTGCCGAGCAAAGAGAAGAAGAGAGCTACAAAGATCGTAAACGTAAATGTTGCAACGAGTTCGTCAACAAGTGATCAAGAAGAGATTCCAGATGTTGTTCAACCTGTTGTTTTCTCCAAGGAGATATCTACTCAAACTGATTCAGAAACTAGGGACATGTCAACCCAAACTGAAGAGAATGATTCCGAGATTCAAGAACTTGAAACGAAAATAAAGACACTTGAACAAGAAATCTCTAGATTAGAGTTCAAATACGAAAATTCCAAGTTTAACATAGAAGATTACAAAGGCAGCCCCTCCAACATTGCTTTCTATACTGGGTTAACAGACTTCGAAACACTGATGTTGTGTTTTGATATCATAGAAGAATCTGCTAAGAATATCAGCTATGGAACACACTTAAGGACATACACAGACATGCCTCAGAAAATTCAACCTGGTAGACCTCGAAAACTGTCAACTTTTGAAGAATTTTCTCTGGTCTTAATGAAACTACGACTTGGACTTTTCAATCGTGATTTGGCCCACCGCTTTAAGATTTGCGAAAACACAGTGTCCTTGATTTTTCGAACATGGATAAGATTTTTGAGAACAGAATTAGAATGTTTGATCCGATTACCATCCAGAGAAGTCTTGAGACTCCACATGCCAAAACTTTTCAAAGAATTTTATCCTAAAACTGTGTTGATTATTGATTGCACAGAGTTTGAAATGGAGAGGCCATCAGCACTTGACAATCAATCTGCCTGCTACTCATCTTATAAGTCAAGAACCACAATGAAGAGCCTCATTGGAATCACTCCTAGTGGAGCAACTGCATTTGTCAGTGAACTTTATCCAGGCAGCATCTCAGATAAAGAGATTGTAAAACAAAGTGGTCTGCTAGGACTGTTGCAACCTGGAGATGAGATAATGGCAGATAAGGGTTTTCTCATACAAGATGAACTTGCCTCTGTAGGTGCAACTCTTACATTACAAGTCTTTCTGCAGACAGACAGACAGATTTATTTGCACCTCTAAAACTAAAGATATTTTTACAAATATATATAAATAAATTTTAGATATTAATTATAAATAGATTGATAATTGATAAATAGAAAAGTACATATTTGAAATTTATATATGTATACAAGCTATTTACAAAACCAACTTGATAAATAATTATATAGATAGAAATGTAATAATTATTATATATAGATGTGATTTTTTGTAATGTGTATTATTATAAGTATATATGTATATATATATTAGTTCATATCAGTTTGTTTCAATTTAATTTTAGGTTAGCCTGGGAAATAGGTACAGGATACCTGGAATAACTTAACGTTAATCGAGCCAGGTAGCCTTATAGGCATTTGAGGCATTGTGGGGTCAGACAAAGCATAGTTTATTACTGAAGAAAACAAAGAAAACAAGCCAAATTAAAGTATGAGTTACAAGAAAAACAAGAAAAAAAGATGTATAATCACAACAAAAAAACACAAATGACAAAGAGCAAAAAAGATAATTTCAGGTGTACATACAGATAAGGGAATAAGTTGATGAAAAAATTTAGTATTTTTCAATCAAATTAGATATAAATGTAGATTTGAAAATAGCTTTTGATTTTGATTTCATTGAAGTGTCTATTTCATTCCATACTTTAGGTCCTTGAAAGCGGAAAGAAAATTTACCATAATTTGTTCTTACTTTAGGAATACATAAGGATTGTCTTGCTGCGAATCTTGTGTTGTATGAGTGTCGATTTGTAGTTAAATTGAAAAAGCTATTGAAAGCAACTGGTAGATTATTTGTGTGAAAGTCATACATTAGAAGAGCAATGTGAAGAGTTACTAAATCAGACAATTTAATAATTCCAAGTTGTTTAAAGAGAGGGCTGCTATGTTCGTCAAAAGCTGAGAATGTTATAATGCGAACAGCTCTCTTTTGTAACAAGAACAAAGGTTTTAAAGTGGTAGTATAAGTATTTCCCCAGACAGAGATTCCATAAGTCAAGTAAGGGTAGATTAGTGAATAATAGAGTTGAATAAGTACATTAGAATTAACATAGTGACGCAATTTGGATAGGATTCCTATGGTTCTTTTAGTTTTTTTAGTAATATATTGAACATGAGCTTTAAAGGTTAAGTGAGAATCAAGTTTAAAACCAAGGTAATTAACATTTTTTTTACCTTCAATAGGTATATGATTTATATGAAGATTAGGAAGATAAGTAAGTTTTTTCTGCAGTTTTATCTATGTTTAGTGAAAGTCGATTACTTGAAAGCCACATATATATTCTAGCTAAGTGAATATTGACGAAATTCTCTAGCTCAATTATACTGCAAATAAATGAAATTCAAACAAGTCAGAGCTGTTTTTAAAGTCGTTTATATATAGGAGGAATAGTAATGGACCCAGTACACTTCCTTGAGGAACACCACAAATAACATTTTTTCCATCAGATTTAGTGTTTCCAATACATACTAGTTGTCGTCTATTGGACAAGTAAGATTTAAACCAATCAAGGGGCAACCCCCTAATTCCATAATGATCTAGTTTTTTCAAAAGTATGCTGTGATCCACACTATCAAAAGCTTTGCTGAGGTCTAAAAAGATGCCACAGGCATATTTCTTTTCTTCAATTGCTTGTTGGACTTTATCAATTATAAGTAATGTAGCTTGAGTGGTTGAATGTTTGGTTCTAAATCCAAATTGATTATCAAATAATATTTTTTTGTTATCAAGAAAATTAAATAGTCTTTTGTACATCAGTTTTTCTAACAATCTATTAAAACATGATAATAGTGAGATTGGTCTATAATTGCTAACACAAGTTAGTGAGCCTTTCTTAAAAACAGGTATTACATGAGCAAGTTTGAATTTATCAGGTACAATCCCAGTTGAAAATGAGCAATTGAAGAGTTTTTGTAAGGGATTACAGAGATAATTTTGTAAAAGTTTTAATAGCTTAATTGGGATACTAGAGGGGCCTATAGATTTAGATGGGTCTAGCATGCAAATTTCCTTTTTGATTTCATCAGAAGTAACAGGAGAAAGTAGAAAACTGCTTAATTGAGGTGGGTCCATGAAATCTAAAGGAGAAATGCTAGTGGGGGCAATTGAGCTTGCCATCTTCTCACCAATACTAGAAAAATAATCATTGAATGTATTAGCAATAGTTCCAGCATCTTTGATATCAGAATTATTTACAATTAGTTTTGAAGGTATGTTTTTTGTAATTACTTTGTTAGATGTTAGTTCTTTAATTCCTTTCCAAATGATTTTCATGTTATTTGAATTGTTTGTGAAGTACTTGTTATAATATAGTTTTTTACTAGCACATAATAACCTACTCAGATTGTTTCGATAACGCTTGTACTTAAAACTATCATAAGGAGACTTAGTCTTTAGATATTTCTTAAATAATTTATTCTTCTCTTTTATAGATGTCTTAATACCTTGTGTTATCCAGGGCTTAGAATTAAACTTTATTTCTTTTTTTGAAAGTTCCTTAATAGGTACATGTTTATCAATTACCTCAGTAATTTTAGCAAAGAATGAATCAAAAATAGCATTGGCATCATTATCATTGTTGGGCAGAACTTCAACCCAGTTTATTTCTTTTACCTCATTAGTTAGAGCAGTTTCATCAAACTTTGAAAAATCTCTTTTATAAATCTTTATATTTTTAGGTAGACTAGAGATCTTGTTAATACAAAGAAAATTAGGAAGATGATCAGACAAGTCTGATAAGATGTTACCACTTGTAGTATTATAATTTAGTGAGTTGAAAAATATATTGTCAATGAGTGTAGCACTGTGGTCAGTTATTCTACTAGGTTGAAGAATTTGTGGACAAAAAAAGTAGGAGCTCATAGAATTAATAAATAGTTCAGTTTGAGCGTGGGATTCATAATTCAATAAGTTAATATTAAAATCTCCCATAAAGACACATAATTTTTTTTCATGATGAATCTTATCAAGTGAAGAATAAAGATAATTTGTAAAGGTATCCATGTTAGCATTAGGATGTCTATAAAAGACTGCACAAATTATATTTTGTCCAGAGTTTTCAATTTCAATCCACAATGCCTCAAACTCCTCTCTAGAAGTACTAAGGTCTTCTCTTAAAGTATAATTTGAGTTCTCATTCACATATAATCCTACCCCTCCTGCATTTGTAAGTGTAGGTTGGGATAGGAAATTATATCCTGGTAAACTGATATTCCCTATTATATAATCCTGATTATATTTAATACTGGTCTCAGATAGACCAATAACAGAGAAAGGATATTGTAAATCATCTAATAAAAGATTTAATTTGTCACTATTTCCAGTGAGACTTCTAATATTGCTATGTAATACAGAAAAAGATTTATTCTTTTTAGAGTTTTGTATCTCAGGATTATCATGAAAATTATGAATAGAGTAATAGCTGAAGTTTGTTTGGTTTGGCAGCTGCTGATCAATATCTATATTATTAAGAGTTTGAATCTTGCTAAGAGTTGTTACTATATCAAAGCAAGGAAGACAATCAAGTTTCAAACTATCAATACGACCAGAACATAAGCATAAGGTATTAGAGTTAAAAGATAATTTTAGTAAATCGTCAGTATTCAAATTGAAAAAAGGAAAAATACTAGAACTACAATGTAGACAGATCCAAAGATTATGATTTACAGAAAAATAGTTAAAGTCAGTTCTTGAGAGTTTACTGCATTTGTAATGATACCAGGCAAGGCAAATAACACATCTAATAGTTCGAGCATTAGATCTAAATTGTTTATGACAAGATGTACACTTATCTGAGGGCATCAGTGAAGTGGATTAGACATCTTGATGTTAGCACCAGCAGGGACGTGAGTTGATGAGCCAAAGTTTTGAAGATTATACTAACTTGTGATTAGATCCCTCAGTTGCTCCACAGAAGTAATCTGAGACGCCGGGCTGTCATCATGTTCACGTAAGAAAAATCTTACCGTATCTTGTCCAGCAGTAACTCCATTTGTGTTGTTTTTTAAAGCGCAGGTAAGCCTTATGAATAGCTTTACGATCTTTTGTCAAGCTTTCTTCTATGTAGATCTTTGAGTCGTGATATCGAGTGTAACCAAGGTCTTTCGTTGTCATTCTTTTGAGTTTGAATCGAGCTCGGTAGAAGTTGTCCCTCGTGTTACGTCTGGTAAATTTCACGATAATCGGTGGATTAGAGTCAGTTGATCTGTTGTTTGGCGGACCTGGGTTTCGATGGCTGACGGAAATCTCATTTCTGTCAATGGCTACGCCAATCTTTGTAGCAATATCCATGATAATGGAATCAGTGTCTTCATCTTTAGATACAGGTATTCCTTTAACCTCAAGACACTCTCGACGGCCATATTGCTCTAACTCATCGTTTGCTCCCCTTAGATCTCCAACTTGGTGGCATAGTATAGTCACTTGATTATTCAAGAACCGATTCGTAGCCTCCAGTTCCTTGTTCTTGGATTCAAGGCCTGAGATTTTCTTGCTCAGATCATCGAACTTCTGGCTCAGGAATGAAATAGATTGTAATACTTCGTCGACCTTAACCAACTTGGCAACTAATGGACTGAGTTTCTTGTCGAAAATATCCTCTATGTCTTTTTGACTTATCACAGACATGTTACATAACATACACGAATAAGCACAAATAGTAGATTACGTAAAAGATAGTGACTTTGACAGTTTACGAAATGAAAAAGTGATAGACTTCAAGAGCGGGAAAATTCGCTGCCATCTTGCTCGCTGACCGCTGACCCGTAAACAATCCCGTAAACAGTTTTCAAAAGAGGAGGCAGAAAGAAACAAGAGGGTTGCTTGCTTAAGAGTTCATGTTGAAAGGTGTATGGAACGAATCAAGAACTGGCTTATATTGGACCGAAGAATTCCAATCACTCTATCTCCATTATCTTCTGACATTATCATGATATTATCAGCTTTTACAAATTTTTTGCCTCCTTTAATCTCATATGTTGGACCATTAATTTATACAATTCAAGTTGGTTAAGTTAATAGACAAGCTTCATGAAATATTATACTCATGTTTTATTTCAGTCCATGAAATCAATGTGCACTGTAATATGGTATTCATAATTTAAAAGAAATAAATAGCAATATAAATATATACATTTCATTACAAGGAGTGATTGCAATAAACAGGACTCTGCTCATGGGGTAATAAAATCCAAGAGTTAATAAAATTAGTGTACTAGTATCTAGTAACTATTTTGCAAGTTTATTGCAGTCACTCTAATTTTTAATTAGTTTGTAATAATATTTCATTGCGATTGGTATATAACTTACTTACTAGTATACTGTAAAATGAAACAACCAGTACAAGGTACTACTATAAATGATATAAATAAATTCAAGCAGGCAATAAAATATGTTGAATTGCACATATTTAATCTTGACGGAAATCATTTAACCTCAAGCTTGTGAGGCCATCTCTGACCCTAGGGTAAGCTATCTCAGGAAGCATGAAATTATTGAAAAACAATTCCAGTTTTGGGAAAACATTACCCCAAAACTCTCTGTTGAAATACACTCTTTCAATGTAAAGAGGACCCCCAGTCGAAGACTTAACAACAAAGTCAGTCCAAGTCTTGTTCGTGACAAACATTTGGTGTTGCACTTGGTAATGATATCTGTGGCTCTTATTCATTTGCAGTTTATTATTCTCTAGTACGCAGATTCTCTTTCTCAGTAGAGCATTGTGCAAGGTTTCCTCATCTAATACCTGAACATATTTCACCTCTAGGAGTCCTGCGGGGGGTACAAATGAAGGATCAGACACAAGGCCATCTGGGCTTGCTCCTAGGTATCCATGAGTGTTGCTAACAAAAAACCCACATCTCTTGACTGTCACTTGTGTGTTTCCATTCCTGTTTTTTTCTGTTACATAGTCTGTCACTATTTGCTCCTCCTGGGCTAGTCCCTCTTTCATCGCTTGCGTCTGATCAAATTTCTTATATGAAAGAATTTCCTCTAATGCTTTGGTTGGGGATGTACTTTCTTTCAAAACAGCACAACGATAGCTCTTTGAAGCAGTGATTCTATTTTTCCTTAACAAATGCCACTGTGTATTGGAAGACTGGTTCCTTGTAGATGCCTCAACCTCTTCAATTGAAGCTTCTGATAATGCCAACTTGCTCTTGATTCTTTGACAGCGCACAAGAATTTCATTGGCAGATACAGGGTGAGATTTAATTGGGGATATCAGAGCATTATCTTCCTGATCATTTATCTTCTCATCTGTCTCTTCTGGAGGTTTGCAATAACAGTGATCAGTTTCAACAATCAGCTTAAGCTCCTCTGGTGTTTTACTTTCTAGCACATGTGTTATGCCAAGTACTCTGCCTGTTTTGTTTTCAAAGCTCTTTACTTTGGAAAATATATTGTAGAGCTTGGTAGCAGAAGTCACTCTTTGGTCAAGTGCTCGAACATCTTTTGTAGCAGGGACTACTGGACTCTTTTCAACTTTGACTTTTCCATACTCATGCTTTCTGAATTTCATGTTAGAGATGGATATTACTTCACCTTTTCTTTTTCTCGGTACATTCCACTTGTGAGCTTGTGAAGTACATGACTCCTCCTGTGTTTCTTTTGCTCTGACCTTACAGAACTCTTCCAAAGCAAATAATGTGGCTGCAACATGGTTGCAACGGCCATCAATCCCAGCAGGACAGCCACAAAATGCTCTGATAACTAAACCATTGTCTCGAATTACTATGTAGCAAGAGTATGCAGATGTTTTTTTCATTGAAGGAAGTACTTGTGACTTTATGTAGCTCCTTGCATTTCTATGGTGGGATTTTATACTAAGGACATGACCTGACTTATAAAAATTAAATCCCTTGACCATTGGTTTAGCAGTAGATAACTGTTTCTTAGCATCAATACAAACTATCATGTAAGTCCACACAGTTCTAAAATTAATTACGGGAAGTCCATCTAACTTTTCGGAAAATCCGTCAGAAGGAAAACTTTCTTTCAAAGGAGGTTCAACAACCTCCAGTAGACCGAGTTGTGCTTTCTTGCGTGCCAAATGTATGCCGCCATCAGGATCTCGAAGATTTTTCTTTGCCAGGCCTGATGTTATGTAGTCGTTAACCCTAATAAGAAGACAAAATATCTTTCAGCTTACAGCGTAAATGTACTGGCAACATAGCTCTTTTATTTAAGTAAAAGTCTAAGTGAAAGTGAGATCGAATATTCAAGTTTAAACAACTAACCTCGCAACGAGTTGAGCCTTTTTTCCTGTCGATGAAGCTCCCCTACAGACCAACCAGCGTTTTAACTGTGGTATATTACTTTCTTCGGGTGTTTTTCTAGGTAATATTGCACCAGGCACATCAATTTCATCAAGAATAACCACAGAATTTCGAAAAGAATTGCTTGACGCCATGTTGACATTCGTATATGCTCTGTCTCTGTCTACCCAAATGCCTAGCCCAATCCCGCGCGTCTATACTTGTGCCCAGGCTACCGCTCGATTTTGTAGTCGGCAATTTCAGACCGAGAAATTGTAACGAGAAGTGGTTTTTTGGATCTCCCTTTTGACAAAAACGATTCAGTGATGGCTGATAAAGGTTTTACCATGGATGATCTTCTGCCACTAGATGTATCCTTAAATCTACCCCCCTTTCTCGGAAGCTCAGAGCAGATGCCTGCTGAAGATGTCATTAAGACACAAGAAATTGCAGGCCTGAGGATTCACGTCGAGCGTGCTATAAACAAAATAAAGAACTTCCATATATTTGATAGAGTTATACCATTACATCAATTTGGTTTGATCAACCAGATATGGACAGTTTGTGCTATTTTGTGCAATGGACAGCCCAATATAATATCTGTCAATCAGAATACTATTGATTAAATGCAATGTAATACAGCAGCACTAAACAGTTATGTCTTAGTAGTGATAATAGTGTTTATTTAGATAAATATAATTTATTAGAGTTTTTTTCTCATGCAATGAAGTAGTACAATTTATCTACAATGCAATTTGAAAACATGTTTTCATAAGTTATATAGTGATCCTTGGATTCTAATAACTAGGAATCAGAGTACAAGACTAGAATACATAATATGAGTAATTATGAGTTGTTGCACTTAACCAGTGATTAAATAAAACCAAATGGGTATACTACTAACTGGTAGCAGTAAACAAGTTAAATATTACAACTCTAAACCCATGAAACACAAACCTAATGTTAAAAGCAATATATAATTTTTAGCAATTTGCATTCTTTAGAGTACAAATATTAAAAGTTTGCAGAATAAAGCCTGGTTCACATGAGTGTCATAATCATAATAAAGAAAACAAAATATTTGTTATCTCCTAGGTGACTAGAAGACAAATACAAACTTATGACTCCTTATCAAATTTCTTTGTTTATCTTATTATTATGATTATGACGCTGTGTAAACCAGGCTTATTTTGTAGATAATAGTGCAAAGTGTTGCAAACTTTCAGTGCTTGTACTCTACTACTTGATACAGTATAATTCACATGGTTCATGTTCAATGTATGCCTTTAGTGTCAATACTCATCAGCCTCAGTTGTATACATTTGTTTCAGTTCTAGGCATACACTATTAGATAAAATACACTCCAAATCATTCAAAAAATGATAAATATATATGTACATGTAAATTTGTATATGTACAAACATTTTTAACAGTGGTTGTTTCAAGTCACAGTAACCTTTTAATTGATATTTGTGTCAATACCTGAAGATGAAGAAGCAAACTTAATAAAATGATTAAAATAATATCCATGTAGTTTCTCTTTTAATTGTTCCCAAAACTGACAGTTTCTTTTGATTCTTTGGACATACACACCAACCTTTGTGTAAACAATAAAGTCACACCATTCAACTCCAGTTATACCAAGCTGTCCTTGTACTTGAGCATAGTAGGGATGGTACTCCTTCAAGTAACACTGATCGTCCCCACACTTCTCCATGAAGAAATTTGGATCACTACTTGCATCAAGAGGTGTCACTTGAAATTTAGTAATCGGGCATTTCACCTCTGCAATGCCAAAGGGATGGATGCACATAGGATCAATAACTCTTGCATCTGGGGTAGCACCAAGGATTGGGTATCCTTTGTCAATTACTAAACCACACTTCAAAACTTGAACAGGTGTTTGCCTGCTGTGCATAAATTTCTCATATGCAATAAGAGCAATTGGTTCATACTTTATGCCATGTTCAAAATTTCTACAGGAAACTACTTTTGGATTGATGAGATTCTCTGCAAAAGTATCATGGTTTCTCTGGCATCTTGATATCATGTGGAAATTTGATGCTGTAAACCTGTGCCGTCTCTCATCTTTCCACCTTGTAGATTCTGACTGTTCTTGTGTTTCCTTCTCTAATTTATTAATATCCTCTTGACTTAGGTGTAGCCTTTCTAAAAGTTTGCGTCCATTTTCAGTCAAGTCATTTGGAACATCCATTTCAGCTTTGTTCGACTGATCAAAGTTAGGATAATCTGTGTGGACTGTAGGCAATAATGCTCTAGGAACTGAGCTGATGTCAGCCACAGCCTTAAAGTTTGATTCCGTAAAAGCAACTTGATGGGCAAGAGTTGAGCCAACCTTAAATTGTCCATACTTAGTGTTCTTATTGTCTATATTTGATGCATCATTAAACATTTGTGCAAAGCCACAGTTGGAATTAATGTTATAAAAATTAGCTTTTAAAGACTTTTCATCTGATTCTGAATGCTCTGGTTTGGCCCTGGCTTCATACAGTAGAGGCTTTACACATGACTTTGATAATTCACCTTCCATCTTTGATTTCTTTACTAATACTTCTAGTACAGGTTCAGGGGCAATGTTCGAGCTGCCACCTTTCTTATGCCACTTTTGTAGAAGAGAAGTTGATGAGCAATTTGGTTGCTGGTCCTCCTCTTGGACTAGTTCAGTTGTTCGCTGACAGTCGTATAGAGAGAACTTACACAGCTTAAACATTAAAGCAAGTATATGGTTGCAATAACCAACTCTTCCTGCTACACATGTACATACACTTTTCTTCACATCTCCAGTCAGGATACATAATGCAAGCCTCAGTTTGTGTGGAGGATCATTTTTTCGAAAGCTATGACAGCATTTGGCCTCGAAAAAGAAGTATTTATCATCGCTTACACATTGGATGTTTTCTAAGTACTCATCATCCAAAAATCTCTTGGCCTTCCTTAACATTGTGGGTACAGAATGGTGATCTTTATTGGCTGGGCGCTTGCCAGACTTGACTACGTGAGTGTTCATTTCTGCTCTTGTAAAAAGAGGCATCTTTTCAAGGGACGTTCCCCAACCATGCGTTGGAAATTCCACGCGCTCGTTACTATCGCTACTAGCCACGTTTTGGACGCTGCGTTGTTCTTTCCTTCGTGAAAATATGTTGTTTTCAGATGGATCAACCACATTTTTATCTTTTCCTCTTTCGATGTATTCATAAACCCTGCAAATAAAGCATTTCTGTAAGGAAATGATCGGTGTAAAACATGTTTTCTTCGCTGTCTATAAATAAACAGTCGATAAAATAATAAAAGAATCGAAGTGCGAATTTTACCTCTTTACTAACTGAGCTTTGGTTTTGAGTCCTTTGGCAAGATCGCCTCTACACTTCAGCCAGAACTTTAACTCATCATTCTTCAGTTCCTCTGGCTTTCTTCCGAGAAGAGAAGCACCAGGTATATCGTTTTCAGAGAGAGAAACATTATGAGTTTGACTAACGCTAGACGCCATTTTGATTTTGAGGCCTTGGTGGCCTCGTTTCCGTGCTAACTCGTCCCCAGTGTCCGCGCTTCACCAGAGGTTATGGAAGTCGTGTATGCCTCAAAATCTTCAAAGACCCCATCGATCGCCTTTTTTTTTTTTGAAAAAAGCTTTTGCTGTTCTTGCCAAAATAGGTTCATAAAAGGAGTGATTTTGGCACTTGACGAATCTAGAATTTTCAAAGTCATCATTCAATTTGTCATCAACCTCAATTTTTGACTTCAGTATTTCTGCTCTCATTTCATTTAGTTCACTTTCAAGCTGTGCATATTTCAGCCTCTGGTTTTGTAATGTCAACCTTAATCTTTGGGGATCTGTTTTGGATACAGGTGCCTTTACGTGTGCCGGTTTCAACAGCTTATTCTGTCTGACTTTTCTGGAATTATTGACAGAAATCAAGTATTCAGAGCAAGCATTACAAACATCACCAGTGTCGTCTTTCTCACAAAGTAGTAAACATTCACGAGCTCTCCAGAATCTCTTGTGTGGAAACTGCTGACATTGTTCCTCCATTGAATCATGACTGATAGGAATGACATGATGGTAAAGTTTGCCAGAGTTAGTAGTAACTTCAGTGGCATCAACACCACAACACAAAGTATAGTCTTTCAAGTTCCTGACCAAGGTCGACAAAGTCACATTCTGTACGGTGCGACGATATCGTAGATACAGAGGGTGATCTTCAATCAAACACGAACCAAACACTTTCACAGTAAATCCAAGGCTGTCGTCCACAATAATTTCAAATTCTGGTAGCATGTATGGCTGGGCTTCTTTCTTAAAGACTGCCCTATCGGCCAATATTTTGTAATTCCACTCGTTTAGCGATTTCAGACACTTAGCTCGATTACAAAATTCTGCAAATGTCTCGTAACAACAGTTTATTACAGGCTTCGGGACTACATCTTTAACAATGGATCGCTCCGGTCGCGTTGCTGGCTTTGTGGTTTCGTGACTTCTTTTTGGCATATTTAAAAGCGGTAATGCCCCAAATCGGGGCTTCTTTTTCGTCATTTTCTTGGAGTGAACTGCAAGGGACGAAAAAAGAACATTTTAGATATAAGATTAGTCGAGAATGGAGACCGAGATGAACGAGTCACATGTGGAGGGCACATGTAAACAAGCTACAATCAACTGCTAAAAAGTCATGCTTTACTTACAAATTTCAATATCATCGGGACCAAAATGTTTTTCACAGGTGTCACTGTCATTCTTGATCTGGTTTTTGAAATCGTGGTCGATAACTCTAGTTTTTAAAATTTCTCCGAGCCACGCATCCCGCCATTCACGGTGAACATCGTCTTTAGGCTTACGCAGCTTCCAAATGCCGATACCTTTGCTTCTTCGCGACGAGCCACAGCCAAACACTGAACAGTTATCGTTAGGGCATCACTTCTGAATGATCAGCTGCTAATCCATCGATAAATAGTATGATATTGCGTCTCTGTTTACTCTTTGATTATCGATCGTCTGGAATGTTGTGTGCACGGTCAGAGTCACGTGACAGAGCCAAAACCATAACAATAACATGCCCCTTTGAAGTTTGCCGGGTCTCCTAACCAGTCCCCTCTACTAACTCTGGTTTAATCACTAATTCAATAATGCTAAATTTAATTACCAGTCTTTGTCCCACAAATAATAAAATAACTTTTGAAAGAATGGACGTCAATGCCTTCAATACTTCCATGCTTTCGCTTCTTGGACGCCATGTTTGAAGAGAAGTACCACTGAGCAGCAGGGCTCAATACTACACATAATCCATTGGTGCGAAACAAATCCAAGATGGCGACCAAAAATGACACGGAGGGACTTCGCTCCACGAATTTAGTAAAAAATCTTGCTAGAAACAACGAAATAAAGGGCAATACACAACAACAATGAACAGTACGCTAGTTTTTAAATATAAGTATGTAGTTGAATAGCATTTTTTTGCAATTTATGAGCTTTGTTGAGAAAGATTTGTTGAAAACAACTAAACTTAAACTTTCAGTTTTAATGTAGCCGGCGGTCAGAAGTAAAGTAGACGGCGGTTTATCGCCAGTAGCTGGCTTCTATTGACACCCCTGCATGATCTCCTAATACCATATAATACTTACCTGATTGAAGGTCTGGGCTGTCAATGCCTCTAAAACACCAAAATCAGAAACATTGTCCAACCAAAAAAGGCAGTGTTCTTGTGTCTGTTTTTTTTAAGACACCTGCCTGTGTGCATTCTAAAAAAGATGTAGTAAAACATACAAGATTAGTGATGTGGAAAACAAAAGGTGATTCATCATAATTATAATTACTTGTTGTTTTCAAAATGCTTATCATGAATTTTGTGTCTCATTAAGGATCAGTCATTATTTATACCAAGGGGAGGGCTAGTTCAATTTGGGCTGGGTCACCAATTTTTATGTAGGGGAAAGAGGGTCATTTAAATTTGTGCAGGGACTCACCAAAATAAACATGGTGGCACGTGTGTGTTGTGTATAGAATATATATAACGTTCAGAAGCATGACTGTGATAAATTAAACTAATATAAATGGTGTTGGAGTTGGTGAAAGAAAGAAAAGTTAACGAATTACTTAAAGTTGGCTGGAGTGGTTTGTGGAGTTTGTATTGTGTATTGAATCATATAAAAATAGCTAACGTAGTGAGGTTGGTTACAAGCATTTCATGTATATTTCATTTATTTATTATTTATTTGGGGGGTCAACAAATTGTGCCTCATAAGAAAAGGGGGTCAGGAAAAAAACCAACATGGCATACCCACTGTTGCACCATCCTCCCCCCATAAATAATGACCGGTCCCTAATGGTCTGTGTTTAATTAGCATCTCTGGTTAATATAACAAGTAAAACAAATTCCCAGTGTTAAATTTTAATTAAAATTAAAATAGGTATATCAATTTCATTTATTACCTCCAATTCTCTTTGATTCTCCAATTAAGGAGATATTGCTACCTCCATTGCCGAGGACTTCCCAGAGACTGGAAGCCCATATGCCATGACTAATGGCACACCATCAAACATGGTACTTATGTCTTCATAATGGATGCCCACACCCATCCCTCCAAGGATCAGAAGGGAAGGTGGGAAATTCTTGCCCATCAAACTAGCCTCCATCTCTATAATTTCTCGAAGGGCAAGCCAAGCACCTCACGCAAGGAAAGCACCTCGATCAAGGAAAACACCTCAAGCAAGCCAAACACCTCAAGCAAGGAAAGCAAGTCAAGCCTTTCAACCAAGCTTGGAAAGCATGAAAGGCACCCGAGGACAGTTAGAAAAGTAAAGGATTCACAGGTGAAGGCAATAAGAGATAGAAAACATACGTTAGGCTGTCTATATGGGATTTCACAATAATAATAATAATAATTCTAATTTATTTCGCGCTAATTCCTCAGGGTTCAACAGCGCTTAAACAACTATCTTAAGCTGTCTATATGGGATTCCACCATGAAATGCTAACCTGGGTATTTTGTCACAGAAAGAAAAGAGAAAACACAGCAACAAGACAACATTCTATCGGATCGAAAATTCTGCTATTTGATTGATGCATATCACGAACCAATCAGAAGGCTAAAGTTCACAAACGGACATAATCTCCTCGGCTAAGTTATTTGAGACTATGGTGGTTTTTTTCAAAAGCAGTAGGCAAATTGTTTGCAAAACGGGGGTACCTTGGTCCCGAGTAGCCAATATGTGCCCCATGTGTAAGCTCAGAACATAATTTATCAACGAATAATTGGTCTGGATGACCTAAGAGTGCCATTTTTAGTGACGGAACGCTGACAGGACTAACAAACTTATCTAACTTATTTTTTATCTCCGGCTATGATGGCGGGGGAAGATTTGTCACCTCTGTGGGAAGTGTCGGTGCTAAACTCAGACTGTTCCGAGTCTTTGAACTGGGTATTGCAATTGATCCCGGGGTGATCTCTCCCGCAGCCTGGTCTGTTACACTTGTGGGCAAACATAGAGGGGTTTCTGGCACAGGGAACTCCCCTATTGTAATTGTTGCAGGTACGATTGTCGTTCCTTCGCATACCTGGTGAAGAGGGTCCATTTTGGAAAAAAAAATAATCTCCTTCCTCATGAAGGGGACGCAGTGAATGTTTTAAGCCATAGTTGACTGTCAATGGCTGACCATTTAAGGGCTTTGTTATTGGCTGCTTTCTGCCTAAACTTAATATCATAAATGCACCACCCTAGGCCGGTGTGATATTGTGCTGCGTAGCGTATGAGAGACATGTACTCTAAAAGCTCAGGGGCTCTTTCAGGACTTTTGCTAATGATAACACTCATATATGCGGAAAAACCTTCTTAATGATTTTATTAACGCTACTGACTTTACCTCGCAGTCCTTCATCATCCGTTCTGACAATCAATCAATATAACTACTTGTTGCATAAATCATAGACCTTTTTGCTGATATGGCAACCAACTTGAATTCTATTGTTTTAAGTAAGACATGGGATGATGATGGGGCAATTATTGGAAATATCCATAAAGGATAGAGTGGCGAGGTTACTTTCCAAAATAATTTTACGCTTTTGTGTTTCACATATTGCTTTAACTTTATTCATTACTGATGGCAAAAACCCATGGAATCGTAAAGCAATTGTATTGTTCATTTGTATACATTTCTCACCTCATTACCACAGGTGGTTACTAATACTAAAGAATATATTACATGCTATTCAGGCTAGAACTGAGCAATAGAGAACTCGAAACTGGTGTATTATATCAAAAGACACTGTGACAGCTGTGCATACTATGAATTTTCTGATAATTGCCCTGTCAGCATGTCTCACTAAAAAACAATAGAAATCGAGATGGCCTTTGTATCAGCCAAAAGGTGTATCATTGCAACTTAGTGAAGTGCTGTGAGTATATGGATATGCTATATGATTTCTAATGGTAATAACATAAAAACACTAGTAAACATTAGTTTATTATACTTTTTACTATACTTATGGTGTTTAATTTAAGCACAAAATAAATTTCAATTTGATCTCAAATGATTTTATTAACAATTTTAATAAATAATTATTAAAGACATTGATGAAAGAATACAAGATTTATTGGTTACTGTAAAAAAATTTTCTTCATCAAATTTCTTTTTCCTAAGGCATTGGGGATTCATTGTCATGAGAGGTATCATCCTCGATCCCTCTTGGGTTGCATTTGCCGTATTTCTTTGAGCCTTTATAGAGGTTATCAAAACTTAGTTCTATTTTAAAAGGTAGAGGACATATAAATAAACAAATATTTTGTGAATCAGCAAAGAGAGCCAACAAAGTAATACATTGAATATTTGATTACTAATAACAGACAATCTCTATTTTCATAAGCAATACGAAGTTTATTTGAGCGGCTCACTGTTTTCCTTTACTGATGTCAAATTTAAACCCTTGTAGAGTCGTTGAATTTTTCTTGTTTAAGGTGGCTCCAAGGAATTATTTTTGAGTCAAACTTCCCTTTTTGAATTATCATATAGACATACTTTTACTTTAGCACATATGCCATGACTAATGATACACTATCAAACATGGTTCTTATGTCTTCATAATGGATTCCCACACCCATCCCTATGGGACATGCAAAATCTAAAAATAACTTTTAAGGATACTGACATCAGCCACCTAAGCATGAGGTTCACTCTTAGTCTGTCCCTCATGATTTCTTAATACCATAAAATACTTACCTGATTGAAGGTCTGGGCTGTCAATGCCTCTAAAACTCCAAAATCAGAAACGTCGTCCAACCAAAAAAGGCAGCGTTATTGTGCCTGCTTTTTTTAAGACACCTGCCTGTGTGCATTCTAAAAAAGATGTAGTAAAACATACAAGATTAGTGATGTGGAAAACAAAAGGCAATTTAAAAAGTATCATTATCATCATGATTATAATTACTGGTTGTTTTCAAAATGCTTATCGTGAATTTGGTGTCTTATTAGGGACCTGTCATTATTTTTATGTAGGAGAAAGAAGGGTGGGTCATTTAAATTTGTGCAAGGACTCACCAAAATAATCATGTTGACATGTGTGTGTTGTGTATAGAATATATATATCGTTCAGAAGCATGACTATGTGATAAATTAAACTGGTATAAATGGTGTTGGAGTTGGTGAATGAAAGAAAAGTTAACGAATTACTTAAAGTTGGCTGGAGTGGTTTGTGGAGTTTGTATTGTGTATTGAATCATATAAAAATATCTAACGTAGTGAGTTGGTTACATGCATTTCATGTATATTTCATTTATTTATTATTTATTTGGGGGGGGGTCAACAAATTGTGCCTCGTAAGAAAAAGGGGTCAGGAAAAAAACCAACATGGCATTCCCGCTGTTGCACCATCCTCCCCCCATAAATAATGACCGGTCCCTAATGGTCTGTGTTTAATTAGTATATATTGTTATGACAAGTACAACAAATCCCCAGTATTAAATTTAAATCAAATTAAATAAGTATATCAATTTCATTTATTACCTCCAATTCTCTTTTATTCTTCAATTAAGGACAATGCTACCTCCACTGCCAAGGACTTCCCAGGGACTGGAAGCCCATATGCCATGACTAATGGCACACCATCAAACATGGTCCTTATTTCTTCATAATGGATGCCCACACCCATCCCTCCAAGAATCAGAAAGGCAGGTGGGAAATTCTTGCCCATCAAACTAGCCTCCATCTCTATAATTTCTCGAAGGGCCTTAAGCCAAGCTCCTCACTACTTTGCACAGGGTTAAGAAGAAGTGTATATGCGAATGTACGGATTTAGAAAAGGAAAAAAAATAGGCCAAAATAAAATACGAGTTTAACTAAATCATAGTAATGTGTGTGCTAGGGGTTCATGTCATAGACTTGAGATAGAAATAGTGTGTAGGGTTTTATGCTTAGTTCAAAATCTTCGACGAAAATCAATTCTCTGTATGTATATATACCAAATATGTAATAATGTTATGTATGGTTTTTATACTTTTGCAAACATGTCACATCCTTACAACAATACAGTGTATAAAGTAAGGTATTCCTGCTACTCGTTCTCTTTAAGCTGCTATCACAGTTTGGACATGTTTTGTTGCCTTCCAGCTTAACTGGGTAGCTTTCTTTTGGGTTTACCCCGTTAACCAAATCCTTAAATCCCTTGCCAGATAGAGAGAAGAAGTCGAATTTCGTGTACGACTTCCCTACTGTACAGTTGTCCCTATTAAGAGGAACGGTCTCACCAACTCTCTCTGGCAACTCGTAGACCAAGTCAGCACAATTGTCCTCTTTTCTTAAGGTGTCGACTCCACCAACATGCTGGCAAGCATGCTTATTATGGCTGCAGGTTAAGCATTTTAAGAGCCCATTTCTTGACAATGCCAGTAATGTCCAAGTGCCACCTGGTGGCGTGGCACAGATGGTGCTGTTGACAGGTGCAAAGGAGCATGTGCTCTCGTTGCCATCTTCTAAAAAAATTTAAGAGCAATTTATATATTACAGCAGTAGACTAAACAATGAAACAATATTATGAATATACATTTATGTGTAAGTTCTCTAATATCAAATGAGTTTATCAACTTCTAAATAATACACAAAAAAATAATACATGCAAAACTCAATGAAAGCATGCATGCTTACATATGCTGATTTCATCGTCATCATCTTCATTGAGGTGGACAATAGCATAATCAGCAATGGTGTCCAATAGTTTTTTATTGCAAGCACGCATAGACAACATGGATTTTTATCCTACCAATCTGATAAAAAATATTGACAGACCATTAGGCTTTAAACCAATACAAAAGAACTGGTATATGATGTACATTTAACTTCGAACATACTTTCAAATCACGTTGGCATCCGAAACTAATTTGTAAAACTGAAATTAGACCTGTCAGTGCGGGAATATGTTGCATGCATTAAAAGTTATTGTTCATTCACGAATAGCTTTTTATCAACATAAAGATATGTTTTACCAGAAAACCGTTACGATTGCACAAAAAATATTAAATGTTACTGACTTTTAATGCTACTGAATGAATATTAATTTCCATACCTTTTCTTGTGGAAGAGATGTTTAACGCCAGGCATGACAATATTTCTTGGATTTTCTTTTAGCAAGAACAGCTATATACCCATTCCAAACTTGCATCTTCAGATTAGAAAAAAACCTTTCCTTTGAATGTACAAGTATTCACTATCCTAAAAGGAAGATCAGCTACAAATACAGCCTTTTTTAGCACAGTTACATATTAAAATCAAATAACAAATATGAATGACAAATATAAAACATTTTTACCGAAAGATAATTCACTAAAGGTGCATAAAATATGTTATGGTTAATAACCTTATGAAATTAAAATACTCACCAAAAGGCATTTTTTAGCACAGTCATGACGACGAAGAAAAAATCTTGTTCTCTTCTCATTAAGGATGGTCAATGAATCTGTTGTCTTTCTTAGTTCTATAAAATAGCTTGTCGCTTCATTTAACAAAGGAGAGTCAACCCAAGGATTAAAAACATATTATAAGATTGATTGCATAGGTATCTGTCTCCAGTGAACTCACGTCTTCAATATGTATGGCTCTGGTGTTGAAGCAGACAAAGATGCACCTGTAAACTTTAACGTTGCTGTGGCCTTGTTTAACGTAAAATGGACTGAAGAAATCAGTGCCAGTATAGGTAAATGGTATTCAGCTGATGGTCATCCGCGTACGTAGTTAGATTGGAGTTGCGGACGTGATGGGATAGATCACTCCGGTATACATTCCACGGCAAGGGACCAAGAGATGATCCTTGTGGACAACCTCGTTTCGTTTCTTTCCAGTCACTTGTAGCTGTACCAACTTTGACCAAAATTAGACGACCATCAAAAAATGATCGCATTAAACTCAAAGACTTATCGTCAAAGCCATAGGATTTGAGTTTGTCCATTGATAACGAAAATGATTTCTCCTTGTTGTCCAGGGCTTTCTTCCAATCTTCTACTAGACCAATTAAGGTAGTCTCACAGCTATGTTGTTTTCTGTAGGCTGTCATTTTGGGATACATAATGTGGTCGTGATATATAGTAATTTGTCTGCACAGTAAATGCTCGAACACCTTACCAAGTATTGGAAGGACTGTAATGGGGGGGATAATTTTCTTTAGCTTGTTTGTCCACCTTTTTAAATACGGGTGTCATGAAATTTGCTCTGTTCTCTCAATGCAAAGGCCGCCAACAGTATCTGGAAACCCTGTCCCCTGTCCAATTTCATTTTTACTAGAAAGATGACTAAATCAAAAGAGTGGTACAACAGCTCTAGGAAAGTGTATTGATGACAACTATTATGAATTCCCATAGAACCATATTTGTAGGACTGATAGAAATTAGAATTAGCTGTTTTAAAAGCAGTTAATATTTCTCTTTTCTCTAACTTTACATGGATTCCGTTCACAATTCCAAACAGGATCTTTACATTCTTGACACTAACGAATTACTTGTGTCGTAGTGCCCAGTTTTGTTTCTTTATGCATGAAAAGCTGCAAATTATCATGTGAAAGAAAAGAGGAAGTTATGAAAGATTTTGTTGTGGTGTAAATGAAAATGCATTTCAAAGCAATCTCTTTTCAAATCTTTTTAAGGCCAAAGACATCTTCATGCCATAATGGTTCTTTACCACAATTTGCAATTGTTCAGAATTTGTAAAGATAATTCAAGAGTTGTCCAAGGTAGTCCTTAATCATTTCAACAACACAAACGTTTGTTCCGATACAATACAATATAATAAAATACAATACAATATTTATTTATACCAAAAAAGCTTTACAAAAACTTACTAATAATCATATATCTATATTTACAAAATTATGGTATTGGTTACCTAGTAACTAATAAGGAGCTAATCTAGGTAGGTAACATGAATAAATGAAATTACAAAGTTTAGGGTGGAAAATGACAATAGATATGAACTGCAATAATAATAATGTTAATCCAAGATAGCACAATTAACCAAAAGGTACCTAATTGGCTGGATGGTACCACACAGGTTTCTTTTTACAGACGGTGGCTTATTAGCAATTGTTTTGTTATACTTAGCTACCCTTTTTTGCTTTGTGTGACAGTTAGCTTTTTTAAAAATGTCCACACTGGCCACAGGTTTGTTTTGCAACCCAGTCAGGTTCATGTCCTAGTGGACAATACCAAAGCAAATTATTTGGATAGAAGTTTACGATGACAGACAGAGTCAAAAGCTTTGGAAAAGTCTAGGTAAATAGCGTCAATTTCCTTGCCGGCATCAAGTGCACGGCCAAGGTCATGAAGAACACAGAGAAGTTGAGTAACACAAGACCTGTTAGAACGGAAGCCATATTGAAAACTCCATGTAGAAACGTTAGCGAAAATCAAGTGCTCCAGTACCTTAGAAACTATTGAAAGCAAAGAAACGGGTCTGTAATTGGTGACATCATGTGGGTCGTCCTTTTTAGGAGTAGGAACGACATTTGCCATTTTCCACTCGGATGGAACTTTGCCCTGATTTAGGTAGAGATTAAACAGGGCAGCAAGTGAAGGTGCAATCACAGTTGCACACCGTTATAAAATAATAGAAGGAATACCATCAGGGCCAGTTGCTTTAGAAGGTGACAGTTTGGACAAGAGACTTTCCACTTCAGATGCCGATACACGAAGTTCATTTAGTGTATTGCCCAACGGGCTTGTGAAGTTAGATGGAATTTGTGCGCTTGTATCACGATTGAAAACAGAGGCGAAATAAGTATTAAAGGCATTAGCCTTATCCTCGGCAGTGGAAAGTTTTGATTCATTGAACTTCATTATGTGGGGAGTCGAAGATTATGATGACTTAGCTTTGAAATATCTCCAAAAAGGATTGGATTGCCCAAACTTCCATCTCTTTTCATAATTCTTACGGACATCATTGCAGCATAGAGTTCTTTAGTTTTTCCATCTAATTTCATGCGGAACCTTTCGGTTTCTTCTTTAGCCACTTTTAGCTTCTCCTTTAGCTCTTTTATTTCTTCACCCGGGCCCTTTGCAATGTCGTCCATCTCAAGGTGCAAAATATGCCAAGTACGTTTGAGGTTTTTCCTTGTGTTTCCATTTGTCGTCTTAGACATTTTGTTAAAAAATCGTCGAACATGATTCATAATGATGTTCCCGGCGCGATCTTCTGAAGTGGGATTTACTTTATATAGTAGCATTTCCATGTTTACATGAAGAGCTTCAAACAGTCTTGGAATACTTAGCCTGTAAACTCTCCACTCCCACAATGCTTCCCCATTCAGTTCGACTTCGAATTGAGGATTTAAAGAATTCGAAGAAGGAGGACGAATATTCATAAATAAAGGATGAAGAGATTTGATCGGGGGTTCTATGAGCTCTGAAAAGAGCTCCCGATCGGAATGAGAGGTTTCACGATCCATGTTGGTGTTGCAGTACACGTAGTCAAAATTAAATGATAGATTTCCTTCTTGGTTTTTGATCATTTTTATCGTATACGCCTCCCATTCTTTTTCGAACAATAGGGATATCACACATCAAACCAATCAATTACCGACAACAAAAGAGCTAACTTTTAACTGTTTACGGGAAACCGTACCGAAAGGATTTTGCGGGTCGAAAAACTTCTCTTGCAAAATGATACGTATTTTTTTCAAACTATTGAACACTAAAGGGTGCAAAATATTCAGAACATATGTAAGTTTCATATCCACCATGACATTTTTTGAAAAGTAATTACAGTGAGTAAATAAACAGTCGTGAATATTAGCTTACATACTAAATGAGCAAAAAAGGCTTAACTTTTGAGACGAAAATGATACATGTAATTTTAACTAAAACGACCATCTGAAAAGTGCAAAACATAGTTACATATCTGAACTTTCTAATGCACCATGACATTTTCAAAATTGACTGCATAAAAGGAGATAAATTTAAGTTTTACGTAGGCAAGGTTGGTGATTTTTGCTAAGTTTCTTTGTAATTGCCTAATTAACTCCAGCACACCTGAGCGAGCAGCAGTTTGAACTACGCGCTAAAACAATGAGTCCATCCATTCTGTGCGATGGAGAACAATATCAACCAAAGGAATCCTCTCAAGGGAACTGACTAGACCGTCAAAGTCACCTTTTAATTAATCATAAGCTGAGCGTCTGCAAAAAACATTAGGATAAAGTTTGAGTTTTAAATCAAAAGTAAGGGCTTTATGATCAGAAAAAAGCGAAATCCCAGTGTCGTCAGAGACGCGTCAACATTGTCAATTAGATGCTCACTAGTTGTACATATTAAATCTAAGAGACTATTGCCACGGGTAAAAGTGTTAACTAATTGTAAATAACTACAGGTTTGTAAACAGTCTATAAAACTTATTTCAGTTCCTGTGTTGGAAAATCCGGATGCATTAATCCACTCAATATTTGGAAAATTGAAGTCACCGACCAAAATAACGTCTCTGAAGTTGGAGTCAGCAACATATTTTAAAAAGCAGTTAAGTTACATCCTTACTTAGAGAGGTAGAGCTGCCTCATCTCGGGGCTGAGTTTAGATAAATCCGCCATGCTAGGTTTGCTGTCGCTGTTCCACTGCTTTCTTTTTTAAGCCAGGCAAACTCCTTTTTAAAACGGACTGCTTTTCCATATGATAGACTTCCGAAAATCGGGGCATCAGCCTCCCTAGTTAGGAGATCAGCTACTGAATGTTCGTTATCAACTTCCTCTCAATTGATGGATACATACAAAATGTTACGAAGCTGAGAATGCATGAATACTCACTTTTGACAGCTTGTAAAATTCCTTCGCCAAATACGTCCTCAATTTTTAAAGTTATTTCATTCCTGTTTTTTTATTTTATTTTCCTTTTATTTACCTGCTTAACACAGGCTAGGAACAGACTCGAAGTCCAAACAAGTTCAGCCTGAGACAAGTAACAAATAATACATATAAAGAAAAAATAATAATACTATAACTAAGGACAAATATAAATTAAGAGCTAATACTAGTAGTAAATACATATTCCATAAATATAATATAATAATATAAACATGTAATTAATGTAAATACCGCATTTGGTCAATCGGCTGAGCTAAATCTTTGGGCTGGTTTCAGTGACGATCATAGAAATCTTTTGAACACTTCAAACTAGAGCAAAATAAAATAATGAATGCAAAATTTATGTGAATCCGCAGACATCAGGATGGTTTAATAAATAACATTTTTTATTAAAAGCAATATACATGTACCCAATCAGACTGGCTGTCGCCCTCCCTCCTTCTTAAGATTTTCTCCATGGAGAGATAAATTATGATGGATCATGTGAAAGTTAATAATAAAAAATTAACAGGATATTACCTCTTCTCGTTCCGTTAATTTTTTTCAATGATTGAATTGATTACACTCATCATTTCTTCAGGCTGAATATCATTTCCAGTGCCATCCAAAAGATCAAGATGCTTAGGAATTACACATTGCACAAAATATTCTTTCACTTGTTCAAAATAAAAGAACAATGAAAGTTTCTCAAAGATTTGGGCATGGAAATAAGATTAAGGTGTTACCCAGTAGTTTTTTATTGACCACACTTCTCATGTTCATCTAGCGAATTGAAAACCTTTTCCTGGTCTGATCAAAATGAATTTTACACCAAACATCAAGCATAGATGGAAGTTTTTACAAAACACAACGCTAACTCAAGTTGCGGCACTTGCCGGCAGATAACCTCCCTGAATAAATCTACTTCTATAAGTTGGGACTTTTGATTACCTAGAATCTACTATATGGTTGGAATCTTACTGATACGTTTGATTGTGCCCCATTCTGGTTATTCACGTTGCAAGTATAGGACTTCTCTGAAGGATTTGCCATAGCTGTTGGCGTATCCAACCGCGTACCTCCTTGCAAACCTACTTGCCCTTTACAACTATCTATCAAAGGAAGCAAGCGCCAATCTTCTGACTCTGGGGGAACTTTGTTCTCTAGTATTTTGTGTAGATAAAGTAAATCTTTATCTAGTTGTTGGCGGTTTAAGTAAACAACTGGATTGAGTTGTTTCAGGCGTGGACGCATGATAGAAAAGAAACTCCCGCGTGAACGCTTGACTTGCAACATGAAATGATCAATAGTTTGTTTGGCAGTGTCCTTGTTTTTTCTTAATAGAGAAATGTTCTTTTGAGTCTCACTTATTGATTTTCCCAATTCTGGATGTTTATCTTTTAACCTGCATTTCGTGTGAGAATCGCAGGCTGTTCCGCGACAGGTATTTCTGTTGTGGCCCGGCTTATGACAATTGCTGCAAATTCTTCCGCATGTAACAGTTTCGAGCTGATCATTCTCCCTTTTAAGCTTGGCCAGATGCTCTTCTGCGCTTAAAAGTTGTGCTTCTAAAAAACTGACATTTTCAATAAGCTCCTGTTTACGGCGATCAAGCGGGGAATCAATTTCCCGAGTCAATGTGCTGCTCGTAGGTGCAGATGTTGTCGTCGTCACATGTAAATTAACTGGCCAAGTTTGCTGGTCTTGAACAAATAGTTGCTTTGGCTTTAGTGAATGTCCATCGCTGCCAGATTCCTGAGATTTAAGTCGTCGTAATTCGTGGTCTAATGCTCGCTTTTCAGCGAGAAGCAATCGTTTCGGAGATGAGAATATGTAGTCGAGATCGCCGTCTTGAATATACTTCAAAGATTTGCAAGTTGTAAACCCTCTAGATTCAAATTCCTCGGCTAACCTTTCCATTCCAGGTATCCCTAATGACTTTAACCACTCTTTAACTTCGGACATTGTTATCAATATGCTTGTAATACCAATCAAATTGAAAGAAAATGTAAAAGCGTTCTGACACGTTTCGTTGTTCCACCTGAGACTAGACGAAGTACACAAGGAAAGCGGGAAATAAGTATCCTCGTTGACAGGTGTCAAAAAAGTTCTGTCGATCAAATCGTTTACTTTATGCGTAATCGCAGTTTCTGCAGTTTACAATACTCTACTAGTCCATAGGGTCATAAAGATGAGCAAAATTGTAATCAATAACTGTGTTATGAAAGGACAGCACGTTTATGGACATGCAGTGAATGTAGGAGATACTTACGAGTGTTATCCAGAAATTAACAATTTGTACGACCAGAGAGCAATCGCCGTGAGAAGTTCTTCTAATCAAGTCGTAGGGCACATTCCTGTCAATTTGTGTGATTACCTGAGGGAACTCTTCGATCGCCTTCCCGGGAAACTATCCATGTTTTGGTAAGTTATAAAGATAAATGTATTCTTTCCTTGAGACTTGGGAATGGAAACAACCCCTGAAAGACGTTTGTTTACTCCACTGAAGTATTCCGGCAAAAGAAATCCTAATTATAATTCTAAGATGTAGTCTTCCTCTTATTCAGTTCTTTTGATTTTATTAGTTATTTTTCTTTCATATATTTTCTCTCAGTCAAATAACAAGCTTGCCTGTACCAAGTAGTGCACCGTGGCTGAGTTTGTGGGAGTCAAGTGGAGGCATCGTGGTGCCGTGCAATTATATTCTATTTTGCGATCCAATAGATCATTTAATGGTGTATCAAATGTTACATACAGCTATGATATTTGCACCTGGATCAAGTGTGACTATTGATTGACGCCTATATAACTGACTGAACAAGGCCTGTATTTATAATGTACAATGATATAATTTTCAACATGCATTGATTTCAAAGTGAACTTGGTTTAGTTTGATTTATTTACATCTAATTACGGACATTACGCTACGGCTCGTCCTCCTCTACGCCTAATGTAAATAGATATTTTCTCTTACAACGAGTTTAGTGAGATAAATACTTTGTTTTGTAGATTGACTGAAACTTTTTTAATTTATGCTTGTTTCTACCATCGAAATTCAAGGTCTTATCAGTTCATTCAAGGTGTTTATACTCAGTTTCAAGATATCTCTAAACTAGTCAATTTCCACTTTGAACTTACGAAGTTCGTGATCAACTTGGGAATGCTAAATAATATAACGTTCAAAAACAAATCATTCACAAGTACCCACAGTGTTTGAAAAAAGCAACACAGTTTTCTTGTGTAATGGAAGAAATTCCTTCCGCAATGGCAATTCGGGTTTCTTGCTGAGTGATTTCTGAAAATCGGCGAATGAAACTCTTCAAGTGGTTGAAACAGAGTTCGCAGGTGTTTAAATGCGGACAATATGGAGGTTGATACAGTAAACGTACTCCAAACTCATCAAACATGTCTCTCAGCATTCCTTCTGTAAAATATCCATGGTGAAAGCCACAGTTGTCCATGACAATTGTGTCTCCTCTCTCTAAAACAACGCTCCCATCGGGATTTTGCATAGTCAAGGCATCCTCGAAAAATATCAACAGCTCATTTCCATTAGAGGCGCCATCTATTATATTGTAATGATCAACAGACAAAGCGGAATGTAGTAAATTAACATTGTAAGTTGCATTAGAGGCATACTTTTGATATTCAATTGCTGGTTCTCCGATGTACGAGTTGCCATATCGTCGATTTCCTTCAGTTCTTTTCACGCTTGCTTCGTCAAAAAAATGCATTGTCAATGGGTCCAGTCTGCTTATTTCGTCAAGAAACTCGTTTTGTTTGTCGACATTTAGGCCTGTTGTTGACTCGATTGGCACCTGAGATATTTTCTTTCTTGTCATTAAGATTTCACTACGAAGAAATTGGGTTATAGATGATTGGGATGGAAGCTCCCCTGGTAGAACCACACCGTCCAACAATAATCTCTTTTGTAACTCGGAAGAATATGAGCTCGGTTGATTGAGCTTTTCCACTTCAAGGTAAGCACAAACGTCCTCAGTCAATACAGATTTCTTACGTCCACTGAGGGCCTTTCGCGTAACAGAAAAATTATTATTATTGTACTCATTGAGTACTTTAGCGGCGAAACCAGAGCTAACTCGTGCTTGTGCGCTAATTTGTCAGATGGACAATCCGTTATTGTGAAGATTTAACACGTTTTCCCTTATAACTTGAGGATATGATTTCCCCATGTCGTACACTTGTCCATGTCGATTCTCCCTCACGCGCACATTTGCTACAGAAAACAAAACAAAAAACTGGAGAGTTCTCTTACATGTAAAAATATCAATGTTACATGTCACATTTTGTTTCTCGTAAGGCTGGAAAAGTAAGCTGAAAAACCTACCTTGCAACATAGTCTAGCTTGATCAAGTGGCTACAACGGTGTTTTCATGTGAGTTAATTTATGACCGTTAAGTTACAAATTTTTACCCGCTGCCGTGAAAAGACTTAGTGTACTTCCGGTTGCATCGATCAAGAATTATAAATCAATAACAGTTTGTAAGAATGTAATGAATCCTTCTCTTGTGAGCTAATATCTCGAAAATAAAAATAAATTGTGAAGCTTCAAGCTATTAAACGGCAAAAAACTTTGCGTGACCGCTCTGTGGTTAAACACAATCAAACATTCCAGACATATTTTAGGTGTTCACGGTTTTCTTAGTTTGACTGTAACCAATTATTCACCTCATGGTCTGTGAATATTTATTTACCTTAGTGTCACTTTAATTGGTAAATATTCGTAAATATTTGCTCAACAGTACCTTTCCTGCTGCAAGCAAGATCAGTGCTTAGTTTAACTGACTACTCATATCAAGTTTTGTATCATTTATTCTTTGAAGATATCAATCTCCCTCATGCCTTGAAATGCTTTTCTCAGCTCTGTCATCATTCCTATGCTCAGAACTGCCTTCTCCAGCAATGGATGTAGCTTTGTCTTTAAGTCGAGGCATGATTCCAGAGTTTGAACTTGACTTATAGGGTTGAATGGTATCACAGCAATCCGTGAAAACACCCTTAGGAAATACAAATTAAAACCAATGTTAAAATATTGCATGTTTAAGATTCAATTTGGCAATTATAATCCTGTCTTTGTATACATATTGAATTGGAGGAATGATTGAGGAGGACAGTGGAGATGATAATGATTTCATATTACTAATTATATAACTACTTGTTGCATTAATCATAAACCTTTTTGCTGATACGGCAGCCATCTTGAATTCTATTGTTTTAAGTAAGACATGGGATGATGAGATGATGACGGGGCAATTATTGGAAATATTTATAAAGCAAAGTGTGGCTTTCTCAAATAATTTTACACTTTCGTGTTTCACATATTGCTTTAACTACCACCAAATCTAATTCGCTTTTACATGTGCTTCTTTTAATTAAAATAATTAAAATTAGTGTATAATGCTAAATACTCCAGTTTCAAATTCTCTTTTGCTCACTTTTAGCCTCGATTATGTGTAAGATATTCATTACTGAAGGCAAAAACCCATGGAATTGTAAAGCAATTGTATTCGTTTGTATACATTTCTCACCTCATTACCACAGGTGGTTACTAATACTAAAGAATATATTACATGCTATTCAGGCTGGTGTATGATATAAAAACACACTCTGACAGCTGTGCATACTATGAATTTTCCAATAATTGCCCTGTCAGCATGTCTTACTCAAAACAATAGAAATCGAGATGGCCTTTGTATCAGCAAAAAGGTGTATCATTGCAACTTAGTGAAGTGCTGTGAGTATATGGATATACTATATGATTTCTAATGGTAATAACATAAAAACACTAGTAAACATTAGTTTATTATACTTTTTACTATACTTATGGTGTTTAATTTAAGCACAAAATAAATTTCAATTTGATTCCAAATGATTTTATTAACAATTTTAATAAATAATTATTAAAGACATTGATGAAAGAATACAAGATTTATTGGTTACTGTAAAAAATTTTCTTCGTCAAATTTCTTTTTCCTAAGGCATTGGGGATTCATTGTCATGAGAGGTATCATCCTTGATCCCTCTTGGGTTGCATTTGCCGTATTTCTTTGAGCCTTTATAGAGGTTATCAAAACTTAGTTCTATTTTAAAAGGTAGAGGACATATAAATAAACAAATATTTTGTGAATCAGCAAATGAGAGCCAACAAAGTAATACATTGAATATTTGATTACTAATAACAGACAATCTCTATTTTCATAAGCAATACGAAGTTTATTTGAGCGGCTCACTGTTTTCCTTTACTGATGTCAAATTTAAACCCTTGTAGAGTCGTTGAATTTTTCTTGTTTAAGGTGGCTCCAAGGAATTATTTTTGAGTCAAACTTCCCTTTTTGAATTATCATATAGACATACTCTTACTTTAGCACATATGCCATGACTAATGATACACTATCAAACATGGTTCTTATGTCTTCATAATGGATTCCCACACCCATCCCTATGGGGCATGCAAAATCTAAAAATAACTTTTAAGGATACTGACATCAGCCACCTAAGCATGAGGTTTACTCTTAGTCTGTCCCTCATGATTTCTTAATACCATAAAATACTTACCTGATTGAAGGTCTGGGCTGTCAATGCCTCTAAAACTCCAAAATCAGAAACGTCGTCCAACCAAAAAAGGCAGTGTTCTTGTGTCTGTTTTTTTTAAGACACCTGCCTGTGTGCATTCTAAAAAAGATGTAGTAAAACATACAAGATTAGTGATGTGGAAAACAAAAGGCAATTTAAAAGGGTCGAAAAGCGATCCAGGTCTGTTTATGTACCGTCGCAGTGCAGCAAGGACAGGGGCGACAGTCTCTTCATTGTGTCTCGCTTCCAGAGCCTGAAGTTTTTCCTCGAGCTCAGTAATTCTATATCGTTGCTGAAGCTAAGCAGCCAATAAAGGGAAGAAGAAGAAAAAAGAAAGAAAGCCGTTGAATAAAGGCCGCAAGAAATGGAATTAAACAAAAGTCAGGTGTTATTCTTATCGAAAATACTTTCACACTTAAAGACACCCTTAAAAGAAACTCAGACAAAGGAGGAAACCAAAACGGTTAACGCCTTTAACCCAAATAAGCCTATTACCGTGAAGAAATATGCATGAAAAGAAATGTCAAACAATAAAAGGCCCCTTTCTAACTCAAAAAAACCTGCACCATTCTCAAGCAATAAAGTGAAAAATTATAAAGTCAATGTCTATATACGAAAATATTAGTACACAAATTTGCAATTAAACAAAGAGTTTAGCCCTGAGGGAGTCCGACTGCACGTTCAAAGTGGGCCGTCTATCTTGTATCAACAACATCTCATACAATAAACATTCAAATCGGCTTTTACACTTTTTTAGGACGACAAAGTTCTCATTAATGTCTCCAGGGATCGTATCAAACCGATGGAATGGTAGATGTAGGCACTTGCCTTCCAACCAAAGGGTAATGCAAAATAAACAAAGTAACATCCATTCCACGAGAGACCAAATAGCGTTTGGCTTTCATACGTGAGTGAAACGTGGTCATAGCCACTTTTATCGTCACAAACAGTCTGGTAATGGTTTGGACCTACGTATCGGGGAACGTCCGACAAATAGTCCAGTGTAAAAGGGAGGTTTTTAATCCATAAATTGAGGAACCTCTCGTCGTGGCACATTCGAGGTTTGGTAGGTTCCACAGTGATTGGCATTACAAGGTGGGGAGGTTCCACTTCCCCAACCACGCCCCAGAAACGAAGAGAACCATTGGCTACTCTCTCAAGGATAGTGTTAGTGATAAATTCTTCATATTCTAAACAAGACTGATTGTTTTTAAATATCTTACTAGGGGGCTGAGCGGAGTCATACGCCTGGTTACCAAATCTTCCCTTGAAATGTGTAATAAAACTCCACGCGTTTACACCGTCTATGACAAAGGAGAGGATCTTGGGATCTGCTTTAGGGATAGACTTCCATCGAGCAGCCTGGCGGAGGAGACCTCCGGGAGTAAAATGAGTCGGGTCTCTAAAAAATGCGTCTCGCTGGCTTGCAAGAACGTTTGCTTCAGAGACATTGAAAACATCGGGGCCTGGACCGACATTATCGACGGGTTGGCCTAACCAATTGCACCAACGTATCTCGGAATTACTGCTAGGCTGTTGTAGCACTTTATTTACTATGTGAATAAAGTCAAATCGCTGACGTTTTGCTGGGGGAGTCTGAATAGTAAAACAAAAACAAAACTATAACAGCCTCTAAGGAAACAACCGAGAAAATGGAAGGAAAAAGCTAGACGCAACCCGACAGAATGTCGGCCCTAGGCAACCCCGAGGGGCATAAAAGGCATTAGACGCCCGCACCTAGGTACAACAACCGTCTGATAAAAAAAATAAAAAAAAATAAAATGACATGACACACCCAAAAAACAAAAAACAAAACAAACAAAGAAAAAGAAAACCTGAATAAATAAATAAATAAATAAAACAAAACAACGGGAAAATAAGAGAATAGGCAAAGCAAATGGAGAAAAATTTACTGAGAGAAAAAAACAAGCTAAATATCCCTTTAATTTCTTCTTTAAAGATGAGTCTTCAGTTCGTTCCGTCTGAGCCTTCTACCAGCAGAGCTTCAACCCGGCCAAAACAATCAAAGCAATCGTAAGTTTTATTCCTGCATGTTTAAATTGCTCTAAGTTAGAAAACTATGCTTGTGATGAAGTAAATCTGCCTGTTTAAAAGCATTTATTCTACGAATTTGCACATTAACCCGCTTTCGCACCTTCCCGCTAAACTCTCTATACACAAGTGTTATTAAGATGATGTCTTTCTTCTAACAGGAATGCTATGTGTTGGACTGAAGAACATGAAACTTTATTGTGTAGAGAAATCTTAGCAGTGGACCCTTTCGACACCAAGAAAGGAACATATCAGCGAGGAGAAAAATGGAAAACAGTAGCTGACAATTTAATGGCCATACAAGCGCCAAAGTTCAAGGTGGAGGCAAGATCTGTTAGAGACAGATACAGGTTATTGTCGCAAAGAGTGAAGAGAAAGATAAATTATGAGAAAAAAGCAACAGGGATAGAGACGGACATGAAAGTATGGGAAACGGCTGTGGAGGAACTATTGGAGAAGGAGAACGAATGTGACGCTGCAAATGATGCAGATACAGAAAACAAAAACAAGGCGAAGGAGACAGACAGACAGTCTGCAGATGGTATAAGAAGAAAGGCTATGGAAAGACTGGGAAAACAAAAAAAGGGTGATGAGAGCGAAGAAAGGCCAAAAAAACGAAGATCGAATGGAAGTGACACTATTATTTCTTAAAGAAAAAAACGAATCGTTGGAGAAGGTTAAAATGCAAGAACTCGAATTGAAAAAGAAAGAAATGGTACTGCAGGAGAAAAAGCATGACGACTTCATGAAGGTGATGCTTGCACAACAGCAACAACAAACAAAGCAAATGCAAGATTTTCAAGCCATGATGCTAACAATGGTCACAAGAATGGTCCAAAAGTGAACTTTGCTGTATGAGAGACAATGATGTTGACTTTTGAGTTCTTATATACACAATTTATAGGTTTAATGTTGTTCATGTTCTTTTAAGAATGATGTATACATTCATAAGCAATGGTTTTGCAAGTTCACATTTAAATATAGATATATTGACAAAATTGTATTGTAAACATGCTGTTGTCATGATGTTGATTACAGTTGTACAGCTGTAAATAATAGGAGATTATATTTTTGAATAGCAGAATCTATTATGAGATTGTATTTATTAGATACAAATTATTGTTATTATTTAGAAATGTAATGCCAATAAGATACCAATACCATACTTGTTTCAGTTGTTTTGCAATTAAGACTGTGATTCCAATACATATTGAAAATTGTTACAATTGCAATATATTTTGACAACATAGTAATGTTCTAATAATCAGAAATATTTTATAGATAGCAAGAAGAGGACATGCACAGAACCCATGAAAAAACATAATAATACTAAAAAAAATTCATGAATTATCATTATAATCATTTTTATTGTATTATTTTTGAGTTAAATGCATTAGTCTATGACATTTCTTTACTACAACTGTGAGAATGCTTGGCACATTTTGTTTCTTATTCAGTTTTTTAATTCCTCATGAGACAACTGGTACTATTGATCTAACAAATGAAGCATTGCCAAAGCATTCTGGTAGTTGTAGTATGTTGTATGATACCATAATGCAGATCACCTAAACTGTTCAATGGTATTATTATGATAAATATTCCTGTAGTGTTGGTGGCTCTAACCCAAAGAACTTTGATGTCTCATTAAAATACATGTATGTAAGCACATTACGCAGTATGGCAGCAACTATATAAAACTTCCCTACTGCATTCAACTGTAATTTGAGGTTCTTTTTATAATCTAAAAACTTAAAATAATTTACAATGTCTCCAAAAAGCCATTCAACTGACTCTCGCACAGAACTCATAGATGTATTGAAGGCATGCATTTGTGGAGTTAGGACAGCATTCCTGAATGGGGCCTGTAGTTGGACTCTTAGAGGGTAGGCAGGATCACCATACAGGCACATAGGCATACCAGCAGTAGAATAGGCATGCTGGTTAAGCTGTTGTAGAAGCCCAGAGTCAGCCAGCATACCAGCATCATGTTTTCTTCCCTCTGAAGAACACAATAAAGACAATTCAACATATTAGGACGTACGATTCGATATAATAATTATGATAATAGTTCTAATAATAATAAAAATAGTGGTACAGTATGGCAGTGGTAGAATTACAGACATCAAAAACAAAATATAAACATTAGCAATAACGTTAAAAGAATGAGAAAGAAATGAATGAGAATTATCATCATATTTATCATCACGAAGAAAAATTTATAATTTCACTTACCAACTGGGCCAAACAGTTGGGCAATCATTCCATTAGGTAGAGTCACTGACTGGAATTTAATTGCGTGAATTCTCTTGTGTCCATTGTATAGAATTCTCTGGTTTTCCCCAGGTCGACAAATAGGTCTGACAGTTCCGTCAATAAAGCCAAAACAGTTATCTAATGCGCCACCGTTGTCTTGAATTACTTCAGCGTATGACTCCAGTTTTAGAGGATTGAGGAGTGTTTGATTCCATCCCGTTATCCGATGGTGATGAGAATCATAAATCTTATCAATGACACTATTGGTTATCATGCTGAGGACAGGAACGGGTCTTGCAAATAGAGGGATCATGTCGCTGTATCGACACGGGTAGGCCAGCCGTTTGAGAACCATGCAAAGGCCCTCCATCCCATCACATATCGATCTTTGATGGCAAATTATCTTATCTGGAATGTCTAAAGCTTCTTTCAGCATGTTTAGGTCGTTCTTTTCAACTCTAAAGTCAGCTTTACACAGAGCAGGATCCATGCTGTCCAAGTCGAACTTTTCGTGGTCTTCGTAACCAAATGTTGGGTTTTTTGAAGTGTGTTCTTCATATAAAATCAAAAATTCCTCTTCATCAATGATCCCATCGTCGAAAGCTAGGAGTAGCGCATCCCTAGTCGCTTTAAAAGAGCTCATTTTCGCAAACTAAAGTTTTGAAGCTTTGAAGTGTAAACACCACGTCACATGCAAGCTTAAGGACAACACGAAGGCGCGAATGACGGCGTCCTCGCTCCAGACCTCTCTCGGATTTCACGTCCGCGTCATGCTCTCGCGTCTTGATGCTTAAGGTCCCTAATAGCATAATCAGCAATGGTGTCCAATAGTTTTATTGCAAGCACGCATAGACAACATGGATTTTTATCCTACGAATCTGATAAAAAATATTGACAGACCATTAGGCTTTAAACCAATACAAAAGAACTGGTATATGATGTACATTTAACTTTTAACATACTTTCAAATCACGTTGGCATCCGAAACTAATTTGTAAAACTGAAATTAGACCTGTCAGTGCGGGAATATGTTGCACGCATTAAAAGTTATTGTTCATTCACGAATAGCTTTTTATCAAAATATAGATATGTTTTACCAGAAAACCGTTACGATTGCACAAAAAATATTAAATGTTACTGACTTTTAATGCTACTGAATGAATATTAATTTCCATGCCTTTTCTTGTGGAAGAGATGTTTAACGCCAGGCATGACAATATTTCTTGGATTTTCTTTTAGCAAGAACAGCTATATACCCATTCCAAACTTGCATCTTCAGATTAGAAAAAAAACCTTTCCTTTGAATGTACAAGTATTCACTATCCTAAAAGGAAGATCAGTTACAAATACAGCCTTTTTTAGCTCAGTTACATATTAAAATCAAATAACAAATATGAATGACAAATATAAAACATTTTTACCGAAAGATAATTCACTAAAGGTGCGTAAAATATGTTATGGTTAATAACCTTATGAAATTAAAATACTCACCAAAAGGCATTTTTTAGCCACTCATGACGACGAAGAAAAAATCTTGTTCTCTTCTCGTTAAGGATGGTCAATGAATCTGTTGTCTTTCTTAGTTCTATAAAATAGCTTGTCGCTTCATTTAACAAAGGAGAGTCAACCCAAGGATTAAAAATGAAGTGTACATATTATAAGATTGATTGCACAGGTATCTGTCTCCAGTGAACTCACGTCTTCAATATGTATGGCTCTGGTGTTGAAGCAGACAAAGATGGACCCATAAAGTTTAACGTTGCCGTAAATGGTATTCAGCTGATGGTCATCCGCGTACATAGTTAGATTGCAGTTCCAGACGTGATGGGATAGATCACTCTGGTATACATTCCACAGCAAGGGACCAAGAGATGATCCTTGTGGACAACCTCGTTTCGTTTCTTTCCAGTCACTTGTAGCTGTACCAACTTTGGCCAAAATTAGACGACCATCAAAAAATGATCGCATTAAACTCAAAGACTTATCGTTAAAGCCATAGGATTTGAGTTTGTCCATTGATAACGAAAATGATTTCTCCTTGTTGTCCAGGGCTTTCTTCCAATCTTCTACTAGACCAATTAAGGTAGTCTCACAGCTATGTTGTTTTCTGTAGGCTGTCATTTTGGGATACATAATGTGGTCGTAATATATAGTAATTTGTCTGCACAGTAAATGCTCGAACACCTTACCAAGTATTGGAAGGACTGTAATGGGGGGGATAATTTTCTTTAGCTTGTTTGTCCACCTTTTTAAATACGGGTGTCATGAAATTTGCTCTGTTCTGTCAATGCAAAGGCCTCCAACAGTATCTGGAAACCCTGTCCCCTGTCCAATTTCATTTTTACTAGAAAGATAACTAAATCAAAAGAGTGGTACAACAGCTCTAGGAAAGTGTATTGATGACAACTATTATGAATTCCCATAGAACCATACTTGTAGGACTGATAGAAATTAGAATTAGCTGTTTTAAAAGCAGTTGATATTTCTCTTTTCTCTAACTTTACATGGATTCAGTTTACACTTCCAAACAGGATCTTTACATTCTTGACACTAACGAATTACTTGTGTCGTAGTGCCCAGTTTTGTTTCTTTATGCATGAAAAGCTGCAAATTATCATGTGAAAGAAAAGAGGAAGTTATGAAAGATTTTGTTGTGGTGTAAATGCAAATGCATTTCAAAGCAATCTCTTTTCAAATCTTTTTAAGGCCAAAGACATCTTCATGCCATAATGGTTCTTTACCACAATTTGCAATTGTTCAGAATTTGTAAAGATAATTCAAGAGTTGTCCAAGGTAGTCCTTAATCATTTCAACAACACAAACGTTTGTTCCGATACAATACAATATAATAAAATACAATACAATATTTATTTATACCAAAAAGCTTTACAAAACTTACTAATAATCATATATCTATATTTACAAAATTATGGTATTGGTTACCTAGTAACTAATAAGGAGCTAATCTAGCTAGGTAACATGAATAAATGAAATTACAAAGTTTAGGGTGGAAAATGACAATAGATATGAACTGCAATAATAATAATGTTAATCCAAGATAGCACAATTAACCAAAAGGTACCTAATTGGCTGGATGGTACCACACAGGTTTCTTTTTACAGACGGTGGCTTATTAGCAATTGTTTTGTTATACTTAGCTACCCTTTTTTGCTTTGTGGGACGGTTAGCTTTTTTAAAAATGTCCACACTGGCCACAAGTTTGTTTTGCAACCCAGTCAGGTTCATGTCCTAGTGGACAATACCAAAGCAAATTATTTGGATAGAAGTTTACGATGACAGACAGAGTCAAAAGCTTTGGAAAAGTCTAGGTAAATAGCGTCAATTTCCTTGCCGGACCATCTGAAAAGTGCAAAACATAGTTACATATCTGAACTTTCTAATGCACCATGACATTTTCAAAATTGACTGCATAAAAGGAGATAAATTTAAGTTTTACTTAGGCAAGGTTGGTGATTTTTGCTAAGTTTCTTTGTAATTGCCTAATTAACTCCAGCACACCTGAGCGAGCAGCAGTTTGAACTACGCGCTAAAACAATGAGTCCATCCATCCTGTGCGATGGAGAACAATATCAACCAAAGGAATCCTCTCAAGGGAACTGACTAGACCGTCAAAGTCACCTTTTAATTAATCATAAGCTGAGCGTCTGCAAAAAACATTAGGATAAAGTTTGAGTTTTAAATCAAAAGTAAGGGCTTTATGATCAGAAAAAAGCGAAATCCCAGTGTCGTCAGAGACGCGTCAACATTGTCAATTAGATGCTCATTAGTGGTACATATTAAATCTAAGAGACTATTGCCACGGGTAAAAGTGTTAACTAATTGTAAATAACTACAGGTTTGTAAACAGTCTATAAAACTTATTTCAGTTCCTGTGTTGGAAAATCCGGATGCATTAATCCACTCAATATTTGGAAAATTGAAGTCACCAACCAAAATAACGTTTCTGAAGTTGGAGTCAGCAACATATTTTAAAAAGCAGTTAAGTTACATCCTTACTTAGAGAGGTAGAGCTGCCTCATCTCGGGGCTGAGTTTAGATAAATCCGCCATGCTAGGTTTGTATGCAGTTGCTGTTCCACTGCTTTCTTTTTTAAGCCAGGCAAACTCCTTTTTAAAACGGACTGCTTTTCCATATGATAGACTTCCGAAAATCGGGGCATCAGCCTCCCTAGTTAGGAGATCAGCTACTGAATGTTCATTATCAACTTCCTCTCAATTGATGGATACATACAAAATGTTACGAAGCTGAGAATGCATGAATACTCACTTTTGACAGCTTGTAAAATTCCTTCGCCAAATACGTCCTCAATTTTTAAAGTTATTTCATTCCTGTTTTTTTATTTTATTTTCCTTTTATTTACCTGCTTAACATAGGCTGGGAACAGACTCGAAGTCCAAACAAGTTCAGCCTGAGACAAGTAACAAATAATACATATAAAGAAAAAATAATAATACTATAACTAAGGACAAATATAAATTAAGAGCTAATACTAGTAGTAAATACATATTCCATAAATATAATATAATAATATAAACATGTAATTAATGTAAATACCGCATTTGGTCAATCGGCTGAGCTAAATCTTTGGGCTGGTTTCAGTGACGATCATAGAAATCTTTTGAACACTTCAAACTAGAGCAAAATAAAATAATGAATGCAAAATTTATGTGAATCTGCAGACATCAGGATGGTTTAATAAATAACATTTTTTATTAAAAGCAATATACATGTACCCAATCAGACTGGCTGTCTCCCTCCCTCCGAAATTTATCGGGAATTCCCAGAATAGTAAGATTGGTAAATTGGTAATTCCAAATGGCATATTAGGGGTCCTTCTTAAGATTTCCTCCATGGAGAGATAAATTATGATGGATCATGTGAAAGTTAATAATAAAAAATTAACAGGATATTACCTCTTCTCGTTCCGTTAACATTTTTCAATGATTGAATTGATTACACTCATCATTTCTTCAGGCTGAATATCATTTCCAGTGCCATCCAAAAGATCAAGATGCTTAGGAATTACACATTGTACAAAATATTCTTTCACTTGTTCAAAATAAAAGAACAATGAAAGTTTCTCCAAGATTTGGGCATGGAAATAAGATTAAGGTGTTTCCCAGTAGTTTTTTATTGACCACACTTCTCATGTTCATCTAGCGAATTGAAAACCTTTTCCTGGTCTGATCAAAATGAATTTTACACCAAACATCAAGCATAGATGGAAGTTTTGATTGAATGGTATCACAGCAACCCGTGAAAACACCCTTAGGAAATACAAATTAAAACCAATGTTAAAATATTGCATGTTTAAGATTCAATTTGGCAATTATAATCCTGTCTTTGTATACATATTGAATTGGAGGAATGATTGAGGAGGACAGTGGAGATGATAATGATTTCATATTACTAATTATATAACTACTTGTTGCATTAATCATAAACCTTTTTGCTGATACGGCAGCCATCTTGAATTCTATTGTTTTAAGTAAGACATGGGATGATGGGATGATGACGGGGCAATTATTGGAAATATTTATAAAGCAAAGTGTGGCTTTCTCAAATAATTTTACACTTTCGTGTTTCACATATTGCTTTAACTACCACCAAATCTAATTCGCTTTTACATGTGCTTCTTTTAATTAAAATAATTAAAATTAGTGTATAATGCTAAATACTCCAGTTTCAAATTCTCTATTGCTCACTTTTAGCCTCGATTATTTGTAAGATATTCATTACTGAAGGCAAAAACCCATGGAATCGTAAAGCAATTGTATTCGTTTGTATACATTTCTCACCTCATTACCACAGGTGGTTACTAATACTAAAGAATATATTACATGCTATTCAGGCTAGAACTGAGTAATAGAGAACTCGAAACTGGTGTATTTTATCAAAAGACACTGTGACAGCTGCCCTATCAGCATGTCTTACTAAAAACAATAGAAATCAAGAATGGCCGTTGTATCAGCAAAAAGGTGTATCATTGCAGCTTAGTGAAGTACTGTGAGTATATGGATATGCTATATGATTTCTAATGGTAATAACATAATAACACTAGTAAACATTAGTTTATTATACTTTTTACTATACTTATGGTATTTGATTTATGCACAAAATAAATTTCAATTTGATCCCAAATGATTTTATTAACAATTTTAATAAATAAGTATTAAAGACATTGATGAAAGAATACAAGATTTATTGGTTACTGTTAAATTTTTTCTTTGTCAAATTTCTTTTTCCTAAGGCATTGGGGATTCATTGTCATGAGGGGTATCGTCGTCGATCCCTCTTGGGTTGCAGTTGCTGTATTTCTTTGAGCCTTTATATAGGTTAGCAAAACTTAGTTCTATTTTAAAAGGTAGAGGATATATAAATAAACATATTTTGTGAATCAGCAAATGAGAGCCAACAAAGTAATGCGTTGAATATTTGATTACTAATAACAGACAATCTGTATTTTCATAAGCAGTACGAAGTTTATTCGAGCGGCTCACTGTTTTCCTTTACTGATGATGTCAAATTTAAACCCTTGTAGAGTCGTTGAATTTTTCTTGATTAAGGTGGCTCCAAGGAATTATTTTTGAGTTCCCTTTTTGAATTATCATATAGACATGCTCTTACTTTAGCACATATGCCATGACTAATGGTACACCATCAAACATGGTTCTTATGTCTTCATAATGGATTCCCACACCCATCCCTATGGGGCATGCAAAATTTAAAAATAACTTTTATGGATACTGACATCAGCCACCTAAGCATGAGATTCACTCTTAATCTGCCCTTCATGATTTCTTAATACCATATAATACTTACCTGATTGAAGGTCTGGACTGTCAATCCCTCTAAAACTCCAAAATCAGAAACGTCGTCCAACCAAAAAAGGCAGTGTTCTTGTGCCTGCCTTTTTTAAGACACCTGCCTGTGTACATTCTAAAAAAGATGTAGTAAAACATACAAGATTAGTGATGTGGAAAACTTAAGGCAATTAGAAAGTATCTTTATAATCATAATTACATGCAATTCATGTATATTTCATTTATTTATTATTTATTTAGGGGGGTCAACAAATTGTGCCTCATAAGAAAAGGGGGTCAGGAAAAAAACCAACATGGCATACCCACTGTTGCACCATCCTCCCCCCATAAATAATGACTGGTCCCTAATGGTCTGTGTTTAATTAGTATCTGGTTAATATAACAAGTACAACAAATTCCCAGTATTAAATTTAAATCAAATTAAATAAGTATATCAATTTCATTTATTACCTCCAATTATCTTTCATTCTTCAATTAAGGACATTGCTACCTCCACTGCCAAGGACTTCCCAGAGGCTGGAAGCCCATATGCCATGACTAATGGCACACCATCAAACATGGTCCTTATGTCTTCATAATGGATGCCCACACCCATCCCTCAGAATCAGAAAGGCAGGTGGGAAATTCTTGCCCATCAAACTAGCCTCCATCTCTATAATTTCTCGAAGGGCACAAGCCAAGCTCCTCACTACTTTGCACAGGGTTAAGAAGAAGTGTATGTACGGATTTAGGAAGGAAAAAAATAGGCCAAAATATAATACGAGTTTATCTAAATCACACTAATATGTGTGCTAGGGGTTCATGTCATAGCCTTGAGATAGAGAGTGTGTGTATGATTTTATGCCTAGTCCAAAATCTTTGACGAAAATCAATTCTCTGTATGTATATATACCAAATATGTAATAATGTTATGTATGGTTTTTATACTTTTGCAAACCTGTCACATCCTTACAACAATACTGTGTATAATGTAAGGTATTCCTGCTACTCGTTCTTTTTAAGCTGCTATCACAGTTTGGACATGTTTTGTTGCCTTCCAGCTCAACTGGGCAGCATTCTTTTGGGTTTACCCCGTTAACCAAATCCCTAAATACTTTGCCAGGTAGAGAGAAGAAGTCGATTGTGTCCACATGGTTAGCTGAAATTACTAAAGGATGTATTAAATTCTATATGATTAACAAATAACCCTAAATTTCTTATACTTCCCTCAAGAGAAAAATGTAAAAAAACATTGCTAATCTGGAAAAAAACGACTGGTTTATAACATTAACATATAACACGCGTTTTTGGTTGTTGTTGTTGTGGTGGTGTTTTGTTGTGGTTGATGATGTTGTATATTATATTCTTTTGAATCAATTTAAATATTTTGATATACAGCTACTAGTTATAATCACTTACTGGCAACTGCCATAATATTTTCTAAATCGGAAGAATAAAATATATAGTAATCTGTAGAGTACTCGCACTAAAACCCGAGAAGCAAATACAAGCATTTAGTTCTTAAGTACTAAATAGTGATAAACAATAGGAAATAAAGACTTCTGTTTCCGAAACAGTACAAATTAGTACTAATTCTTGTTCATGGGTTTAATGCGTGCACTCTAATATAACTTATATTTGAATTATAAACAAGACCATAACTATATTCACAGTAAAAACAGGTAAGTCCATAACTAAGCTCATTTTATGCTGGTCATTCAGTTGCAAAATATTTTTGTGTCCACATGAAGGTCAGTCGCAAAATAAGGGTGTCTGTTGAGCACACATTCAGATCTTGCATGATAATAGTGTGGCTTTTCTTTGTATACAGTGTATGCAAGAGGTTGTGAAGGGTCGCCGGTTGGATACTGGTATCTGTCCAGGTGTTTGAGGATTAAACTCTGTTTCTCAATTTGTCCGCCACATGCAGTGCATTTCCTGATATTGCCGTGCTGGAATTCTAAAGGGAAAGGATTGTGGTTATGCCATGGTTGGGCAAACAAAGGCTGTTGCCTTGGCATGAGATTCTGTTGCTGTGCTTGCTGATTGCCTTGTTGCCATGGGTTTTGCTGGAGCTGCAGTTGCTGTTGCTGATGAAGTGTGGGCTGTTGCCTTGGCTGGAGGTTCTCTACAAAAGTGGGATGCGTGAGAGCTGACCTATTGTTCTTGAGAAAACACCTCGAAGAATGAGCCCCGAATGGTATTCTATACCCCTCTCTAATCATACTGACCACAAACTCTGGGGCCTCTAAACAATATTCCCAAAAATTCACGGATGCCTTTAAACGGCCTTTAACACCTTCACTAGTACTACTAACATTAAATTCATCGAAATGACAGGACATTAAACAATCAGAATCATACTCAACTTTCTCAGGTTTATAAACACTGTGATCTAGTCATTTTGGGACTGCAGCAAATGCCTTGGATGAAGAATCAGACGTTTGTTTTCTACATGAAACGCTCAAATGGCCAAATTCTCCCCACTAAAATATATAAAGAAACAGAACATGCAATGAATACAAAACCAAATCAATGATAAAAGAAACAGAGCAACAAGGTCAATAATAAAACAATAATAATAATGATAATAATAATAATGAGGATGATGATGATGAGAATGATGATGATGATGATAACAATAATAATAATACGATAATGCAAAGTAAAGTAGACTCTGGTAAAGTGTCGTGCACAGTAGACCCAAAGGAAGAACACTACACTGTAAGCCATTTATATAGCATGTGCTAATATGCTAGTCAATTAACTAATAATAATAATAATAATAATAAAAATAATAATAATAATAATAATAATAATAAATTATATTTTATTGAGTGCTAATTTCCCATGGTTCAACTGCGCTTTACAAATGTATTATATAAAAGTTTTGGAAACATTAACTTAATTTTTATTGTATTATGTATAATTGGACTTTATGTACATTTTATGTTTAATTTATTAATATATATATATATATATATATATATATATAAATATATATATATAGACAACATGATAAAAGTAGTGTATAGATATAAAATTATAAAGTTTATAAAAATGTAAAATATTATGGTTTCAGACGACTAATAAAATGCTTGCTTAAAAAGCCAGATTTTAACCTCATGTTTGAACTGTGAGAGTGAAATAGATCTTATGTTCTGTGGGAGACTGTTTCATAGTTCAGGGGCTGCAGTGGAGAAGGCTCTTTTGCCATAGTGATTTAGGTTATAATTAGGTTTCGTCAAAAGTTTCTGAGACTTTGATATTAAGGAACGTGATGGCACATAAGGTTGCACCAAGTCAAACAGATAAGAAGGGGTCTGATTATGTAAAACTTTGAAAGTAAGTAGAAGAATTTTGAAAACAATCCGCTGTTCAACAGGTAGCCAGTGCAAATCATATAAGATGGGAGTGATATGTTCTTGTTTCCTTGAGAAGGTAACAAGTCTAGCGGCTGCTTTTTGAACATGTTGCAACTTTTTCAGAGAAACATTAGGGAGACCATATAGTAAAGAATTGCAGAAGTCAAGCTTCGAGGAAATGAGGGCATGGACAAGAGTTTCACATGCATTTCGACAAATGATGAGGTGACAATACACTACAACAATAGAATTCTTTTCAGTACCGTGCAGAAAACAAATATCTGCTAAACTGCGTTTCCAAGCGGTCAGAGTGGTACAGTAGGGAAAAAATAAATATTAATAAATTTCAAAAAATTAAGACAATACAAGTAATAAGTAAACAATCAAAACGCAAAACTTAACATGCACAAGGTACGAATAAATTTGCTCGCCTGCAGATAGGACATATTATGCACCAGGTGCGGATGTTGTCTGGATCAAAACTTTTAGAAAGCCGGTGAGTCAGGAGAGATTTTAGCTTTTTGAAAAGTAGGTTCGTTCGGAGAATCGGATTTCGAGAGGGAGAGCATTCCAGAGAGGACAGATTCTTATGAAGTAGGACTCACGATAGGTGGAGGTAAGCGAGCTTATAAGGCGAATATCGACACTAGTAGAGCCCCGACAAGTACAAGAGCATGAGAAGTGGATAATATTAGAAATATCAAGGTGGATCTCACTGTTAATGCAGGGGAAGAAGAAGAGAAGGTCGAGGTACTCACGGAAGTAGGAAAGTGGTAAAAGGTTGAGATGTAAAACATGGTGTTTGTAGTCTAGTTCAAGCCCTTGCAGGATATAATGCATAGCAATGATTTTATTTGCACCTTAATTTAAATATACAATTAAATTACAAAATATTTATATCCTTTTTTGAATGCATTAAAGGACGAGTTCCAGAATTCGTTAGGTTTTCCCGCACATTTAATGCATAGTTGGTTAAAGTGGTGTATCACTGACTTGCGCTGCATGGTAACAACACGATTTCGCATAACCCTGTAAGCCTCCCAATTGACCATTATTATTATTTTGTACTTACGCTTGAGAGCATTCCTGTCGAATGGCTTTTCATATTTCTGGTGTAATAAATTTTGATTGACAAAGCTTTTCTTAATTTTCGTGCATTTGATTGGGGCATGGTCGTCTAAAACGTTCTTGTACAAACTTTCCCATATTGAAAAAGCTCAGAAAGGTAGCTAGGGGCATGGCCATTTAGAATTTTAAACATGACCCTTGAGCCTTTCGACAAGGTCTTTCCATCTGAGTTGTTCAAGAATATCTATGGACCTAACTTCATAACTCGAGCCGGTTATAATCCTAGCAGCTCTATTTTGAAGCCTTTGTACTTTGTTTTCTAAGCCCTTCCCAATAGAATCCCAAGTTGAACTACAATAGTCAAAGTAGGGTAATATTAAGGAATTTAAGGAATTATACACAGAAATCAAGATATCCATAGGTACAAACGGTCGTAATCTTCTCAAGTGCCTTTGCTAATTTCTTAGAGATATTTTGCACATGAGATTCCCATGTAAGGAATTAATCAACATGCACAGGTATTTAAAGGTCTGTTGTGTTTTAATTTGACGTCCGTTTACAGAGATATCTAGGTTTGCTACAGAACAGAATAAGTATACTCTGAGGGCTTGAAAACAGAGCCTAAGTGGTAGCCCAAAAGAATTAATTCTAACAGTAAAAACCAACAAAAATGTCACTAATCCCTTTTCCAGGCCATCCTTTGGCATTTGTGTCTGTTAGTTAAACCTACTGAACAGCGAAACAACTTGTTTTCTTTAAAGGTACCAGTAACAACCAACTAAAGTGTGACTAAAGAAATAATCTGTTACTATGCTACTCAGTTGAGCTTGGAACCACCGAAGTTTTGTCGTTGAAAAGTACGTTGTTAGGGGCAATGTCAAAAGTATTGAACCGTATAGTGTGGAAAAAATTCATATTTCGATTGATATCTCTTCCATTTTGGCATACTCTCGAATTATGGTGTTTTCGGCTGAGGTGGAGGGCAGGCCAATGAGGTATGGTACCATCCAAACATATCTATGGTCTTCCTCAGCGATTAGAAAACCTCTGCTGGTAAACTGATAGATAAATGAATAAATATAAAAGAGTTACTATGATTTAGTTAACAAAAAGATCTTATTGTTAGCAGACTGCGTACAAAGTGGTTTGTCTTGTTGTTTGTACCACAATCATAATAGAATAATTACCTGGATATCTTTTCCAAGTACGTAGGTATTGGAACCGTTTTGCTTGCCTAAAGTGAGCGTAGCTTTCTTTCTGTTTTGCTGCTCTAATGGTAGACTAAGGTACTCCTCCAACACCTTTAACCAATATTCGTTGAGTTGCTCATCTTTGACACCCTTCCAAAATACGCCACCTTTGGACGAAAACGTCCTATTGATAGCGTTTCTGAGGGACTTTTGGGTCCCTATTTCATCACATGTAACGTAGCATCTCCTAAAAGTGTAATAATTAACCACATATAAACAATAAAATATCGTTGAGAAGTTAAGAGTGGATGTCAGAGAATATCAGACATATCGCGGCAAGGTTCAAAAATTCGAATCTTTTCATATTTTGAAGTTACATAGACAATAATGAAACAAAGAGAATGGTCTAGTTTTTTTCAAACAATATTGTATAGTTTTGGGGAAATAATTTTTTGAAAATATTCCCTAAAATTGGCTGTTTGACACGCCAAAATTTAACTCAAGTTTGAAGCTCCTGTTAACCAACACCAGCAATCCTACAGACTTGTAATGCCTAAAATATTGCATATAGATATTCAAACATTACTTTATTCGATTTTGTAATATATAAAAAATTTTTTAGAGAATATATACTTTTCGATTTGCCAAGAGACTGCTACAGAAAAAAAAATATTTTCACTATGTGCGAAACCTTCAAACTGTCCAAAAATTTGGTCAATGATTTTTAGATAGATATTCTTTCTATTTCTGCAAATAATTCTTTGGGCAAATAAAAGAGTACATTTTTAGAGCCCTTCAAAAACTGCTCAAAATGTCTAAAATCGTGACCTTAGGAGGTCAATGTTATTTATAGTCGGAACCCATTCATTATATACGAACATCTTTATATACACGTTTTAAGCCTTGTAATATGAAATGACAATACATGTTTAGAAGATCTAACCTTTTCTTTTATAGAATTCCAGTAAAATGCCCAATTCATCTTTGAATATGATCCACTTTTCTATTCAAAGTTCACGATACATCCCGAGCCGTTCAACAGTCTCAACACATGCCAACAGGCTAACACTGAAATTGTTTGATTTTTCAACCAATGTAAATTGTCTAACTCTTACTAGATCAATTCTTCTTTATGCATCCAGAGAATCCAATGTCATGTGCACAACTTGATGAAACCCCTAATGATATGGAAACATATGGCTATGATGCTCAAGGGTCTGCCACAGTGGATAATAATGAAGTTGTTGTTGAACCAGTGAATTTGCCCTATGCTGATATATTAGAGTCATTTGTTCTTGGAAGAGTAGACCCCTTGAAACAATGAACTGAGATGGGGGTTGATGTTTATATTGAGGCTTTAAATCTGGTACAGCTGAAACTCAGTGAGTTGAATGATTAACTGACAAAATTATGGTATTGTATAATGGTTTAATAACTGCAGTTTTACTAGTTTATATGTATTCAAACATTAACTCATTGTATTTCAAAATGTATTGCCTACATTATCACAGGGCATACTAAACAGAATTGTTTATGGATATCAGCAGAGGGTCTAGTTTTCCTCTTGTTCCCTAGTAGGGTGGAAAAACCTCTGCTTTAGTGTACCCGTCATGTTTTCCAAGGAAAGGATTTGCATCTCTAGAAGGTTTTTCTAATCTGAGTTCATACATGCCCTAATAGCCATTGCAAAATGAAGCATTTTCTGATATATGTGATGATGTCAACACTCTTAGGTCAGCAAGTGACTCATTTCAAAAACTGGACTGATGTATGAACTCAAAACATTAGAAAAACCCACCTAGGATCGATTGCTGGTCAGCAGCTGGAAGATAAAATATTACAGCTTTTATATTAGTTGCAGGTAAAATTTAGTGCAAAATGTTTTTACCAGGAATAAAGAAAATTTAAAATGGATGCCTGCTTCAATGACAAATCCATTTCATTCTGCTTCTTTGAAAAAGTGTCATTTGTAAATAAGATTGAAAATTAACACAAACAAACATATCTGAAATTACCTGGTTTAGTGTTTGGCCATGTTCAAAGGTGATGGTTGGCTGTTTTGAACATCCAAGGACAGGTTCTTCAGCTGCTCCAGTCACAAAAATCAGGATCGAGCTGAGGTTAAGGGGTTCCCTTCGCGCACTTGCAACCATCCTTAGATACTTAACAAAGAGGGCATAGATCTCTTTCTCCTTAGCATGAGCAGTGGATCCTTCTGGAGCAAACACAGGATTCAAGAGCTTAATCAGCATTTTTGCAGTCAAAGAGCCATTACTAGGTCTTAGCAAATGAAGCACTACTGGTTTTCTTTCAAAGATCCTGGTAAGTCCAAACACGTTGAGCCCTCTTTGTAAGTTGCTGATGCATTTATCTTGGCTGGGAGTTATGACAAGTCTTTCCAAAACATCCAGGGGGAGATATTGTGGAAGTTGCCCATTTTGCAAGAGGGCAATACCCATCATTATGCCAACATGATAGTACTCTTCAGCAAGGAACTGCCTCAGCCCATTATTTAGCCGTTCCATTCTGACAGGCCTATTATGGATTTAGTGTTCCTTCCGTGGATACAGCACTCGCTTCCTTTATAGTATCTGTAATCTTCTATTAAAACACTATAACGTTGCCAAAGAAGAGGCCAAAATACAGCAGATGGCCACGCTGGCACGATCAAGGTCCCAAAGGTATTCTGGGTAAATTCTGCATTGATTTGCCAATCATCACAGTCTCGTATTTTGCTTATCAAATCTGCTTCTAAATTAAATTCCCTAGGAATCCATTGGACAGACAGGTCTTTGTTATGCTTAAAGCAATACGAAAAAATGTCATAAGCCAATAGATGTAAGTCAAATTTCATACTGCTGACATCCACAATGCGAGCCATGAGTGTAATACATTAGTACACTCTCATTTCACTATTCAAATTTCCTTTACTAGCCAGTAGGTAAAATCATTCTATTACTGTAATATATTCAAATATTGATATTACTTAAATGTGCTTACTGTCTTTTTCTAGACCTGTTAGATTCATTTCGTTATTGTTGCTGGGTTGCATATATACACGACTGACTACTTTTTAACTCACAAACTCTTATTGAGGAACCGTACTGAGGACACTCAATCAAGAGATTTTTGTAATAAAGCTATTTAATACCTTATTTATTTTTAATCTGAGGGCTTAGTTTTCTAGAAGTACAGCTCTTGTCTATTTCAATCATTAACTTGCTAGAGCAAATATTGCACTTTTCATCAAACTTCTTTTGAAAGACCACAGTGGCAGTACTTGGGGTCATTCAAGCACCTCATTGGAATGTATTGTACTGTGCCATCTTTGGTTTGAAGCCTTAGCTTGCTGCTCCCTCAACCATACATTCGAAATGAAGTCATGCTTCATGACCTGTTCCCACCGTTGAGACTTGATTGCATTCTCAGCAAACTTTGCCAACTTAGTATGCTTGGCTTCTCTGCCTTGAGTTGTATTAAGGCCAAGTCCATAACCTGTCTTTTTGTACAGCTTCTCAGTATAGTAAGGGATGGAATACCCAATTGTACACTGTGTGTTTGGGCATTTAGATGTGTTGCCAAATATAATACATGCATTGAAGTACAATTGGGCATTCTCCTTGAGGTCTTTGATGTCTTGTTCTGTCAAAGAAACTCTAGTGAATGCTGACACACAGTCTCGTAGCTTCGTGCCTGTGTAGGCTAGGGAATGAAGCTTGAGTATCGTGTTACACTGGGAAAGTTTCTTAATTTCCAAATGTGAAATTATGTGGATTTTCTGTGGTTTCTTTGTGGTTTTTAATGGTTTTTAAACCCTCACTTGGAAAAAGTGCTTTTTTACCATACATGGTTTTTGATTATACCACATCAGTAAATCTTGTTTTCCATAGGTGGAAATTACATTTTCGCATATGTTACAATGAACTGGGAAAATAAAGAATCCAAAATAGGAATATTAGTTTTCCATACATGTATTTAAGAGAATCCATATATGGATAACTAATTTACCATATCCCTGTTGATATGAGGAAAATAAAGAATCCAAAATAGGAACATTAGTTTTCCATATATCAGTTTGTAATAATCCAACATCTGATAGGCTACTAGTTAATGGGTGAAAATTTAAAAATTCAAATTGGGGATACAGGAAATGCTTTTCTATCAACTTGGAAACATTTTATTGCAACTTTAGAACATTTACATTGTGAATACCAAAATGTTGTTATCTTTTGAATAAACTTCAAATAAAACACAAAGGGGTTTTAAACCATAACATTTCAACTGCAATAATATTGTAAACCGCAACTGTTCTTATGAAACTTGGTTATATGACCTGAAACTGAGACCTAATTCAATAGCTTATTCAGGTCATACTACTGTAAAACAATGTTCTTAAGGTAACTTATCTTAAGATGATGCTGGCCTTAGGGACTTAACAATGACAATATCCTCTCTCTTTAGTTTGGCAAGGTTTACCCCATCAGCCAATTTAACATATCCATGAAGATATAACTGATTAGCAATGGCCCGGATATAACAGTTTTTATCTTTTCCTCTCAGCAGTGTTAACTGAAATTGCTTCTTCAGGGGTTGAAGATCCTTTGTATACTGGACATCCTTAATGCTTTCCTTTCCCAAAGCTACTTGTACAATTACATCACAACTGTCCTGGGTCATATCTGAAAGAAAAAGTAGCACTTGTTAACCATTCTATGTACATATACATTCCATTCCATTGCATTTAAGTGTTATATTACTGCAGTTGATATACAAGGAAAAAATCAACCACACATTGCTTTTATATGTTGTTGGTTTCGAAGAAATTAGAATAACCAGGAGGCTACCAGATTTAAAAAAGAACATGAAGAAGAACATATCTTCAAATACCTTTGTGAAAGTATTCACTAAATCCTTTTTTGTTTAAACTCTGAATCACAGGAGGGCTACCACCAGTACTGGAACTTGTATCAGAACATTCCACTTCTGATTCCGTAGTTGTAGTGCTTGTGGCCTTATAATGCTCTGACAATCTCTGCTGTCGTCTTCTTTGAGTCATAACCATTGTTCTTATTGCATTTGTTCCTAAACCACAATCTGGGAGGGTGTACTTATCCGAAGACCCAATTTCTTCAACAAATTTGTTGAGTTTCTCTATTTCATCTGTGTTTTGACTGCGAAATGAGGGGACTGATTTGTTACTTGGCCATTCTTCTTTGATCTTTTTGGTGATCATTTTTTTCCTAGAATAACAAAACAATTAGAACATTTTAGATTGAAATGCCTAGTTTGTTTCTATACACGATTATAACCTTTATATCTGTTTTATTAGAACACTGTTTGTAAGTATTTGAACAGAATTATCACTCAGAAAGAAAGCTAATAGATATGAGTACAGAACATGGACATGGGAAGAGTGAGTGAAAGTTTAAATACACCAAAATATAATCAAGGACAGTAACAAGACTGTTTAAGACCCTCCAGTTCTCCCATCCAAACTTTCAAACCAAATCTCCCCCTCAAATTTAAACTATATTTGGTAGTCACCCTGTACAACATCTTAGCTGTTGACTACGCATACTTTCTATATTTTAAACTTACTTAGTATTGTACAATTGATTGGTTTCACAGGAAGGTTTTTGTTTTTCCTGGTGATTAAGAAGACGGTCTAGTGAAGAAAGACTTGCAAACCTTGTTTAGCTTTTAAGTTATCTTGCTTTCCCTCTGAGTCGGCTAGTAAATATAATAGATAAATATTTTTAGAATTTTATGATGATTATGTGCACATGTACAATATAGGGATATCTTTTCTGTAAATAAATCGAAATTGTATTCTCACCTTTAAAGTTGCTTATCATGCTTGTAAATTTTTCCGGCTTTCCAAATGTTCTCAGGCCAAGTCTTTGCATTGTTGTTTCCTTAGTTATGCGTTGACTATTTACCAACATTGCAACGGTAATTTCTTCCTCTCTAAATTTGTTTGCTATTTCTTCACTAAAGTTTTCTTTTACCCATTCGCAGACCTTATCGTTTGACCACCCTAATATATGACATAAACATGAAATTATCAGTTTCTTCAGGTCTCTCTAGCCACACGAAGCAAGTAACACCATGTTTCGCGCCAAAAATAGGAGCATAGCCAAGTGATGAATATCGCCATATTCGAAGCCATATTATTATGTAGTAAACAATAACAGTATGCAATAATATTGTTCGAGCAATTAGTAAACAATTATCTCCCAGGGACAAAAAAATAACACTCTTTATAAAAAAGGCGCGAAACTGCTGAGTTTATGCTGTCGCAACTGACCTTCGACATTGATGGTTATATCCTCGATTTCTTTGATATCATCGCCTTCGGCCGGCTCCGGCTCCTTCTCTTTTCTCGGTTTCGTATAGGGTAAGGTCTGCCTTTTTTAGTTTATTATATAGTAGTCCTTTGACCTTTCCCTGTATTATTATTTTGAAAAGTAACCAGGACCTGAGAATAATGTAATTTGAAAAGTGTTGGGCAACTCTGTACTGATGTATACAAATTTTTTAGATGTCAAACCATCAATGGATGTGAATGTTTAATAATTTTACTTGCAGAAAACCACAAAAGGCAATAATATTTGTACATGAATTACTTTAGTCATGATTGAAATTTCGCTGTTTTATCTATGCTTCAAACAATCTTCTTAACCCCATATAATGGGTCAATAACCCAAGTGAAGGAAATCAACAAAAATTTCAAATTCAGCATTTAAGTGACATTTAGTTGGTAGAGATGAAACACACACAATTACACATGTATACATTATTTTGTAAAACATAGGATTATCATATTATATTAAGCCTGAGAAGAATTCTACTTTTCAAAGGATCACCAGGAAATTAAAACAACTAAAGATGTAAGAACTACCTACCAGAAAATATATATATTTCAAATCCTGGGAAAGTTGTCTCCATCCAGGTGAGGCTAACATCCATAGCACTCTGGGTAAACCATGCATCCTGTTTCGTGTCTTCACTCCATTAATCAATTACTTCTGCCTTTGCTATTACGTAAAAACCAAACATGGAAATCCCCCTTTTTCCATACCAGTCTCTCTGTATTTCTCTCATTCTCTTCCCTATTTCCAGCTTCATTTTATAGTCAACCACCACAACACACTGGCCAGGTTTTAGATTCTTCAGAACATATTGGTAGTAGTCGCTCTGATGTTTGGTTCTAATAATATGGGCTATGTAGTTCTGATGGGTTTTACTGGAATCATGAAGTTGTCCCTTCAGCTTAGTTGTGTCTGTAGTTGAGTGTTCCAAGGCATCCAGAAGACTTATACACACACTGTGGAATTCACTCATTTCAGGACAATTATGTGTGTGAATCTGGGTACAAGTACCTAATGCATATGATAAACAAAGTTTCAAAGAGGGAGAATGCCAGGCAATTATTTTTGAAAACTGTGTTTTAAGAAATGTCTGATATTTCTTTATAAGTGCACTGTAGTCTAAGCTACAGTCAACACGGTTTCCTATTTCTTGTGCAAGAGAACATAAGCAGTCAAAGTTTGAATGACCAAAGTCATCACAAAGGTTACAGAGATCAGCAAGGTGAGGTAGGTAGAGGTAGGTGATAATAGGCAAATGACCTCTTGACACCATTTGGGTATTCCAGACAATACTGCTGTACGACATTTTGTATGGTATCCTGCCAATACCTTACAGGTGTTTCTTGACCGTCAACCATGATACTATGGCAGGAAGATGCTCTTGAAACTCCATCTCTCTGGAGAAATTCCCTGAACTCTTCCAGAATTTGTGGGCTTACTCTCTTGTGAATGTCTTGTGAATTTGAGGGAAGGTGGAGGAGTTCCACCACGTCCAAATAGGATGCAATGGACTCTTGCTGCTGCAACTGCATTAGAGGAGCAGCCAAACAACCCCTGGAGCTCTCTGTATGAATAGTGCAGTGCAACAATTGACAACCAACGTTTTTCATCACTGTAATGCCGAACTCTACCAATATTTTTTGGCACCTCAATCCGAGAAGAAACTTCTTCTGGAGTAACTCCCAAGTATGCAATTTTGCTTTTTGCTTTCGTGTTTCCAATTAAGAACTTTTGTTTTGTTTTGCTGCATTGTCCTTAATTTATTTAACTAAGACCTATTCTTTACATTGTTTATATTCCTCCACTAAAATGTTCAGAAATTCAGGTTCTTTAGTGACTTCTATTGTACCTGTAGTGTTGTGTCCAAATGTGCTTTTTACAATGTCAGCCATCATTTCTTGTAACACAGCCCCATGATCATTGTGTACAAACTTTATTGCGAAGTTCTTTAGATAGTCAACGATCTGACTCCTCATGTCTCTCTTCGTTCTTTCCATGGCATTCTGATAGGGCTTGACTGGCAGACTTGGTATCTTTGTACCCTGTTTATGGGTCGTTGTGAATTCAGTATTCACAGTTTCCTATAAACAACAGAAATTTTAATCACAAACTATAGTAATGATGAGAATAATGATGATAATAATAAAATAATTTGGAAATAAAGGGGGAATAAAGGGGAAAACATACAATTGACATCAAAGATTGAAAAATTCGAAAAATAATATTTCCTTATTTTCATAGATGCCCTTCAAAAGCAGTTGCATGGCTTCCATGAAACACACAAAAGAAAACAGCCTGTGATTATGCTCAATTTCATCCAATAATTGCTAAATATTCTTACCAGTGTGTTAGTGGGTGCTTGATAGGAATTATCTTCAGATGAGGGGTAAACATTGTCTTGACAACATTCCTGTAATGTAAAAGGAAATGAACTGTGTGAGGATATGGAAAATATATCACTGAGGACCTGGATGTTGTTCATATAAAAAATACGAGTGGCATATTTCCCAGTAAAACACTAGTGACTACATAAAATGTAGATATTGTGAAAAACTATACATGGAAATCTGTCTATATACCTCAGTTATTTGTCTACAACAACAAAAACACTGTTGAACTTGATTCTCTCAAAACTAGTAAAAAGTTCCTATTTTAAGGTCCCCAGATAAGAGATCATGTGTCTTAGAGTATAATCTCTTATCTGGGGACTAAAATAAGAACTTTTTACTAGTTTTGAGAGAATCTAGGAGAATCAAGTTTTAGAGTGAAAGCAAGTTCTTACCAATCCATTAGTAAACTCGTGATTGGAATGATCTTCCTGCAAACTTACACTGGTTTCCTAGAAAAATGAAGTATAAAGTTACTCACAATAACTAATAAGTTTGCATGTGTGAAAAGGACAAGCTTTATAGTGTTTTTACTTGGATTTTAGAACCCAGCTTTACAGACAACAAAAGCACCAGAATTGTAGTCGTTTCTATTTATTTTTTTACTTATTATGTAGTTGTTTTTATTTACTTTCCTTACGCAAAAAATATTTCTTAGCACCTTGTCGAAAATACCAGATTTTTTTACATAAAAAGGAATGACAAGCAGTTGAGAGGCTTACATAGAAAGAAGACAAGGACATGAACATGTGAAGTTTTCACAACACTCAACAGACAATTCAACTTCTGCTAGTCTTCTATATTTTTCTTCTAACGAGATCCTGCCACGACATGCCATACAAATCTTTCGTTTTCTTGTCTTGTTATGTCCTCTATCAAGAGGAGCACAATAAATGCCTTCATTGAAAGTGACTATTCTAAGATTTGCCGAGTCAACGTTTGCATGATGCCACACGTCATGACTTAAACAGCTACAATTCGTAGAAACGAATAGCATTTCGTCTTTAAACTCTTCCGATGTGCACCGGAGCAAGTTATCCTACAATTCTATAGCAAAAGAAATGCTCAGAAAACAACAAATGGAACCAATATTTGAAAATATGTATGTGAACTTAGAGTCAGAATCGTCTTTGCCAATGGCGGCTTACGAGTGTGGAGGTGTGAGAATTTTGCGAACAGATTCCGATGGTTCCCCACATACGATTGGACAGACAATGACTACGATGTAACCTTCGGAAATTATGTGATCCTTCGGGATTTTTTCGAAGTTTTTCCGTGTAAATTTCGACGAATACTATTTTCAGCCAATCAGAGAGCGTAAAATTAATTATTTAAGCCAATTATAATCATCCTCACTGCACATGCGCTGTCGTTGAGTGCTATCGTTCTTAACAGGATCGTTACTTCAAGCACAAACAAATCACTTCTTGCTACTTGAAATTACAGTATTGAGAGTTGACCTTCGAAAGTATAAAAAATTCATCATAATAACTAGTTATTTACAAATATTATTGTTATTTACAAACAGCCATAGACCTCAGTGTAGCTGGTCATTCTTTCTTTTTAACTGGAAAAGGTGGCACTGGGAAGACTTTTGCTATTTATAAGATTTTCAAAGAATTTAGCAAGAAACAGTGAAATGTCCACATGGCTTGCAGCACTGGAATTGCGTGCACAAATCTTCCTTGTGCAGTAGCAGCAATCATACTTCATTCCTTTGCTGGAATCAAAGATGGAAGAGGATCACAGCAAGATTTACTAGTGTTAACTATTTTTTGCCACATAGGTAGCACGAGTAACCATTAATCGTGTCATACTAGCAGCATCTTTTGGACTTTCCTGGCAAACCTTCAAATAAACAAACTTTAAAAGAATATATAACGAAATAGTATTTACTAATCTTCATTAAGTACAGCATATTCTTATCCAATACACCTGTAGCTAGGTGGTTTCTCATCCTGTTTGCATAACCCAAATTAAAATGGCTTTCTGAAAGCTTCTGATATAGTTTCAATGTACACTGCTCCTGATCCCACTTGTACGCCAGTTTCCAATTTTGCCACTCAATCTTACCCCGCTTACTTGTAAACACCTTTTCCTGTGTTCTTCATTACTCTTCGATATTATTTTGAAGTTTATGCTAGAAATGAATGAAACCATATAAGAAAAGTTTAAAAACCACAACTGAAGACAGACTGCTCTTTCAGTAATATAGTTCTATAAAGTCGCTTGCTGCAATTTCTTGTTGGCCCTTTTTTGCTTTATCAGCACCCGCAGGCAAATGACAAGTTCTTGAATATCTTATTTTATTATAAAGTTAATATCTAAGAGAGAATGAATGAATAAATCATTTTTTTTATACATGGTGGTTCCATAAGTTACAAACTTCTTTACATGAAGGCTGTGATAAAAAGAGTCTTTATATCTACAATATATACAACATTAAATATGAAATAAGAATTTCAAATTAAATAATAAAAGCAGTCAAAGTTAATTGACAATTTGTTTGCCCAACAATAACGTTTTAAAAATCTCTTTTGATTTTGATGACTCTACATCCAGATGCACAGAACAGAAACATTTCACCTCCTCAAATGATCCTGACCAGTTAAACATATACCCCATTCACACCAAAACCTGTTTAGTTAAACTGAGTTTTTATTAAACAAAATGTTTAGAGACTAGAAAGCTTCAATGTAATTATTTTATCTCTAATCTGTTCAGTACAATATGAAGGATAGTTTATATGTATTATTTCATCAAAAAGTGAACAATGTTTGTAAATAATTTTCAAAACATGTTTAGTTAAACTACTCTTAAAACATGTTTAAGCTATAGTGTGAACGGGGTAATAGACTTTTTAGTATCAAAACACAGATTAGATACCAAAGACAGCTCGTTATCAGGTGATGTTGCTTGATTTTTTTAAATTTCAGGAGAGCTTTCGCAAACGTGACTGGACGCCATGGCTCACTGCACTCACTCACTTGACTCATTGCACTGTCGAACAACGCCACTGCGTCTTTCGTCTTCGTCAGACGTGTTTCAATATTGATATGCATTACTAGTGGGAATACTACAGAGGACGTATTTCGATGTATGTACCTTTATTCGGTGCTGTTCAACTATGAGTCTAAATCAACTAGAAGGATTACATGTGACAAACCACTACGTCACATGAGTATACTATTACATATCGTAACAAGAAGAGTCGTCCATTTTGATGTCTGTTGTCTTGTAAAATTAGATTCTGGTGCCGTGGCGTGTTGGTTGACCCGAATGAAGAACCTTTCGCACTTCTATTTATACTATAGACTTACAATTACATTAGGAACTCAGTAATGTGTAACAACTATTGTACGCTATCAAAACAAATTCCATAAGTAGCTTGCAGAAAACAAATATCAGCTAAACAGCGTACCGCAGATATTTTCACATTTTGAAGAAGTCTTCAAGGTCTCCATCTCTGTGTTGGCTGGCTATATAAAGGCAACTAAATAAACAACGGTCACTATTTTAGAGCTGATAACCGTTTGAGTGACTTGGAACTTGTCTTTGGGGTTTGGTGCTTGAAGAGTGATAAGGATCGTTTCTTGATAGGGTCGTGAATAGACACAGTTCTCTCCTTGATAACATCCTTCACATACGTTTGATACTGTGAAGTTCTAACCTGTTTGATTGTGTTTACGGTCATCATCACAGATTCATCTGCACAATTATGAGTATCTAGTGCCACAAGCTCTATAAAATCATCTCTGAAGGGATTTCCCATTTCAATTATCGTTTCCGTGAGATTACGGACTTGTTTCTAAAATGTCATATCTTTTAGAAAACTGGTCTCAAATTCTGTCTGGGGGAAAGAAGAAGAAAATAACATTGTACTTAGTGGGAACTCGTACTTTATAAAGCTACATAAGTCAGCAAAGATGAGACTGTGAGAAAACACAAATTTTATTGAAACAGGAATAAACTATAAGCAAACATAGGGTGCCATGGGGTCAGCCCATAACAACTATTACAAGCTCATTATTTTGATGTACTTGGAACATTTGGGCGGCTATCTGTAAAATAGGGCCTGTTGCGGTTAGCAAAGGGGCGTCTGCCCCTCCTCAAGCAATACGACGCAATGTGACTTGGTTCACCACAGGCAAAACATATCGTTCGAGGTCTCCGGAATCCAGCCGAGGGGGCTTGGCCCTGCTTATAGTTTTCTTTGCAGGGCTTGAAGGCTTTGTCTACCTTATTTACAGCATCTAGAATTTTTCCATACTCTTTGTCCGCAAATAAAGCTGTGAAATAGGCTTTAAACTGGTCGATGGGACTTACATTTTGAGGCCAATGTTGAAATAAAAGCACTCAACAAACTAAGTTTTTTAAGTTTTCAACAAAAAGTTAATAAAGTTCATATGTGTAAGGGATTTGTCCCACCCGAGGGGACATATCCCGGGACATTCCCCACTTTGACGTCTTCAAGAGTGGGATTTGTCCCACAGAATGGGACTTGTCCCATGGGAAAGGGAAACTTCCCCTGGGATTTGTCCCTTGACCAGGAATTGTCCCACAGGATAGGGAAATGTTCCCTGGGATTTTCCCTTGAACAGGAATTGTCACACGGGACAGGGAAAATGTTCTTTTTTTGGTTTCAACGCTTTTTGTTGTTTTCATTTATAATTATTTTGGAAATGTCGTAAATATTCTGCTAAAATATTAAATTTTGGGATCTATCTTTTTTTCTTTCTATCTACACTTTCTATCAGTTGTGGGGCTGGATCCTCCTCAGTTTTTATAGGTCTTCTCGCTTTTCTCATGGCTCTCTACTGAAGGAAGTTACAGCCGTCTGGCGCAGTTTTTTATGAGGCTTGATCTGATCTGTAATTTAAATATAAAACATGAGTAAATGCCATTTTGTGCTATGCAAATATTTGCGTTAAGATTTGAATGTTTACTTAAATTGTAGGAGCAACATCAAAGTAGGTGTATACATATACAATACTGTAACACTAATTATAAATATATAGATATCAATAAATCAAGCAAAAATTAGACATATGTACATGTCTTAAAGTTCAACTGTAAGGGTGAGCACTAACATTGGTGCAAATAGTGATAGCCTTGCATTGACATACTCATGGTTGTTTCTCCGCACCCCTAGGTGATACACTTGAATGGCTCTTGCATATCTCCAAAGTTGTCTCCACTTGTCTAAGAAATCATTCACAGACAAACACATGGTGTTAGTAGCTCTGACCAACCTCCTTTCTTGCCTTATTAGTACTTGATTGTTGTTTGGCTATGAAGGTGTTGATGTGAATATTTAATAAGTTGCTTCGGTTTGAAGACATAGCTTTTTTTCGTAGAATTCATGAAAGTTCTTGGCCACGTTTGCCCCTAGTTGGCCTGATAATACTTTTAAGGCGTTCTAAATAGCATTAGGAACCTGGTTTCATTGTGCTGTAGCAGTTAATGGTTTAACGCCTCTTTCGACAAATATCTTAGGGCAAAAAGCGTCCTTCTTGAATAAGTTAACATATCTGATTCTTGCAAGTAATAAATATTTAAGAAAAACTATGAAACTAAAAGGAAAATAGTGATAAACAATGTAAAAAAATCCAAAAACTGTGAGAGCGAAAGGAAATACAGCCATACGGTGCTCACACATGTGAATCACGTGTGAATTAATGGAAAAGAATTGTTTTGCCATAGTCATTTCCACATGTAGTGGACCTATTCTTAGCACAACTCAATCAAACTCTCTCACTGATGAAACAACACCATCCTGATGAACTTTTTTCTTATGGTCATTCCACTCCTTTCCAAAATATGCTTTCATCTGAGTATTCCCATTCACACATGAACAATAGATATGTGTATTCTTGATGAGATTTCTTGCAAAAATGTATGGTGAACCATCCATGGTAACACTTAACCACTCCCTTTACTCATCCCCAGTAAATCAATATTTTGTGATCTTGGCTGTCCGACCGATACTGCGCAATACCTCAGTAACTGCATCATACGAAGCTGAGTTGACCAATACTGGATCAGACATGGTGATCTTGACACCTTCTGGATTTCCTGTTTTCACATGACCCCACTCAACCTTGCATTGTTGATAAGCTGTTGTAGATTTACACTTCACTTCACCATCATCCATTGATACCTCCTGTTCTTTCTCTCTAAAGCTATAACTAAACTGTCTGGGGGGTTTAATTATAGCTGTCCCCAGAACATCCTCACCAGACAGCTTGTTTTCTACACTCTTCATGTTTGCTTTGCAGGCTTGGTTAACTTGACTTTTTGACTTTTGTTTATTCACACGTATAATTACATTTACAATAATGATATAACAAATATCAAAATATGATTACATTCTTTATAAAATATACTATGCTTTGAGTTACAAATATAAGGGAAAAGAAAAACGTGTGTGATGGCCAAAGTAGTTTAACACTTTCGAGTTGGCCGCCACCCAGGTAATAAATAACATATATACAAAATCATGTGATATGTGAAGACGTGATTGATCTACAGTTAATTAATGTAACTATATATTACTGGGGCCAGATATAGAAACCCTGGACCATCTTGTAGTAGGCTATGAGCAATCATTTTACCTATTACCTCAAAGATGCCACTGAGAACATGCATATTGCTGAAAAGTGGAACTTTTCTTGTTGGTGCTCCCTTAAATAGTGCTAGTCCCTCTGCATTTTCAAAAAGACCAGAAAACACATCAGTAAAAACGTGCCTCAGAACTCCACCTGTGTCTATGGCAAGCTGTCCATTCAGACAAATTCGTAATTTCTTCTTTGGGTCAAAACTAGTATCCTTATAGTGGTGTAAGACATGTGTTATAACATCCTCATTATCAACTCTCAATTTCTCACTCCCTTCTGTCATCCTATTCTTCAGGTCTCTTACAATTTCAGATGCACTAGCTGGGTTATCTAAAACGTCTTGGGTTTTAGTAGTAAGCAAGTTCATGCTCTCTCCAGGGAAGATATCTGTGACTGCTTCTGCTGTAGCAGGAAGTGATTTGTAAATTGTAAATGCTGACCTCAGTTCATGTGCAGTGCTGGTGCACATGTATATGGTGTTCTAAGTCTTCTTTGTGCATTCAGAAGACCTGATGTACCTGGTTCATACCTTACTGATGGACCTTTGTCAGAACTTGTTGATGGACCAGGATCAGGCCTCCCTCATGGGCCTGGCTCGTACCGCAATGATGATCTGTCTAGCTACTGTTAGTCAGCTGTTGATTAGTTGTCGCCCATTTGTCGACTGTTTGTCGGCACAATAACAGTTGGCTGTTTGTTGACCATGCATTAGGGGATGTTGACCAACTGTAGACGAAGGTTTGACTAACTGTCGATCTGATTTTGGTGAGTTGTTAGCCACATTATAACTGGCATTAGAAGACCTTTTGAATGCCTTTATGAGTTTTATACATATACATACTTTATTAGGCTTTCCAAACAAGGCTTTTCAAAACCTATTACATTAATAATAATCAATAATGAACTAAAATACAAAATCTAGCTGATATAAACCATGAAAATCTAATCATAAAATTTGTCTAATAATTTTGACTTTAAAATGCGTTTAAACTCTCTTACCGACTTAAGTTCTTTTAGTTCTAAATCCAATGAGTTCCAAATCTTAACAGCTCTATAATTAAATGTTCTTTGTCCAGATGCTGAGGTGTACTTGGGGATTTGAAGTTGGTCACGGTTGCGGGTGTGACGGCCATGAATCCTGGCACGGTTTTATATCGAAATGTTTACAAAGTTATTGCTTTTTCAAGATACAGATGCAGTCAGTTTTTGTAAACGCTTTAATTTCTGCTCAGACACCAGATGCATCTGTAGGCTTACTAGTGACGCTTCCTTGTGCAGGAGGTCTATCAGGAAGAAAGGGAGTTGGCTCTTTCCACAGGCACGGTAGTTGAGGGCATTGTGCCAGCCTTCAACATCATTATTTGCATGTACAGCTCTAATAAATACACTCCATGAACTGGGAGGCCACATTCCATCTTCATTTAACCATTTGCCCTCCACATAATTGACAAGGGAGGTCAGAGGTAATGTGCTGGCTTTTTTCTTCAGACTTCTCCAGATGGCAGGAATTTCTTCTGCAATGAAGGGGAAGGCCATTATCTGTCTTGGATATTCATGTGTTCCATGATCTTCTCTGTATACAGTTGAAAGACTAATTTCTTTAATCTAATAATGGAATGGAAATAAAATGAAAATTAAAAATTGTCTTTCAAAGATAGCGGCACAAGATGACGGGGTCGAAAATAACGAAGACGTTTTTGGATTACTGGTTGCAAACAAACATGAATATGCAGTAATTAATACTCCTGATAATCTAGAATGCTTCTCGGCACATTTGACTGATTTTAGGGGAACCATTTTAGGGCCATAAAGTGATCTCCAAGACTTTATCATATATAGTACTAACTTTTCTCCAAATGGCTTGGGTCCAGTGAAAGCAACAGCCAACCAAGTCTACATTGGGCAATACTTCAGGGAGAGCAGACCACGTTGCCTTTTCAGTGTCAATGGTAATCTCAGCCTCTTGAGGAGTTTTAGGGAGAATTTCAAGCACTTGTTGAAAGACCTAAAAGTAAAATAACAGGCATTTATGAGTTTTTTTTTTTGACAATAAATGCATTCAAAATGTAGATCTCTGGGTTGAGGTGTTTCAATACAACTCCGGCGGTACAAGACTCCGATCAACTTTGGTTTCGCTTTCTGCAGTTTCTTTAGTTAATAAACAACTCAGATACATAACCAAAAGAACATATAAGCTCTCATATGATGGAGTTTCCTTTTTTTCTGCGATTTGCCTCTCAATTAATGCAAGAACTGAGTCTGTCAACTTGAAACACGAGCGTGATGTGTTGAGCGTGAGGTGTAACTTCACTTGACTGACTGACTGACATCCAAGACAGTTTCATGCTCATTTTAAAACTTGCCGTCCCAAGCAAACAGTTGACGATCATAGTCCCCATCACTTTTTTTTGGAAGATAGGAGTGGAAATGCTTTAGTATGGATAACATGTCTTCATTCAGATTTTCGTCCTTGAAGAACTCCAAGGGGCACCTAGGAGAAATAAACCAATTAAACTTATTTTTAGACTTATTAAAATTATAGTCCTTTCTTAATATTTATTCATGAAGTCCTTAGCCTCACGTTCATCCAGCTATGACCACATTTAATGTATTCATATACTTCCATGGATTAGCTTTTCGATGCAAAGCTGGCTAGTTTTACCAAATAAGGCATGAAAAAGTTTGTTTGGCAGCAGAAAGCCAGAGCATGGAAATATGCAAATACATTAATTGCAATAATAGCTAGCTTAAATATTGATCAATGGTACCCAAACAGTCTCAGTTTTCAGTCTTCATTTTATATTAAAACAAGGAATATTGAAAAGTCTCCAGGGGCGGATCCAGGATTTTGTTCAGGGAGGGGTGCAGGGCACAAATTCAGCCGGGGGGTTGCAACCCTCAGAATCAAACAAACAAAACATTTTGTATTGGGTATCTTTAAAATAGGGGGACAAAGTTGCTCAGAGGAGAGGTGTGCACCCCTTGCATAGCTCCCCTGGATCTGCCCTTGGTCTCAATTCTGAATATCTAAAGTTTATGTAACTTCAGATTGAATCTGCAATTAAATGATTAAATTTGATGTGACTTTATAAGGTTTTGGAATCGAATTTTTCTTGCCCCTTATATTTGTGAAACATTGCAAAGCAAACTACAAAGCAAATGTACCTTTGTTGATTTCTTTGACATTTCATTTGTATTCTTGTGAGGAATGTGCTGTATACATGTCTTCTTCAGGGGTTCAAAGGCATCAAAGTATTGAACCTGTATTCTGGATACAAGTATTATGTAGTTAAGCCTCTGCTGCTGGTTGTCCTTAATGCTTGGAAGGAACTTCAGGTTTTTAATTTTAAGCGATCTGCTTCTTCCCCATTTGTTGATAGTGATTAACCAGAGACACGGTTGCTCGCCATCTTGTGGTTCACTCAGTGAAAGTCTCTGCTTTGTGCAGAAATGGTCATGCCTTTTTTTTTCAGTTGAACATTGAAGACATTTACAGCATATTTTTGTTGATTTTTTCGTGTTTGCTGGCGTAGTCTTCTTAACAAGTCTTTATATTTTGCTCTCACTTGTTTGATAACCCATGGAGTAAGAATGCCAGGTAAAAGAAGTAATTCAGTAAGAATTTGAAATGAGACAACTTTTATTTCAAGTACAAAGAAATACACTTACTTTAAAAACGTGCTTTATAATACTCTTTGCCTCTTTATGAAGTAAGAATAAACAAAAGATATACTATCCCCAAGAGATGATCGAGCGATATCTAATCCAGCGGAATCCTGCGGTTGCTAAGTGACATCGTCTGACGTCACAAATGGCAACAACACTGTCCTCGAATGCGATGACGAAAACATTAGAGATGCCCCAAATCTATATTCTCATCATGGGGTGAAATAGAATATATTTTACATATGGAGAAAACCATTAGTGAAAATATCCAAATCTAAAACCAATCAATTATTCTTTTTAATTTAATTACACATAAATCCTCTGTCTTGGTTGTTACATATCTCACTGATTCTTGGTCTGCATACTTGTCGCAGTTGCTGGCACTCGAACATGACTGTTCACCACAAATCTAGGAATTGTTGGATTAGAAAACATGAAATGCAAATGCTAGACAAAACAAGAAATTATATATTTTGTGAAACACACACATGTAGACCTCTAGTATCAGTTTACTCCACAAACTTGTGTTTTTCAAGTTAGATGTGAGGTCAAATTATCTGTTTTGAGAAAGTGCTTGCCTTTTTTCTGGTAAAGCAGACTATTCTTTGCGTTTTTGGGGATAAAGTATGTTTTGTTTGCTGATGTATCAGGTGCATAGAAGCTAATGGTTTCTTTGACTTTTTCAATCCCCACTGTCTTGGTTTTTCTGTACATGCGCGATCTTCTTAAATTTCTTTGATCCCACTTTGTTTATAATCATTGAGTTTAAAAAGAGTTGCTGCAGCATGTTTGCATTGGCCCATAGCTCCTGCTTTACACAAACATTGAGCATTTGTGACAGTCCCCCCAGGTGATCTTGATGTCCAACATCAGCCAATCAGAGTGCAGCAGCAAAATATTATAAAAACGCACAGAATCCTTTGCGCGCCTAAAGTTTATCGTCTCGTCACAAAATGAACGCGAAGCTCTATGAAACAAGGATAGAAAATAGTTTTAAAGACTAATCCTGCTTTGTTATGTGGACATCAGCCGTTTAAAAGTAAAGCGCTGACCTTGGGAATCATGAATTCTCAGATTTCGTCTGCAGTCTCACAAAAAAGGCGATTAAACTCTTCTTCTATCCAGGAGTATATTCGTATGACGAATCGTGCACGTTGAACCTCTTCTGGCAGATCAGAGAGAAGCTGTATGCAGGCAAGCTTCCCTTCTCTGACAAATGTAGGATCTTTAATGATCGGGAACTTTTCTTCTGGATTTTCAAACATGGCACCGAGATGTATTCTTCCCTGAGTCCCTCTCTGGCCGCCATTTCCAGAGTAGAAATCTTCGAGATCTTATTATGCAACTTGGTTCTTTACCAGGAATAAATTCAAAGACTATACTGTGATGATTGCTACTCGTTTCAGAGGAAAGGCTGAACTCTTTCCAGGACTTGCTCGAGGACTGTCGCTTTTCTAGCTTGGGAAGAATGTCGACATCTAGCTTGATTGAAGTCGTTGTAATTTTTAATCCTTTAACACTTGAAAATGGTATGGTAATCCTGCTTATTTCGTCTCCTTGGGTCATAGAATGCTGAACTGTAAAACAATCACTCACTGTTCTTGGTAAAATTATACATGACAAGATTTCTTTGCTGACTCGAGGATCAGATCGTTCCCAGCAGAGAAAAGTTCCAGAAGACTTTCTGTTTTGATACGACTTTTCGCAGTTTTCAAATGGACAGTGGATTCGAATTAAGAGACAAATTTTCCTTTGAAGACATGTTTAGAACTAAATGAATACAACATTAAGAAGGTTTACCAAAAAAATTGATACAAATTGTTTACAAAAAGGAAAAGTTTGTTTACAGTTGGAAAGCTTTCAAAATCCCGCCAAAAATAAATAAATACACCCACTTGCGTCAACCAGCAACTTCAGGTTGTGGCAGGAAATCTTCAGTGTTCCCGAGCTTTGATGTAAAAGCAGCTTGTGTAAACAGACATTTATAAACCCAATACTTTAATAAATATTTGTATAACACAATACATACATATTCCATATAAAACATGTAAACTGTAGATGAACTGCTTCGCCAATGCAATTGGTCTTAATAAGGCCACCAATAAAATTTTTACGACAATGTCACTCAAGTCAAGATCGCTATTTCGAGTATTAAACGTACTAAACGAAATGTCTCTGCCTTTCTATTACCAGAAACTGGGTTTTAAAGCCGGTGTTGTAATAAGTATAAATATTTTTAGCTCATAAGGCTGTGTAAAGGCTGCGATTCCTATCAATTTTGCCTTAATCTCTGCGTCTTCGGGAAGCTGGTTTGGGGCCGCCATGTTGGATTCTAATGCTAGAGTGCCCGCAATGACTTTTGGGATACGTTTTTAAAATGATTTTGGCTTCGCGCTAAAATGACGTCATCAGATCAACTGGCCGATTCATCAATCTTTATGGAAACTTTATATCTTTCTTTGGAATAGCTAGCCTGGCCCAACAATCCCATATTCTCAACCTTGTTGCATTTATACATATTGTAGCCAGTGACTCTGTGTTTTTCTGCCTTTCCCCTAACTGTTGATGATTTTTTTCCTTCTCCGAAACATTCTGACAAACCCATCAATGATCTAGTCCATTCACCAGACTTCAACTTGTCTTTGTAGTCTTTTCGTCTGGGTTTACTTTTTTAGACAATCTGGACGAATGGGCAGAATATATTTTGCACCTATAGACGCAAAGATATGTCAAAAGTACAACATTTAAGAAAGCAGTAATGTGATTTTCAAAGATTTTCGGTAGGATTTTAGCAGAAAAAGCCGTGAAAACTATATAAAAAGACAGGCTGACAAAAGTAAAAACTGAATCTTGGTTGATGATGTTGTATATTCCACTTTTGAATCAATTTGAATATTTTGATATACAGCTACTAGTTATAATCACTTACTGGCAACTGCCATAATAATATTTTCTAAATCGGAAGAATAAAATATATAGTAATCTGTAGAGTACTCGCACTAAAACCCGAAAAACAAATACAAGCATTTAGTTCTTAAGTACTAAATAGTGATAAACAATAGGAAATAAAGACTTCTGTTTCCGAAAGAGTACAAATTAGTACTAATTATTGTTCATGGGTTTAATGTGTGCACTCTAATAAAACTTATATTTAAATTATAAACAAGACCATAACTATATTGACGGCAAAAACAGGTCTAAGTCCATAACTAAGCCCATTTTATGCTGGTCATTCAGTTGCGGAAATATTTTTGATGTGTCCACATGAAGGTCAGCCGCAAAATAAGGGTGTCTGTTGAGCACACATTCAGATCTTGCATGATAATAGTGTGGCTTTTCTTTGTATACAGTGTATGCTGTGAAGGGTCGCCGGTTGGATACTGGTATCTCTCCAGGTGTTTGAGGATTAAACTATGTTTCTCAATTTGTCCACCACATGCAGTGCATTTCCTGATATTGCCGTGCTGGAATTCTAAAGGGAAAGGATTGCGGTTATGCCATGGTTTGGTAAACAAAGGCTTTATTGTGAAGTGGTTTCGTGTTCCGCACTTGGCGCACTGCTTACTCCATGCGGGACATTCCTCTTTTTTCCGGTGTGGGTTTTGCCGCAGAACTTGCAGGATATTGTTGGGAGTGCATTCCGATTATAATTTCGACTTGAGCTGGCTGTCATCACTTGCTTAGACCTCATCAACGATGGTTTTGCTGTTCTAACTACGTGTTCTTACTTGTTTGCTTGTGGACTCGCTGGCTCTGCAGATAACTATGCAGGAGTTTAGGGTTAGGTCTTTTCTTTCTAGAAGTTTCTTTCGTAAGGCGCTGTCTCTTATTCCTCACCTTCTTCTTGTACTCTTGAGTTGAATTTATAGCGTTCGTATATCTCATTCGTGGCTCCAACATAATAGTCTTCAAATTTTCGCAGAACCACATCTATAGGAGAATCGCAGTCCGGAGCGATTTCGGTTCATCCCTCAGGCGAGAGGCTATTTCATAAGTGTTCCATATCCTTTTGAATTTCTTCCAGTTCGCTGCTGCAGACCCATCCGTTGCGAGTTTGGCCGGAAAAGGAATGTTAGTTTGCATTATCCGAGTGGCTGGTTGAGCGGGAGGCACGTCGTCTGGCTTGATCACTGGCTTCACCGTTTGTGTTTCACTTCTGACACCATGTATCGTTGTATCAAAGTAGTAGCAAATAGCAAGAGAATAGAGACAGAGAGTTCTGGGTTTCTACGTTTCCATTTACTAGAGTAATAATGAATCACACAAAAGGTCACACACGTGTACAAATGATATATCCTATTACAATAACAATCACCTGCATCGTTACAATTCTAATTAAGCAACAAACACAATTGAAAAGATTTCAGACACCTTTATTGGGAGGCAAATAATAATAATAATAATAATAATAATAATAATAATAATAATTGTTGTTGTTATGATGTAGCACTGAGAGTACTGACCAAGGTTTACTCCCAACACTCTGTGTCACATGTAAGTAGAGTTTCTAATTTGTTCTCCCCTGGGCTTTGAGAGTTTTAGTCAACGTAAAAAAAAATGATTAAGTTATAAATTCCAATCATGGAACAAGGGCCACTGGGTTGTTAGCCAAGTGCTATCCTTGTTAACCAAGGACAATAAATACATGTAGTTAACAAATAAGGGTGCATTCATGACATTTTTAAAAACTATTTAAGGATAGTAGACTTAATTTTCTCCCTAAATGGATGAGAGCAGTACTTACACAAGGGTACTGATGGCAATTTGCTCAATCCACAGCCACAGAAGTTTTCATTGTTGATGGCGCACTTTGGAATATACGTTAGTCCACTGGAGGTTACAGGCTTTGTCGAATTATATCCATGCTCACGTAGATACATGGATACATGCTTTCATTCCCTCCCCTCCATAGAATTACGACCCAACCCCAACCCATACTTACCTTTCATTTCCTTGGTATGAACTGGCACAACATGACCAAGTGTCCACACAGTGGGATTAGCAGAAAAAAAGAAAGAAATATTTAATTTAAAGAAAATGCTACATAAATCACCAAGTTCACTCACCTGTTCATCTGAAATAGTAAGACGACTGAAAAGGGACACACAATCCCGTAAAGTTAAAGCAAGAAAAGCAAGGACATGAAAATGGAATTTTGCCTTCTTACCACCCTTTACCGCAGGCTCTATAGCATCAATTAAAAACATAAAATTCTTTAGAAATTCCCTTGAGTCCTTATCTGTGAATCGATAGTCAAAGCTCTTAGCATCAGGTCCTGATTCATCAAAATGCTTCACCACTTTCTTGGCCAGCCTAGTTAAACAGCACTTATACTTCAGGGTAGTTACATACTTTACAAGGGTAGTATCTGAAGGGAGCAAAAAGGAAATAGAATCACTTGAAATATCAGAGACTTTCAAAACTTCTTCAAGAAAATATTTATGAACAAGTGCACAGGCATTATTTTTCAAGTGTAGTGGTTCCACGTGAGCTTGGTCAATCAAATTTCCCAGAAGAGGTTTATATTCCTGGCGGCTTTTCAGGGTTCCAATAAGTGTGGTTATTTTTTGCCTTTTCGTCTTCTCACTAAGCTTTTTCTGGGCATACTCCTTTTTTGCTGCTTCTACCTTCTGAACAACCTGAAGACGGTGCTTATATGACCATGGCTTCCATAAGTTTTTTCCCTCTCTTCCAAATGTACCAGTGAATCTCTTTACATTGTCAGTTGATACGTCTGCAAAAGAGGAACAAAACTTGGCACTGTTATTCAACTCTCCACCTAAGAATGCAAGCATTTTCATGTCATTAGGCAATTCACTGATTTTAAACCTGACATTGACAATCTTATCATTAATGGCAACAGGGTAGGTCTCTTGTTCAATGGTCTGAATTTCTGAAAGAATATAGTTTATAAATCTCAGAACAGGGACAGAGTTTTCAGAGCAGTTTGCACCAAAAATTAAAAACTTCTCATTGCTGCTGAGGACTCCACGGCCAATATTTAGAAAACTGACGAGCCAAGCACATGAGACATCATCTTTTCCAAATGGTGCTCCATCTCCACCTAGAACAACAAAAAAGGTGTTAGTTTCTCCATTAAACCACAATAAATCATATCCACTGCTATTGTTAAGATAAGACTTTGCTAAAGTTAGCCAAGTCTCTTTCAGGCTTCTATAACAACCACTTACCTTGTCATTCATTCCCTCACAAAGTGTGTCTTCAACCTTGTACAAAGTACCAATAGGAATAGACTTGATGAAGGGCATAAGCTTATTGTATGACAAAGTCTAGGGACTGGACAATTGGCAATAGATATACGTGTAGTCTGCAATTTCTTGTCATTTACCTTATAAGCACTATCTCTATAAAGCTTACGATATTTTCGTTTACCCATAACCCCCCACTTTAATAAACCTGTACACTCCTACACATATTTTCATTAGAGCTCTCATATTGGTTAAGGTCAGATTTATAAAGATTAAGAGCTATTTGTTTTGATATTTTACTTGTGGCCATCATTTCTGCTATGGTTTCTGAGCTGCATCTGTTCAGCACTGTATCCATCAAGCCTACTGTGGCTGCCCTCTTTGTTCCACCATGGATTCTCTTTGCTGATTCAAAGGTTTCTTTTCTTTTGCTGCTTGCTGTGCTCCCCAATGTCACCTTCCCATTTGAAAATTCAGTTGGATTTCTTTTGCTTACTGGCTTATCTTCTGTTCTACCTCTACTATCATCTACCTGCATCTCCCTTCCTATCTCATTCAGTTCCTCTACATTCTTAACCATCTCTCCAATCTATTTGTAAAGTAAGCAGACTATGTTATCACTTGGCTAAGCATCTGATATGGCTGTGTATTTTTATGAGTCACTCAAGTTAAAAATGACCAAAATACCAGTGAAAAGTAAAAATACACAGCATTATATTAAGATGCTTAGAAGACTAATAAGGTGTTTATAATACAATTCTGCAAATAAGTTTGAAAAGTTCTGATTTTTCTAGTAAAGATTGGTGCCATGGCAACAGAAAGCCAGTTGATTTTTACTAACACAAACCTGTCTCGTATTTTGTGTCTTTGCAGAAACGTATGAGAACAGAAATATTTAATTGTTTTAATCAATACATTTCGATTCAGCGTGGCAATAAAGCTAAGAATACTTTATATAGTGAATAGTCAAACTAGCCATTATGCTTTCCTCCTATAAAATTCCACTTCTTACCTTAATTTTTTAGCGGTGTTTATGAATCGTTTCGTGCCGCCGTACGTATTCGAAATTTGCTATTTCTTGTTTACTATTATCTCAATTATCTGTTGTTTAAATAATTTCAATACGAATTGGTATTTTTATTCATCTTTGTTAAACCGAATTCTAAAATTCAATTGAATGATTTGATCTTACAGTTTCACGGAAAAAGACGAGTTATCGCGCGAAGGATTAAAGCATGAAATAGTTTGACATATCGATATAAGATTCTATCTATAAGCTTCATACCTTACTATTTATTCTCTTAAACTGGGCCTGTTTGGCTCTCAACAACTTCTGTTTCTCCTTTATTGTGCTGTCCAGTTGGTATAATTCTTCATTTATCTCGTCGATTTTTCTGTTGCTCATCACCTGCTTCTCTCTCTGTTCATTATGTCGCTTTCTGTGTTGGTCAACTCTGTATCTTGGCATTTTCAATTTTTACTCAGTTTTCGTACATATTTGAAGAGTCGGCGCGAGAAATCAAAGCTCAAATCGGGAAAACAAAAACCATAGAGTTGTAGTTTGGACAATAAAGAACCAAATGGAAGCGATTAATTTATTAAAAAAGAAAGACATGGCGAAAATTTACCAAGCTTGAAAATGATGGCTTAAACAGAAATTGTAAAATCGAGAATTTCAGTAAACAATATTTTCCAGCTATGAAAAACCCGCCATGTTTGATATCATTGCAAAGGTCTTCTATAGATCGATAATTTCCCGCCATCCGATTGCTCTTTCGGTAAAAAAACGAACGATCTACGACGACACAAACATACCCTTCCGGAAAAACCGTTAACTCGTCACCAGTCTTCCAAATATGGCGCCCGTCCAATGAAGCTGAATGTTACACTTAAGAGAGCTGTTTTTCAAGCGCACGGGCCTGGCGTGATATGCTTGTCAGTGCATCATTTAGGGCTATGATGTTTATTATAGTTAATTTTTTTACACTAATATCTTCCAAATTTTAGAAAAATAAACAACAGTAACAACTTTTGAGTATATTTTGTGGAAATTGTTAGCAATACTAATGTTGCAATGTGTGCTCCTGAATGTACAGTAGCTTACTGTAGCACAAGATACAGGCTATCTTAAAAAAATTAATGGCCTCTGATACAAAAAAAATTGACTTCTGACAGTGCATCAATTAGGCCTATTATGTTATCATAGTTCATTTTCTTTCATAAATATTTTCAACATTTTTAGAAAAATAAACAAGAGTAACAACTTTTTAGTCTGTATGTGGCAATTATTTAAGCAACACTAATAGTTTGTTGTAGTGTGCATAATGTACAAGATTTGCAGACACATTTTTAGCACTAAGTCTTGCAATGATATAATTATGTAATTTTACAGTAGCATGAGATACAATGGCTAACTTTTCTTAAAATTCGTAACTCAAAACATTCATGTTTACATTTCTGTGCTTTGCTTTTGCCAATCATAAAATATTAGAAGAACATTTATCATTGTATTCCTGTCTTAGTTTCTTTTCATTTGTTACTGAAGCTCTTGAGATTGTTCATGATTCATGTAACATTGAGGCAGGAGTTACTAACATTAATTTAAATGATACTTGCCATACTCAATGCAGGCCAAAACAAACTGAAAGTTTTTAATATCTTCAAATTCATCAAATGCAGTTTGTAACAGGTTTTGTATGTTCACACCAATAAAATTCACCTCTCCCTCCAAATTTGACTCAGTCTCAGTAGTATCAAGTGGCCGTCCCTTCACAATATATTTTTGTGCACATCTTAACACTTCAACTGGGTTAGTAACCTTGTCTGCCTCACATGCTTTTAAGAACTCCTTCACTTCTGATTCAACCTCATTGCTCCCACCCCATGCAGACTTAAGAAGATCACTGTCATCTTCTTCTTGTGGGTTTTGAGAAGGAACAAGGCTTTCATGATGCCTATCCTCTTCATTTTAGCCATGGTTATTTGCCCCATCTTGAATGGCTGATGCTGGGGTTTCTTTTGTACATTGGGTTCGTTGGGATTGCTTTCTTGAGCATAATCATCAAGCAAGCATTCAAATCCATTTTTCAGGCTTATATAAATGCTTCCTTGGCCTGCAAGGAGCTTCACTTCTCCAGCATTTACAGGCTTAGACAATTTCCTTCTTATTGCTTTTAAAAGTTCCAAATCTTGTGGAGCCACAGTTTGAATCTTTATGACAATCGCCTCGGCCAAGCATGCTCGTCTTCGGACATGTTAGAGTTCAAGGTAACAATGCCTCTCATTATGATGGCATCATCAGTAATGTTTCATTTAAGAACACAAAAGAAGAGCGAATTAGTGAAAATAGCTAAATAATCTGTTTCAAAAAAGTACCCCAATACAATTGATGTTGTCAAGGTGAATCACTGAAGTTGCTATGTAAGTGCACATGCCAACATGTTTTCAAACTTCCATCGCAACTTCAATGATTCACCTTGACAACATCAATTTTTCTAACAAAAAAAAGATATCGATAAAACTCTTAGCCTCCACACTCAACCGAAACGTGCTGTTACCATCATTCTTTTATGTTGACTGCACTTGCATCTTTTTTGTCTCTGTTTTTGTTTGACAATGGAAGAGTTGGTAGATTAGGAAAGGATGCCATATCATAACAACCAGATGTGTCCTTGATGTCTTTCATTGCTGCACTAATCAGTAATTCATTAGTGTCGCGTACCCGATCCACTGACACGGGGTGTAGGGGAACGGAGATCGAGAAGTTAAACCACTTCGCAGCTCACGCGATGAATAAGGACTTTATTGTATTTGGTGCGAAACGAAGCGGTGAAAACTAGAAATGATTACATATAGACTTATGTCAGGGCGAGGAATATTATGAAATAAGAATATTAAGAAATGATCAAATAATGAAATATAGAGAAATGGTAACCTACGTTCGGTCCTGACTCCAAGCTAGAAAATCTTCAAGATAATTGCTCCAAAATGTAATACGTTGTTGACTCTGTGACTTCTAAAGGCTAACTGATCGTGATTTAAACTATCTTAGCTTATACTCCTGTATCCTAACCTTATCAGTTAGTGTTGATTGATATGTAGAACAACGATCACGAAACCGAAAAATATAGACTGATATACATACAAGATTACAATACCGTGACAACGTGACACTCCTCGCCCAAGGATCTCTAGATACTTGATACTAATATAATCACAAAAAGAAATGTTATAAATTGTCTTTGATATCACAGTTTTTTTTTTTTGTTTTTTGTTTTTGTTTTAATGTTCTTTCTTGTTTCATTCTGAATCCGTGGTCTTCTCGTCTTGAGTGTCGTCTTGGTGCGTAGCTGGTATCAGCAGCACGAACTCCTTTATGGGGCGTAGAAACCTCTTCCTCTCTCCTCCTCTGATGATCTCGACGTGTGCTTTTCTTACTATTCCATCTTCACTCTTGACGGCTTCGGTTATTATTCCCATGGGCCAGTCGTTGCGATTGGCGTCCTGTTCTTTCATAAGGACGATATCTCCGACGGCGAGATTTCTTCGAGTCTCGTTCCATTTTTGCCTGGGCTGGAGGGTCTGCAGGTACTCTCTGCGCCATCTCGACCAGAATTGGTCGGCTAGATATTGTACACGTCTCCACCGTCTACGTGCGTATAGGTCGACGGGAAGAAATACTCCAGGTGGGGAACAAAGGGGACGAGTTTTCATGGTCAGTAACATGGCAGGAGACAGCGGTTGTGGGTTGTCTGTGTCGGTTGGTAGGGCGGCTATGGGACGGGCGTTGACTATCGCTGATACTTCGGCCATAAGTGTTACGAGTAGCTCGTGTGTGAGTTGGGTGCTTCCGAGCTCGGCGAACATTGCGCTCAGCACGCGGCGGATTGTTCCGATCTGGCGTTCCCATGCACCTCCGAAGTTTGAAGCGTGGGGTGGGTTGAACGACCATTCACAACCTTGTTCCCTCAGGTACTTCTCTATCTTCTCCTTTTTCATCTCCATTAGTGCTGAATCTAGCTCCGACTTTCCTCCCACAAAATTGGTGCCCCTGTCGCACCTGAGTAGGGCTGCTGGGCCGCGCAAAGCGAGAAAACGCCTTAGCGCACAAATGAAGCTATCAGCGTCCATGGACTCTAGGACTTCAATGTGGATGGCCCTACTGCTCAGACATGTGAGCACTAGGCCCCAGCGTCAAGGCCCACGTTGGTGAATGGTGGTTGGACTTGTGTTCTGTCTGCGGGCAGGTCAGCCATGCGCTGCGTCAGCGGGGGTCCTCTTAGTTTCTTACATACAACACACTGGTTAAGTTCCTTCACAACTGTGCTGTGGCTACCGATTAGCCAATAGCCTGCCTGACGAATAGTTCAGTTCCGCCCTGCGCAAGCGACCGCCGACGCGCAAGATTCCACTTGCGTCTATAAAGGGGTCAAGGCGATAGATTTTTGATTCCTTCTGCTCACGTTTCTTGTTGTTAAGACTTCTTTGGCCGTCCTTTACTTTAGTAGCAATCGTACGTTTCAACTCGAGTTCTGGCTGGAGAGTATCTTTCTGCACTGCTCGCACGATTACTGTCATGGTCTGTTGAAGTTCCTTTACTGTTGGGTCGCGCAACTTGTCTCTCGGCGAGTTCCTTCTCTTTCTGATGTCGGGCTCCTTTCTTCTCCGCTTAAACTCCTTGATCCGTACGATAAGGGTGGCGATGGCTCTTTGCAGGGAAGACAGGCTGGAAAAACGGTTGAATCTCTCTGATCCGAGTCCTTGCGGTTTCTGGACGCTCGTGGACTTCACCGTTAATTCTTTGCGCACTTCAGGATCCTCTGCAGCAATGCCCATTTGTTTCACCTCGCTAGTTAAGGGAATGTCTGTACCATCTCTCAAGAAGTCTGGGCCCGGTAAGCCATTTTGATTTCATGAGGTCTTTGGCTTTCAGGCCGCGCATGGCTAGATCTGCGGGGTTCTTGCTAGTCTCTACGTACCTCCACTGGTCTGGTGCCGAGATCTTGTGTATTGTCTGGACACGGTTCGCTACATAAATGTGGAACCTTCTACTCTCGTTCCGAATGTAGCCTAGAACTACCTTTGAATCAGAGTAGAAGATTACTTTGGATATCTCCATATCTAGCTCCTTTGTTACCTTGTCTGTGGCTTGGGCTGCTAGCACGGCTGCACAGAGTTCCAAGCGCGGAATACTGGTGGGGCTGAGAGGAGCTACTTTTGCTTGGCCAAAGACGAGTGAAACTTCTACTTCATTTCTTTCATTGAACAGACGAAGGTAGACGGCTACACCGATGGCGTGCTGGCTGGCGTCGGAAAACGTGTGGATTTCCGCCTTCGTAATTCGTCCGAACTCTTTTGAGTGGTAGCACCGCGGAACGAAGACTTGTTGTAAGTCTGCGAGCGTATTCCTCCAGTGTGCCCACCTGTTGGCAAGTCCGGCTGGTAAGGGATCGTCCCACCCTAAAGGAGAGGATTCCTTTTCCTTACCGAGGGCGACTAGCTGCTGTAGGAGGAGCCTCCCCTCTAACAAAACGGGTGCTGCTATTCCAAGAGGATCGTATATCGAGTTTATGAGAGATAAAACTCCTCGTCTCGTAAATGGCTTATCCGGTAGAGATACCTTGTAAGTGAATGCATCTTTCTCTAGGTCCCACGAGACGCCCAAGGAACGCTGAGCGGGTAGCTCGTCAAAACGCAAGTCTAGGCTTCGCACGTCCTTTGCTAGGTCGTCTGTGGGGAAGGCCTCCATGACGCTTACTGAGTTTAACACTACCTTGTGAAGACGCAGGTTAGCTGTAGCGAGGACAGTTTGGGTGTCTCTGACAAGCTTGATTGTCTCCTCAGCGGTTGGTTGTGAGGTGAGACCGTCGTCTACGTAGAAATTTCTTCTTACAAAACTTTTCACTGCGGGTGCAAACTCCTCGCCGTTCTCTACAGTCTTCCTCAACCCGTAAGTGGCTACGGCGGGGCTCGGTCCGTTTCCAAAAAGGTGAACTGCCATCCTGTATTCCGTGATGGGCATAGAGGGGTTGTTGTCTTTAAACCAAAGGAATCTTAGGAAGTTCCGGTGTTCTGGGTTGACGGAAAACGAATGAAACATTTGTTCAATGTCGCACATCGCTCCTACGTTTTCCCTTCTGAACCGCATCAAGACTCCTACGAGGCTGTTCATTAGGTCCGGTCCAGCAAGAAGTTCCTTGTTCAGCGACACGCCCTCAAATTCTGCGGACGAGTCAAAGACGACCCTTATCTGGTTTGGTTTCTTCGGGTGATAGACTCCAAAGTGTGGTAGATACCAAACACTTCCCTGTTCCGTCTGGAGTTCTGTTGGTGGTACCGTGGAAGCGTGTCCTCTCTCAAACACCTTTGCCATGAACTCTAGGTAATCTTTCTCCATCTGCGGCTTCTTGCGTAAGGTGCGGAGAAGGGAAGTCAGCCGATGCACTGCTTGGGCGCGGTTGTTCGGTAGATGGACACTTTGTTTGCAGAAGGGAAGCGGCATCTCCCAGTTACCGTTCTCGTTCTTGTGGATGTCTCGGTTCATGATGCTAAGGAATCTTCGGTCCTCGACCGATAGGCTAGGGTCGTTGTCATCCTTAGTGGTTAGAAACACGTCGTTGGTAAGGTTCTTGAGTGTCGTTGCCTCTTTGATTCTAAGTGCGTTAGGGCATTGTACTAGCCCAAATGCTTCAGGCTCTAATGCGACCTCGTCTCCGTGTTGCTTACCAATTCTGACGTCATCGTGGAGGCTAGTGCGATGCGCGACCACGTGGGCTGGGCCGTCGATTAGATCATGGCACACTTGACCCGTGATCGTCCATCCTAGGTCGAGCCGCTGGGCCCAAGGGGCTCCCCTGGGGCCATTCTTGAACTCTCTCACTTTTAACAGCTCCGGTGGACCGTTCGCTCCCAACTCATCTGCGAGTTCGCTGCTGATGAGTGAGCTGTTGCTCTGGTCGTCGATTATGGCGTAGACGCGGTTGCATAACTCCGGTTGCTTTCTGTGATAGACGTCCAGGAGCAGGATCTTGCTGCAGGACGTCCTTCCTTCACTCGTGTTGCATACCGCCGTGCATTTTGGGTTCGGGTTGGGAGTTTCGGTTTGTGCAGTCTTCTCTTTGTTATACTTTTCCTTGTGAAGCAGAGCTATGTGTCGTTTGTCCCCACAAATGCTGCACTCTATTTCACGTTTACATCGGCTTGCTGTGTGGTCTCCTTCGAGACAGCGGAAACAGAGACCGGCCTTGAAGATCCACTCGGTCTTTTCTTCTATGGATTTCGCTGCGAATGCTTTGCAGTCTTCTAGCGTATGGCCGTCACGCTCGTGGAAGGGGCAGCGTTTCTTCTTTGCTCTCGCCTCGTTGTAGGGGTCAGGATTAGTACTGGTTTTCAAGGCTCTTCGTGTCGTCCTACGTTGCGTAGCGACGGTGGTTGTGGCTAAAGCTGCTAAACTGCTTCCTGTGACAATATTTGGGTTGTTCTTTAGCTTTGCTTGCTCCTCAATCATCCAGGCGAATAATTGGAAACCCGGATAGGCCCCTCGGGTTTTGTCGCTGTGCTTCGCCACTTCCTTCTCCCATTTACTGCGGAGAGACGATGGTAGTTTCTCGGTAATTGGTTGAATGGCGATCGGGTAGTTGAGGCACGCGAGGCCCGGAAGTTGCGTGACCTTGCTCTCAACGTCAGCACACAGGTCGGCGAACTGCTGTAATTTCAAGTTTTCGTTTTCTTGAAATGCCGCTGTTTGCTGCAAGCGCTTTAGGAGTGTGTTGGTTATCACTGCTTCACTACCAAATCGCCTCTCTAATTCCTCCCAGAGACTTTCGAGTAGCGCGGCGGGGTTTCGCTGATGTCTCTTTCTATAGTTGTCGACTACCTTTTGAACCTCCCCACTCGTGAAGCTCCTGAGGTAGTTGATCTCCTGTGTCGGAGTCACGCTAGCGTCTTCGATCATAGCCTCGAAGGCAGTTTTCCAGGGGTGGAACAGCGTGGCGTCCCCCCCAAAGACATCGGGATGGCATTTTGGGAGGCTTTGCTTCGCTAACCCTGAGACTATTTGTTTGTTTACTGACGCGAGGGAGTCTATGAATTGACTTCCGGAGACATCTCTTATCGGCGTTGATTGTGCAAGTGGGTGGTCGGTTATCGCGTGATGCGGGCTATATTTATCATTTTGCTTTCGTGAGGGTTCTAGTTGTAGTTCGTCTTTATCTGGTTTGATAGGATCTCTTGGCATTTTAAATTTTTGCTTAAGTGGTGTATCAGTTACAATGGGTTGGGTTTCCGAAGTAGAATTCTTGTGGACCCACTGAACCGTTCTTTGTTGGGGTTGTGCCTTGGGCAGTCCCTGAAGTTCGGGGTTTTCTCCCATGTACTCTGCTAATATCGCGTCATCTATCGCTTTAAGCTTGGCGTCGGCAATAGCAACGTTCTTTCGTGCGGATAGAATCGCTAGGTCTTTCTCGCACCGAGCCTTTTCTTCTTGCCTAGCCCTTTCGATCTCGAGCTCTCGCGTCTTCCTCTCGTGCTCTCTCTCAGCTAGCAGTTTGTCAAACTCTGCGCTTTCTCGTGCTGCTGCGGCTTCAGCGAGGGCTCTCAGTCTAGCGGTGCTGGCCGAAGAGGCACAAGACGGGGCGAGGCCGCTATGCCGCGAGTGACGAGATCTGCGAGACGATGTTTCCAACAATTTGTCGGATTCATTACGTTTTATTCGTTCTATTGTCATATATGCGCGTCTCAGTAGCAAGCTTTCCTCATTTAGCAGCGCTTCATTTCCAAAGTCGTTGCATTTGTCTTGCTCGTAAAGGGCATATAACTCCTGCATGAGGACTTTGAGTTCCTCCGAAGCTGATGCAATATCCCGCTGGATATTGCCTGTGTCGACGCCGTCGCCGTTTACTCCCTCAGCGACTGTTATAACTTTGGCTAATTTGTTTTTTACGATAATCATTAGGCGGCGTTTCTCCTCTACTGCATTTATGAGGGCCTTGCATGTAAGTCTCCTTTGCCTTTTATCAATGGCATCTTCGGACGTTTCCTTTGGGTCCAAGTTTTCGTTCTGCTCCATCGTGCGCTCTTTTAACTATTAAGATACGGCTTACCTCTAACAGTGTAGATACTCTTTGCTTCCGATCGAACTTTTCACTGTCGCGTACCCGATCCACTGACACGGGGTGTAGGGGAACGGAGATCGAGAAGTTAAACCACTTCGCAGCTCACGCGATGAATAAGGACTTTATTGTATTTGGTGCGAAACGAAGCGGTGAAAACTAGAAATGATTACATATAGACTTATGTCAGGGCGAGGAATATTATGAAATAAGAATATTAAGAAATGATCAAATAATGAAATATAGAGAAATGGTAACCTACGTTCGGTCCTGACTCCAAGCTAGAAAATCTTCAAGATAATTGCTCCAAAATGTAATACGTTGTTGACTCTGTGACTTCTAAAGGCTAACTGATCGTGATTTAAACTATCTTAGCTTATACTCCTGTATCCTAACCTTATCAGTTAGTGTTGATTGACATGTAGAACAACGATCACGAAACCGAAAAATATAGACTGATATACATATAAGATTACAATACCGTGACAACGTCACAATTAGCCAATGAGGCAGATGACTCAAAGTACTGGAGGGTAGTGGGTTTAACACCTGGTACTCTAGCCGTTTGCAAAGATCAATCAATCAATCAATTTATTAAGGTCATAGCGTGGGTTACCCTAATTGTCCGAGACTCATATATAAAACGTATGACAATAATATATAAAGATAAGATAAAATATATAAATACATAATTACAAAAATCTATATAGAATGTAACAAATACAGGATAATACCTGAAAACCTTCTTCAAATTTTCTAAGGAAGTGGAAGTCCGTACACTAGAGAAATACATCATAGTTTTCTTTAGAACTGCAATGCGCTGTGAAAGCTTCTTACATAAGTTATCAACGTGATCGTTAAAACTAAGGTGATTATCAATGTATACACCTAACAGGAACTGGACTTGCTCAATGTTAGTTGAGTTGACCTGTACTACTAGCGAGGTATAGTCCATGGTCCATTTCCTTCAGTAACGCTTGCCGGTAACTAACATAGTTTTGGTTTTGAATTTGTTGGGCACCTTTTTTATTGTTGCTTGTCCATTGAGCAAGTTTTCCAACATCAACTTGGAGTGCTTGATTTAGGGCTTGGGGTGCTTCTCTGTAATCTGCACTAGTACTAATTTTAGTATCATCCACAAAGATGTCGGCTGCTGAATGTTCCAGTATTTTTGATAGATCGTTTGTAAATATAAGAAACCATACTAGGCCCAAAATACTCCTTTGAGTCACGAATTGTAAACTCTGAATACTGTTCTTTGATTCCTAATGCCATTGCAGCTTGTCGTCTTGTTGAAATAGATGTACTAGGAGCAGTTATCGTTCAGGTGAGTCGAGGTGTTGTGATTCCCACTTGTTTTGTTTGACGAGTAATTCCGGCATGCCATAGACTTATGATTAAATTCTTGTCGGTGATGTTTAAGCCCATGACATTCTTAGTTTTAACTGTGGTTTTCTTCTGTTGACGCCCTTGGTTGTTCTCAATCGAGATATACCTACTTGGACGTTGATAGACATGTTTAGTTTTACGACAAAAACCTCTTTTGACACTCTGCTATTAGTTCTTCTCCACGATAACTGACATGTTTGCCTCTCTAAGTTGACTGAATTAATATTAGCAGAAAATGAACCTGAAGTGTCAAGGTTGTCAGCGTACTTTTTAGCGGAATCAGTGATCATTTCAACGTCTTGGAAATTCTCGGAGTCTTCAAAAGCATCTTTGCGGAGCTGACTTTTGAGCTGGGCTTGTAAGAACTCAACATCGTTTAGTAAGTAAGTAAGTAAACTCTTTATTTAAAGAGGGTGGCACTAAATAGCCAGAGGGCTAATATAATAATAATAATAATAATTTATTACTTGTATGAAGGCGCAAATTCGCATTTGGATATGATCAAATGCGCCTAAAATATTACATTCTATTGAAATAATAAAATAAATAAATTAATAAAATATGTTAATATGTAACTTTGTAAATAAAAACTTAGTTACATACAGCTGAGGTATCCTATATAATATAAAAATGTCATTAAAATCTGATATAAATATGTACATAAATAAAATACACCTACTTGCAAGAACGCCGCCATACAACACCCGAGCACCTGCAGCTCAGTGGATTAGGAATAAATCAAAAGCACAAAAGAAGATCATTGAAACAGAACTCTTTTGTACTTTCAATTCACCCCCAATCCCGAAACCACAAATGCTCAAATGCTACACGACAACGCTCCCGCAAGCAGGTGTATATATATGTTTCACAGTGACATTTAAAACTATCTATTGTCCGTAACAAGCGAAAGCTTGTTTAAAAAGAAAAGTCTTAACTAAAGTCTTAAAGTGATTGAAGTTGTGTTCAGATCTTATATTATTGGGTAGCCTGTTCCATAGAGTTGGGGCTGCAGCCTCGAATGCCCTGTCCCCCAGTGTCTTCTTGGTTTTAACTCTTGGTAGCATCAGCAGAGTCTCTGTTGTGGACCTTAGAGAGTAACGCGATTGTTCTTTTAGCTTAATCAAGTCACTTAAATACGTTGGTGCAAGTCCATTGATTGCCTTGAATGTAATCATTAAGATTTTGAATTCAATCCTGAAGGAGACAGGCAGCCAATGTAGTGAATGTAAAACTGGTGTAATATGGCTGTATCGTGGAGTACAACAGATGAGCCGAGCAGCACTATTTTGTACACGTTGAAGTTTAGTGAGATGTACAGCTGGTACGCCAAACAACAAACTATTACAATAGTCGATGCGGGCAGTAATAAGTGCATGAACCAGTGTCTGTGTAGTATCATAAGTGAGGTATTTTCTGATACGTCTGATATTATACAAATGGAAAGATGAAGATTTGCACGTCTTGTTAATGCTCGTTACCATCGTCATATTTTCGTCAAACCATGTTCCAAGATTTTTAGTCGCAGTTGCTGGATTGATAATAGTATCACCAACTCTCAGACCACTCACATTCACTTTTGCCAACTGTTGTCTTGTACCTATGAGCATAAACTCAGTCTTTGCATCGTTCAAATATAAATATAAATAGATATATAAATAGATAATTATGTATACAAGAATATAAAAAGATCAAAAGTTGATAAAAAGCTAAATATACATATAAATATAAAATATATATCAACATATAATAATAGAGAAGAAAAAACAATAAAACCTAAACTATAAAGTGATTCAAACTCTGTTGCTTGCCAAGAAAATATTGCCCTAAGGCCTCTTTATAACTTTGTATGGATGTCATCCGTCGTAAGGTGATAGGTACACTTTTCCTTAACAGGCTTGTGGTAATATTGAAAGTCTTACCATCTTCTAATTTACGTTTAAACGTTGGGCATACTAAATTATGATTTGTACACCTAGTGTTATGAAAGTGAAGATCGCTGTTACGTATTAAAAGGCTAGTAATATATGTGGGCAATGTACCATGTATCCTCTTAAGCGCAATCAATAAAAAGGTAACCATCCTAAGCTATTGTATAATCTAACAAATGAAGCATTAGAATCAGCATCCATTATAAGCCTGGCTGCACGTTTTTGCAGCTTCAGCACACTACCTACAAGCTCATTATTGCAATTGGTCAAGATAACAGCTGCATAATTCAGTAAAGGTCTTATCATATATAGTCTTATTATCTTATCAAAGGTCTTATCATGATATAAACGTGGTTTATTCAAAGGAAGGTATACTCTGATTTCCCTTAATATACCAATGCACTGTGAAAGTTTTTTACAGATACTTTCAACATGAGGCAAAAACGAAAGTTCCCTATTAAGTCCTAAACCTAACAGTTTGGCATTTGTGACATTACCAAATGAGTTCATATAATAGTTCAACACGTTGCTGTCCATCTTCGAGCTGAGGCGTTTCTCCTACAAGACTGTGTGGTGATGTATTGGTGCATTACTTAGGGGAGTTCACGTCTGCCTTTGCTAACTGCCACGACTATTTTAGTATAAAATAGATGAAGCTGGCGAGCCATCTCTGCTTGCTCTATCTATTTCCTGAAAGAATTCTGCAATTGTACAAGGTACACCAATATGGATTTCATTCTTGACATCTCTACAGTCAACACCAACTCCAAATGCAACTGTGACAAATATGACCCTTGCTTTGCTTGTACCTTTAATGACTGCATGAACTAGGGCATCTTTATATTTGGTTGGATATTGAACATGGTATTGGGCAAATAATCTATTCTCAATGATTTGGGGTGCTCCACTGGGGAAATACTGTTCTTCACCCAAAACTAACTCAAAATAATTGAAGCATTTCCACATACTTCTAGACCATAAACTATGGTTCTTGGCATATCAATTTTTTGGCTTGATAAGTTGAAAGCTAGTTCTCTGATAGGTGCAATTAACTCATATTCACCACTGTTAGTCTTGCTTTAACAAGAGAAGGTTTGGACGATCAGGTCATCTCTCAATAATTACTGGATTCTGCATCCTTAGTAACTGCTAGATTTCTGCCTTGTATGATGGATTTGCAGTGGCTGTTAGTGTCATGATTGGAACATCTGGAAAAAGTGATCCCATTGCACTCAGTTTTGAATATGCTGGACGAACGTGCTTCCTGAAAGTTAATTGGTAGGGAAAATATAATTATCTTGAATTCATTTAATAATATGTGAGATCATTTATAAAATGAGTCTTTAACCTGAAAGATACGATTTATTTAGTATTTTATGATCAAAATAACAAATTGAATAATAAACTTTATTTAATGTGTCAGAAATTTCTAGCTTGCACTCAGTACAAGCTAATTGGGGACACCTGTCTACCTGTCTACTATAAAATCATATAATAATAAAACTTTACATTAGAATAAACTAAGTTAAGATATGAATTGATATATACATTATAAGACTAAGACCCAACCCAAACCCACACCCCAATATCCCCGTTTCTTCCCCCTCCCCTCCCCTCCCCTCCCCTCCCCTCCCCTCCCCTCCCCTCCCCTCCACTCCACTCCTACCCGTTATCTGATCATCAATCTAATATGTACACTTCTTAAAATATATACAAAGGTAAGAATTTGAAACTAAGTATAATTAAGAATAAGGCCGAGTTTAGACGCCGAATCCCACATGCGCCGAATCCAACGCGAACGAACTCAACACTATTTAACTTGGACCATATTACAGGACCAATGTATCTGATACTGTGTTTACCATAGGTGGTTGTGTTAATCCTAGGAATGGAAAAATCGTCTGAATTTCTAAGGTTGTAACTACAGCTATTTAAATTAAAGATATCCGATGTGTAACCAGGACATAAATTATTCTTAACTTTGTACATAACTATCGCTATCTCCTGCAGCCTTCGGTTGAATAATGTAGGAAGTTTAGCCCCAGCAAGAAGCGCTTTGTAAGAGCTATTCTTATCACAATAAATTGCTCTAAGTGCTCTCTCTTGTAAACGCTCAACCTTTTTACTATCTGAACCTCTACAAAAATGCCATACTGCCTGGCAGTAAGCTAATTGAGGTATGATATAAGATGTGGAAATTCTTAATTTTGCTAATGTAGGTAGCACATTTCTCAATCTAATAAGAACTCCTACTTTTCTAGATACCCTTTTAGATAAATCATCTATGTGGTTACTAAACTTCAAGTGTTCATCAAAAGTGATATCTTTGTTTTTGCTGCTGATGGTTGTGATGTTGACTTTGGTGATGATGATGGTGACGTTGGTGATAATGATTTGATGATGATCGTGATGATATTCTTATATCTTTATAGTTCAATCAGCGTCTCATTGTGTCTTTTACATGTGATATCTTTGTTGCTGCTGATGATGGTAATGATGATAATGGTGGTGATAATGCTACTGAGGATGAGGATAATGGTGATGATGATGATGGTGATAATGCTACTGAGGATGAGGATGATGATGATGGTGATGATGATGATGGCGTTGGTGATGCTGTTGCTGATGGTGGTGATGATGATAATGATGGTAGTGATGATGTTGCTGGTGATGGTGATGGCTATGATGATAGTTCTGTTGCATAGTTTTTCAAACTATGATCTTGATTATAGGCCCTACGTGATTCCCTGGACTGTATGTACGACGCACGGGTCCCACAACACTGGAAAAAGGTGAGTTACTCTCATCATACCTCTGTTTGTAAGTTCATTCATATTCTCACCTTGAAAACATTTTTATTTTTAGATTTCCTGGGAATCTTCCACCCTGGGCTTCTGGTTTACCGAGCTGATAGAGCGCAATGCGCAGTTCCGTACATGGTGCTTTGATGGTCGCCCCAATGTGTTCTGGATGACGGGGTTCTTCAATCCTCAGGGATTCTTGACAGCCATGAGACAGGTAAGGCACCTTACGTCACGTCAATACGATCTTGCAATCGGCCGGTAGTTACCCCACGTGTTACCCCCAGTTAAGTCACGTGCTTATCATATCATTTGTCACCCAAGTTAACCACCACCCACGAAGCAAGGCACAACACTTTGGTCAATCCAGCGTGACGTAGTTACTCTATTCACCTACCTTTACTAATGACGTCATACAAAGTACAGTCACACAAGTACAGTCACGCAATTATTTTCAATCATTGACCCCAATGACCCACACAGAACCAAGTAATTCAAACCACTTTGAGTCTTGTAGTCAGCAACTTAGGCATCCCCAATAAGTCACGTTACATTACGTTCAGTCACGCAATCAGTGGCTGTCAAGTTCCTACTATTCTTAAAATGCCACCAGTTTGAATCTCTGTTTGTTGCTGCGCTGTTTACAGGAGGTCACTCGTGCGCACAAAGGCTGGGCACTCGACTGCGTAGTCCTACACAATGACGTCACTCGATTCTTCAAAGATGACATCACTAGTCCCCCAGCTGGAGGTGTCTACGTCCATGGCCTGTACCTAGACGGAGCAGGGTGGGATCGACGAGGCTGTAAGCTGAAAAAACCTGCACCTAAAGTCCTCTTCACCCCTATCCCTGTGGTTCACATTTATGCGATCAACTCTACCGGGGGTAGAGACAATCGATTGTACCAATGTCCTATTTATAAGAAGCCACGACGCACAGATCTGACGTACATTGCCTCTGTGGACCTGAAGACCAATCAAAACCCAGACCACTGGATACTACGTGGAGTGGCTTTACTGTGTGATATCAAGTAAAACATTACCACAACACTTGTTTAAGTAGATCATATAGAGATTATTGGATAGTTTTATACATCATTTTATTAACATCTCCTTCATTAGATTAGAGCAGTTTTCGTATGACTATGAAAATCGTACGGCACGGACAGCGCGCGCCTTGTCGTGACCGTGCAAGTGCTGTGCTGTGTATGAAAATATTCAACATTCAGTGCCGTGTCCGCGCCTCGCCGTAACTGTGCCGTGGTTTTTCACCCTCATACGAAATCTGCTCTATATCAGAATGCGTGTTACTTAGAACGCGGTGGATGCGCCGATATAACGCCTGTTCAGATAGTATTCCTATCTGTAACGTATGTTATCTGTGGTACTTATGACGAGCATTAAATTTCGTCGCCAGAAAAACAAACAAGTCACAAAAAAAGTTCGTAAACCATAAAATTAGAAATTTTCAGAAATAATAGAAATAGCATTATATAAGTATGTAGGTGTCTCTGCTTTATTGGATTTCGTTCCACACACGCGCAGTAACGTTCCTCTATCTAGTTTGAAATGACTTTCTTTACTTTCTACGCATGCGTGATTACCAATGACATTTTAGACACATCAAGGTTTATATACTCGATATAACACACGCCTTAGAATTGATGCTTTATAGAGTTATAGACTTCAACATATTGTATATATACCTTCTTCAATAAAGGTTGTCGCAGCCGAAAGCAACAAGCAACAAGCCAAGACAACTGCAAACAAACAATGCTTTAACTAGCTGAAAATTCAGGACAACACTTAAAGAATCGAAATAGTTGTAAACTACCATTACAAAACGACTAAAATAATCACGTCTAAATGAAGAATAAGGAGTAAATTACAGATGTCTTTTGCCTCTTCGTGTTGTTGCTTTCAGCTGCGACAACCTTTTTTGAAATAAGTGTATACCTATTGAGAAAACGCTTGTCATAGGTCATTCCAAGATCCAAGAATAGCTGGAATAACGTGTGTTTCTGCTTCTTATTCTCGTCAAGAACACGGAGGTTAGTGTTGAGATATTCCGTGTTGTTTGTAGTCCACGAAACCATTTTAAAGGCCTCGATTATTCGTGTTTAGTTGTACCCATAATTCCTTTCCGTCTTGGAATGACCTTTCGCCTTTGGCGATGACAACCTTTTTTGAAATAGGTGTACATACAAATACATTCACCTTAATAGGATGTCACGTGAGCACATCTCAGTTCTCTTTGTACAGTAAATTATTTATTTATACGTTAATTAACTGATTCTAATTTTAGAAGTGAATAAAACAATATTGAGAAAGTTCCTTGTGTGGTGTTATTAACTTCCCAACACATCCAAGACACCAGGTGGTATATACACTTGTGCTCTAAACGGAAGTAAAAGGGACATTTTGTTCAATAACAAACTAATCTCATTTCATAAGAGGGCAGTAAATGGCCTGTTGTTGTAAACGAGCTTTTTTAATCCTGTGAACGGAATCTTTAGATATTTCATTTTCTATCTTTGTTAGCTTATGGCCCTTACACCTCATATCCATTCTTTTTTTTTTAATTCATTTCCGGCTTAGAGCGGAAGCGTGTATCTTAGAGAAATCTTAAATGTTCTTGTTTTGGGCTCTCTGTGTCTTCGAGCCCTCGTTCATTAATATTCTTGATCAGCGGTATATAAGCGGAAAGTAAAATGGCGAAGTCAGAGAGAAAATGGATACTTTGTTTATTGACAAATTTCTCGCTGGAATTTGCAGGTATGTATGAAATGTGATTAGTAATGTTTGGTCACGAGGACGGGCACAATATTTAGTCCTGTTTAGTCGATTTAAAGTGCTACTATGATCAAATATGAATGTCTCCGATTTTTACTATTTCAACACATGTTAAAATACTTTACAAAAGAACAAAACTGGCCTTTCTCGTTTCTTGTGAGCAATCTGTGTTCGAAAGATATTCAAGTTTATGCTAATAAGGAGGTTGATGACGTCATACTCTCAACTCGCAGTTTAATTCAACATATTTCAGTATATTTCTGAGAGTATTTGATGAATGTCATTCAAACTTTGCAGTATACTTGTATTCAAAATATATAAGGTGCACAGACTGTGGTTGCTATGGCAACTTACTAGTGTCCAGGCCCCTAACAACATATTTAGATTTTTGGCAATTGCTTTGTTTTTTAACCAGATCAGAAAATGTTAAACTCAATTTTTGCGCATGATCATAACAGATATTTTTACCAAGTGTCATTTGATATCATCCCTTCTAAAGGTAGAAATGTCAAAAACCTGAACTTCAGGTAGGGTTGGCCTGGAACCAAGGCTGTTGCTATGACAACTAATTTATATAAATAATTTTGAAGAACAGCTAGAGTACTATAATGTGTAGTAGTAAATTTGGTTGATTTTGATTGAAATTGAGATGAGATATAACTGATCATAATCCTAGGCTGGTCAAGTATTGAGAATATGATGTCATCAGGAAAATAATGGTCCCCGATATCTTTTGAAGAAAAAATATATATATAAAAAAGGAAAGTGATCTTTCAATCCGAGTTAAAAAAAGTCAATAATTTGATCATAGTAGCACTTTTTTTGCATAATAGTCCACATCGATTCCTCTGTCTGACCCGTTATGGTAACCCATTATTATTTCCGGCACACTCATTTATGACAGAATTTGGGTCATAACTTATTTTGCTTTATCCAATAGCCCTCTTCAGCTTCATATGCAAATTGCTCATTTCAGACCACATGACATTCCCTTGAGAAATGTTCTTTTATTAAAATATTTACACATGAAAGAATCAACTCCCAAGAGTGGCATCACATGGTATAAAATGGGCACAACAAACAATAAAGCTAAAAAGGTCTATTGATATGAAACTTCGGAAAGAACTATAACTATCATTTAGCATTGATATAGTATAATTACATTTGATTTGGGAAAAATTATATCAAAATATTAGAGCTTAATTTAATACCATTATTTATACAAAATCAAATCCAGTGAAAAATCTGTCCATTATTTTTGACGTAGCTTGACTTGACATAAGGGACCAGTCATTATTTACAGGGGGGTGCAAACTGTGTTATTATTGTTGCCATTTTTTTTACTGCAGTCCATACTTCAAAAGCTGTTCATGGATTAGATGAATTGGATTGGATGGCTTGGTGGGTGGATGGATGAATGAATGAATGAATGGATGGATGGATGGATGGATGGCTTGGTGGGTGGATGGATGAATGAATGAATGAATGGATGGATGGATGGATGGATGGATGGATGGATGGATGGATGGATGGATGGATGGATGGATGGATGGATGGATGGATGGATGGATGGATGGATGGATGGATGGATGGATGGATGGATGGATGGATGGATGGATGGATGGATGGATGGATGGATGGATGGATGGATGGATGGATGGATGGATGGATGGATGGATGGATGGATGGATGGATGGATGGATGGATGGATGGATGGATGGATGGATGGATGGATGGATGGATGGATGGATGGATGGATGGATGGATGGATGGATGGATGGATGGATGGATGGATGGATGGATGGATGGATGGATGGATGGATGGATGGATGGATGGATGGATGGATGGATGGATGGATGGATGGATGGATGGATGGATGGATGGATGGATGGATGGATGGATGGATGGATGGATGGATGGATGGATGGATGGATGGATGGATGGATGGATGGATGGATGGATGGATGGGTGGATGGGTGGGTGGGTGGGTGGGTGGGTGGATGGATGGATGTGTAGGTGGGTGGATGGCTGGATGGATGAATGAATAGATGGATGGATGGGTGAGTGGATGAATGGATGAATGGATGGGTGGGTGGATGAATGGATGGATGGTTGGCTAGGTGGGTGGGTGGGTGGATGGATGAATGGATGGATGGGTGGATGGATGGATGGATGGATGGATGGATAAAGTAAGTTAATTTATTTTCTTCTATGATGTTTTTAATGGCAGGGACACTCCTACAGCACAGGCCAATTAAAGCAGACTCAAAAGAAGGTATTTATTGGTTTTGGTGACGAGAGGAAGCCCTCCTGAACCACAGAAGAGAACCAACAAGCATCTACACCAACACAACGTATTGTGCACGAGTATTGAAGCTGCCACTAAAAGGTAAGAAGGAGCATATCAAGAGATTAAGTAGATCGAGATTAATTAGATTTCGCATGAGTGTGAAATGTCACCACACAAAGCACGGGTACGGCGCGGCGCGCTACGTTACGTACGTTTTTCATTGACATACGAAAACTGCTCTACTGTTAGACACAATGATGCTATTTACAGCGCTTTCCAATAACAAGCCCGTATCGCCATCGCAACAAAATATGCATTTGGTGGACGTCAATCACAGTGTTTCCATGGCATTGTCGGAAAACACAAAGTTATCAAGGCACGTGCCACGAGGAATGTTGTGTAAACGCCGTGATTGACTTCAGGAAAACAAAATTCATCGCGACAGCAAATTGTACGAAGCGCTGTAATTCAAATATTAGAAATGACGCTTTTATTCAACTTAGAGGACGCAACAAAATACGGATTGATGGCGATATTAATAACTATTAGAATTGGTCCTTTGATTTAATTTAGATCGCGCAAGAAGACACGAATTGGTGTTGATATTAATTACTATTAGAAAGGATACTTTGATTTCATTTAGATTGCGCAAGAAGGCACAGATTGATGACGATATTAATTACTATGAGAAAGAATGCTTTGATTTAATTTTGAGCGCGCAAGAAGGCACGGATTCATGACGACATTAATTACTATGAGAAAGATTACTTTGATTTAATTTTGAGCGCGCAAGAAGGCACGGATTCATGACGACATTAATTACTATTAGAAAGGATGCTTTGATTTATTGTAGAGCGCGCAAGACGGCACGGATTGATGACGACATTAATTACTATGAGAAAGGATGCTTTGATTTAATTTTTTATCGCGCAAGCAGACACGGACGGATGACGTCATTAATTGCTATTAGAAAGGATGCTTTGATTGAATGTAGAGCGCGCAAGCAGACACGGATTGATTACGACATTAATCATATCCATTTTGAAATCATTAGCAAATCCTGAAATCTGATTGGCTACAAAGTGTGCGATTTAAGCATTAATTGCACTATTTTGAATCATTAATTGCATCATTTTGTCAAACAATCACCTTTGAAGCTACATATAACTGTTGAGTATTTTAATATATTAAGTTTCAAAATGGAAATGATTAATAGGTAATAGAACTGAGTGTCTTGCAATTTTGGGCAGAAATCACACTCGTGATTAACAAATTGCACTCCCGCTGCGCGGTCGTGCAATTTTGTAATCACTCTTGCGATTTCAGCCCAAATTGCACTCCACTCAGTTCTATTACCATTATTAATTACTATTAGAAAGAATGCTTTGATTTAATGTAGAGCGCGCAAGAAGGCACGGATTGATGACGACATTAATTACTATTAGAAAGGACGCTTTGATTTAATTTTTATCGCGCAAGAAGACACGGATTGATGACGATATTAATTACTATTAGAAAGGATGCTTTGATTTAATTCAAAGCGCGCAAGAAAGCACGGATTGATGACGACATTAATTACTATTAGAAAGGATGCTTTGATTTAATGTAGAGCGCGCAAGCAGACGCGGATGGATGACGACATTAATTACTATGAGAAAGGATGCTTTGATTTAATTTTTAGAGCGCAAGACGGCACGGATTGATGACGATATTTATTGCTCTTAGCAATGATGCTTTGATTTAATTTGATTTAATATTTGTTGTTGCTCTGTTTATTTCTGCAGGGGATCGATGACAGAAGAAAAGACGAAAGAAATCAAGAGAACAGAAGAAAATAGTAAAGAGTATATAGGAAAATAGAACAAAGTAAGAAAGAAGAAAGAAAGGGGTAAAAGAAGTGAAGAAAGTGAAAAATAGTTAAATATTTTACAAGGAATAAAGAGAAAAAGGAAAGAAAAGGAAACAAGTGAAATGTGAGAAACAAAACGTGAGGTGGAAATAAATATAAATAATAAATGTATGAAATAAAAAATAAAGTCTCAAAATTAAATTTTGTTTTATTAAAAAAATTGTCGTCTATTCTGCCTTCTCCCACCATTCTACACCACCCTCCCCATACACCACAACCACACCCTTTCTCAACTCCTATCCTTCTCACCAACGTCTACCAGCCCACTCGTTTGTCCTCCTATTCCTCCCCCCCCCCCCCCCCCCAAATACACACCTCCCCTCCCCCCAATACACACACAACAAAGCCGATAAGAGCGTCTAGTAGCAGGATAAAACAAAAGAAATACCACACATTCCTACAAGAAAAGCTGTGATTTCTTTTGTATTTTCCTGTTCTGCTCATTTTCAGGATAATCGTGTGCGTCACCAAGAAAGAAAGACGTAATACTCAAGAGATTGACAAATGAACAATAAACAATTAAATTAATGAAGCTAATAAAGGCATTTATTTATAAAGTGCTACATTCTTTACGGCTTCTTTTTGCTTCATGAGAAAGAATGTTATTTCTATGAAAGAAATAGATAATGCTCAAGGGAACGACGACACAAAAACACGAAACTCGGCCGCGTGAAAAGAATACACTAAAAAACTAAAACAATATGTTATCAAAGTGCTAGACTTTTTAGAACTCGCTTTATTCCCCTTGAGTAATTATTTTATTGTACGCTTGACAACGCTCATTCATACTAAAATAAAAGACAGAATATTTATGCGCATAACTTATCCAGCAAACGGATGTGCGTGATGTCTTGCGACAAGATGTTTAACATAAAACCGCTTGTACACGAGCGATTTGTCCTTTTATCCTTGACAATTTTCAGTGCTCGTATAGATGATCAGCAAGTTTTCTTTAACATTTTCTATTGACAAGATTTTCTTGCTTGTGTAGATGATGAACAAGTTTTCCTGGACAAGTTTCGGTTGTGCCTCCAATATCTTTATCTCGTCTACACGAGCAAATAAATCTTGTCAAGGAAATATTGCTCGTGCAGATGCGGCTTAAAACAGCCGTGTGAAGTGACGATACAACACGAGTTAAAGTGTAATAAAAAAATGTTGACGCTGCATGCGTCTTGAAATCTTTGTTTGTTCATTGTTGTGTCTGGGTGTACTATTAAATGGTATGTTCTATTTTTCTCGTTTTCTGTTTTCATGGGATCCACACACATAAAGACAAGAAGAATTTAATGTTCTTTTATTATGAACTGAATTATTAAATACAATATCAAATCAAACCAAATTACCCAAATCCCTCAAAAAATTTTTTTTTTCCAAAAATGAAAAAAACTGTCAAAAAAAACACAAAATTGGGGGTCACGTGACACGTCACGTGACTAATTAGCATATTATCATTTTTGGCCTAAAAAAGGCCTTTTTTCGGGGTTTTATGCTTTATTGAGCCTTAAAATGGCCTTTCCTACCAATTCTTAACATTATGAGTAAATAATATTGGTCAAAAATGTGAAATTTTCGTTATTTTTCGGCCAAAAATGTTCTAGTTTAGGTTGGGATCCCTGTGTCACATGGTGTTTCTAGACATTTGTAACAAGACGTTGATCGCGATGGACGTGTTTTTTATCGTGTGTCAAACACGAAGAAAATACACAAGAACAAAAATGATTATTAGCTCGTGCTCCATCTAACAGACTGATAAAGACGCGACAGCTATCAAAGGTAAGAATTATTCGGTTTTTCTGCGCTCCTCTTTCGTTTTTTCGTATTTTTTTCCAGTTTCAACATGTGTTCTGTTCGTCTCGTCCGCCATGACAGTCAAGAACACGTGTTGACTTTGAATCCTCAGAAATACACTTTACCTGACAAAAAAACAATTAAATTTACCATTAATATGGGATTTAAAGCAACTTTTGACACAGTGTGTGAGTTAATCTTGACTATATTTTCATTTTTTTTGTACATATTTTGAAATTTTGGTTTTGATCGTTATACGAAACTTGGTTCGTGAAACCCTTCCTCGTTAGAACCACTAAAACCCAAAATATTAATGTCCTAATGACTTATCTTTCTTTGTATTGCAGTTTCAGAGGTATAAATTACACGTACAACTCTACATAAAGCTGTCCAGTGAACCTGTAACAAGATGGCTGGTTATGCTCGACTCTAACCAATATATACTCACCAACCAGCAAGCTAACCATGGAATAGTCCAGTATCAATCTGGTAATGATGGATTTACTGCACTAAAACAAGAAGAAAAAACACTTGATAACGATATAGACTCACCTTGTTGATGTATGATGACCCTGTGACCTTCATAACAATATAGACTATGGGTATTGACCTGAATTATATCAAGATGGTTTCTTTACCACTCACCAACAAGTACTGATTATCAGAGGTATGTACTAATAATGGATTCTGTTGGGGTATGTTTACCTAATTGCAAAATCATTGTTGGGTTCAAAACATAGAATGTAGAAGCTGAGTGAGACCAAACTGGTGCATGGGAAATATGTTAATTAGATGCATATGGTAGAAATGTAATGATCATGCACTGTTACATTGTAAAACCATAGTAGAAGGGCTGAACAGTGTTCTGAAGGTTTGACACTACAAAGTAAGAACAAGTTTGATATGTGGTAAATTTACTACAGATGTACATACACCTGATTGCGAGAACCTTGTCATATAAGAATAAAAAAATAACAAATAATATTCCAAGGCCCCCTAGATTGATGGGAATAACTTTTTTAGTATATACCAACAAGGTAATCTCAAAAATGTCAGTCTATACCTTCAAAACAGTGAAATAATTACAACTGTTTTGCAAAAATAATTAATTCCTATTTTTTATTTCTATGTGACAATGTTCTTGCAATTAGGTGTATTCTCTCAATTTCTACATCAGCTGGATACATGCCAACTGCATATCTTAAATTGAATAAATGAGCTTCTACATTCTTTGTTTCAAACCGAATAATGTTTTTGCAACCAGGTATAAACCTCTTTCACGTGACATCAAAGAAGCTCAATTTGGAGGACAAAACAAAATAATTTCAATCTCCTGAGAATTGTAACCTATTGTTTTGTCCTCCAAATTGAGCTGCATTCCGACATGCTGCATGGGGTTTATATGGAGCATTTGAAACTGATGTGTGACTAAGTATACATACTTGATTACTATTTATTTCCTCCTCCCCTCCCCACTGACTGTGACAAGGTTATTTGTGTGCACCAAACAATACATCTCAAAACATTTTGTTTATTGGTGTTTGTTGTTTGTTCTCATCAGCTTGTCAGCAGTTTTAGTCAAGCCACATTTGAATGTATTGATGCTGTCAAGCTCTGGTCAGTTTCTTGGTTCCTTTACAATTGATATTGCAGGTATGTATTAATGTATTGCATGTATATTGGACAAATATTCAAGGGTTTAAAACTGATGTCATTGGTTGTTTTACACCCCACCCCTGGTAGGGAGATTCCCATATATGAAAGGTGGGGATGCTTGTTGGAAATGTTGTGGTTCACTCCACACACACTACCACTACATTCTCTATTTACAACATACAACACTCAACTCACATGTTGATTTTTATGGAGGGAGGAAAACTGGAGAACCTGGAGAAAAAACCCTCATGGCAAGGGAAAGAACAACACATCAAATAAACCCAACTCACATATGATCCAGCCCAAGCTTGGGGCTTTAACGCAGGCCACAGGGTGAGCAGTAAACCACTATGCCACCATGGCACCAAAGTGATACTAATTTTGCAACATTTTAATTAGTTTTTTGTTTGTTTTAACACCCTAAAAAGTAACAAATAGAAATTAACCCCTAAAAGACATGACAAGCATCTCCACCCCTTTCACATAAAGTCCCTCCTGGGGCCCAACCCCACTCCTGCACATGACAGTATTAAAGTGCAAGTACAGTATTGCCAATTATCATATTCCCCCAATAGAAGGTGGCTACTGGCAGTTGATTGCCAGGTTACTGTATTTTGCACTGTTTGTGATCCATGTTATGAAAACAATTTGCTAAATGGTATTAATTTCTTGTTTTCACCAGCTTGTCAGTCACTTTAGTCAAGCTACATATGAATGTATGCTGTCAAGCTCTGCTCAGTTTCTTTGGTTCCTTTATGATATTCCCCTGGGCAGCTTATCGCTGATCATCAGGTATGTATATTAATGCATTATAGTTGCAATATATTCAAGGGTTTGAAACTGATGTCACTAAGTACTTTCAAGATTGATTGTTTTACATTTTGCCCCTCTATCAAACACTGCTGTAATCGACCATTTTCCAATTAGTACAATACCGCTGTGTTCCTTGATTACAGACTCATTTACTCAGGGTTAGCCTCATTTCAGCATCAGAATATTCACAAATATCAACAGTAAAGTAAAGAATGCACAACTTCAACAATACAAACACTTTAAAATTCCAAGGACCTTCACTGGAACACATGAATATTCTACACAAAATTGAGGCTAACCCTGAGCAACAGAGAACTCTAAACTGGAGTATTTTGTAACACTGTAGTATTTTTGTTATTAATCCAAACTAATACATGTACATCTCAAAACATAATGATTAATGATATTGTTATTTTGTTTCCATCAGCTTGTCAGCTACTTTAATCAAGCCACATTTGAATGTATTGATGCTGTCAAGGTCTGGCCAGTCCATACATGACAGACATGTAAGTTGAGCTTTTGGATACATGCTAGTTAAACAATGGTTTTGAGTGGCATACCATGGAATATCTCAAAGCTCACTTGTATTTTCCACCCAGGGTTGGAAGGGTTACTGCCTTTGTATAGATCTTTTCACTTGAGCGTAATGTTTTCCCATTTCAAACCATGTGTCATTCCCTAGAGTATCAGTTCTTTATATATTTCTTTATAATTTTAGCAGGGTTTGAATGCTTATGACATTGTCTATAAGGTCAAACATCCCGAAACTTGGACATTAAGCTTGTTATATGTTGCTATTTTACTTGGACCCAGTTCCTTGCTCATTTTGTTACCCACAAATTACATGACACATGGTCTGAAATGGGAAAGCAAAAAAAGGTCTATTGGCAGTTTGTTTTGAAAACTCAAGGTCCTTATGAGGACTGCCACTTGAACAAAGGGAGTACAACCCCCAGGGATTTTCCAGTACACACATATGAGCCTTTAGGTGAGTGTGTTTACTAACAAAATACAAGTGATGAGTGGAATATTCCATGATATGTTATCATAGAGATTATACAAAAAGGAACAACCAAGAAGATTGCTCCTGGATCATTAAAACTGTTTGCAAACAATTTTCAGAGATTTAATTGCACCATTCTATCTTTTCAGATGTCACAGTTCTGTCATACTCACATCAAGCAAGCTGTTGTGCTGCAAAGCCTTGTCAGATGATGCAGCAACATCAAGATCCAGTCAATCAGTACTGAAGATAAGAAGCTGTGATATATCTACCAGGAAAAGGATTGAATGCTGACAACAAAATATGAAACAGGAAATTAGAATATATATGTAGGAATTAAAAAAAAGGATTATCTAAAGATTTCAAAACAATCAAAATTGGCATTTAGAATCATCAAATTTTAGGCTTACCACCTAGTAGGGATTAAAAAAAAAAGAAAATACAAAAGATACCGTGAAAAAAAAAAGAAAAGAAAAAGAAAAGAACAAAAAAAAGAAAAAAGAAAATAGAAAAAAATCAAATTATATTCTAGGAAATTCCAACATATAGCATTAAGAGCGAATTTGAAGTTTTAAACATTTTTTTTTGCTGTCTAGAAAATTCTAAAATTGAAAACAATTTTCAATAAAATGACAAAGAAAAAGCTATTTCAAATAAATCAAAAAATCTCTCATAGGCTACATGTTGGAATTTCAAAAGAAAGAAGAGTATTTTCAAAGAAAAAATCTAGAAATTTCCAAAAAAAAAAGGTAGAGGACTGGCCAAATTAGATTAGAGCTGTGCAACAGCTACAATGAAAAACCAATTTTAAAATCAATTTTCTTCATTATTTTAGAAGTTAGGCTTTACAAAAATTCCTTTTTTTAAAGGTCAAGACAAAAACAACAAAACAAAATTCACCACAATATAGGTTATTGAAAATAGTTCATGGCTTAAATCATGTGGAAATGATTTTTTCATTTCCATTTTCAAAAGATAATACTTTTATTTAGTGACTTATTTCATAATGACATCATCAACCAAAACAAATTGCTATTTTGAAAAGAAAATACACCAAAACCATCAACCTTTCCTGATTTAAAAATCTGATTAAAAAGTCAGAAAAAAATATATAAGTGATTGTAATATCTCTTATTGTTCACTTCTGATGTCATTATGAAATAGGTCAAAGGCCAGTCCTCTACCCACAGATATTAGATATAGGAGAGTGTTTCACTAGAAGACTAACATTCAATTGGACATTCAATTCAAAGATTACTATACCAAATCATTAACACATTTTGCAGACTAGTCAAGAGTTCTCAGTAGAGTTACAAAACATGAGGAAATTCTTGGTTGATCAAATCCAAGGAATATTTTATGGTGCTGGCACTGATTTCATTTTCATTCTAACTGGCTACTGATTTCATTTCTTTGCTTATAATTTTACTGAGAACTCTGCTAGTGAGAAGAAACACTCTCCTATATCTAATATCATTATCATTTATTATTTGTACACCAGAAAAATGAAATACACTTGATACCTCCCACGAGGTCCTGCCAGTACCAAACAGAAGCTGCCCCACCAGACCAGGAAACCATTAAAGGCAGTACAACATTGCTGCTCTTGGCAGAGTCTAACCTTGAGGCTGTGATCAGACGGCTGCTCCGGTGATGAAGGTTAACGGTAAGGATACCAGGTGATGGTCCTCTGCAGATTTCATGTTAGTGCGCTGACGGTATAAATGCCAGTCACTGTGAAGGTTAGTGCAAGTAGGAGCAGAAATAGCCATATCTTACTATTCATGGGTGTGTACAGCAGTGATACTTTGGGGTGGTGAGCTCAATAGGTGTGTATAAGACACCATTCAGACTTCCATAAAGTAGATTATCAGCCTGGGAAGACTAGGAGTTGAATCATTTCTAGGTGATCTAATCTTAAGTTGAATGATGTTCGGCTAGACTGATCTACAAGGTTCTATCATAGGATTGTAATTTAATAAGTTTTTTTACCAGCAAAATAAGACCTCAGTTTTTTCTAAATTCTAAAAATACTGCTAAATAAATTCCTGACAATTTCTTTCACTAAAAATGTTCACAAAATTGAATAAAATTTGAATGAATGAATACCATCCAAAAATTAGAAGAAAAATACAAAGAAATGAAAAAGAAAAGAAAAATCGTGAAACAAAATAACTATGATTAATAATTCAAAAATATTTCAAAAATGGATCAAAAATAATTCAACTTGAAAATTATTATTGAAAAGAACTGGTATCCTGCAGTAATTTATTGAGTAAACATAAAACGGATCAAAATATATCTTCAAATCTTACCCATTTTCAGAAACTGAGGTCTTACTTAAATCTGCTACTGTACAACATTTAAAAAAAAATGATTGGCAAAATCCAAAGTATGATTCCTATAAAAATTACATTTTGTTGGCAAAATTTGCAAATGTTTTGAAAAAAATTAATTCATCCAAGTTAATAAATTAATTGAATTATTTGAGCCAAAATCACTATCATCAGATGGTATTCAAGGCATTGAAAAATTAGAGAAACCAACTACACTACACTATGTGCATCACCTTTTCAACCTGTGAATATCACAAAACTTAAAATTTGCTATTAACTTTCAAAATTGAAAAATCAGAATCACTAACCAACATTTTTGATCAAAAAAAGATTAAGATTTAATGATTAATATGAACAAATTCAGCTGTGCAGTCAATCATGAAATTATACACTAAAAGTGCAAACAAACAAACCCAAGCCAAATGGGAAATGAATGAATAGAGGATAAGGTGAGCCATCAGAGAATGGCGTCCAAACACCATACCTCACGATCAAGAATGAAATGCAACTATACAAGTAAAACCAAGAGTTGTTTTACTATGAATTATTATGTCCAAAGCACTTGTATATATGCACAAGCTGTCCAAAATTGAAACATTTTCAAATCAAATACTCAGTGACTTAAACATTGGCAAATACTTGAAACTTGTCACAAAATACCAACTTGGCCATGAAAATATATTGTGAAATTTAACTGAACAGTTTATATTGACGCATGTAGTGTAGTTGCTCAAAAATTGATGAACGAAAAAAAAAACCTTTGCAATTCATTATGTCAATCTTTTACAGTACTTTTACTTCTGTCGAGAAGTTTTTTGCTGGTGAAAAAACTGAGTCTAGGAAAAATAACTTGATAAACTTAGGAACAGTTCAAAAGTCATACAAGTAGAGAAGTAATGCTAAGACATTAAACTAGGATAGGACACCCTTTAAAATTGTTCTTAAACTTTGCTGTGCAACCATGTCAACCAAGGCTTATCTACTATGCAAATGGATCATAAAAATTATCTAACTTTGAAAAAGTTCAAAATTTAATTTGGTTTGAAAACATCCTACATGGCCTTGTTTGAGATAGATGCACAAGAGACTTAAAGAAATATGTCCAATAATAATCATAGGCAACGTCCCTTAGAAATCAACTAGAAGAGTGGATTTCGTATCTTCTAAATTCCAAATTGATCTTGAATCATGTGTTTTAGCCATGAGTCTCTGGCTCAGGAGACTGAACAATCATTTCTTGCATGATAGACAAACATATAATAGAACTACATTCTTGGCAAAGCTTATTTGACCTCCAAACATACAGCTATGCACTTTGCTGGCTTTTTTTCTAGACTACAAAATCCACTCTAGTAATTTTGACTCGCAACAGCATAAAAAAAGGATATTGAATTAGTTTCAACCAAATTTTTAAAGTCACTTGATTCGCTACTTGAATAGAATTTTTGGCTGTAACGGCACAGTCACATAGATTGAGGCCAAAATGGTCAAATGTGATAAGTGGAAATAAGTCCCCTAAGAAGACCTTGAATAACTTAATATTTAGACCAGTCCCTTAGCAGACATTGAATAAACTAATATTGAATAATGAATAAATTAGACCCAGTCCCTTAGCAGGTTGAATATATTAATATTCAATTGAACACATTCATAGACCCAGTCCCTTAGCAGTCTCAGAATACATGAATATTTAATTGAATACATTATAGGCCTTAGTCCTCTAGGGAAACATAAATTGTTGTTGAAGGGTTAAAAGTCTAGGTTAGCTTTTCATATTGAATTGCATGGTGGTAGTTTCCTTTTCGGGATAGACCAGCTCATTTTTCACAAGTTTAGTAGCCTAGAAACTTCGTTATTTTAGTCTTCGCAAACCAGGCTTGATATTAAATCACATACACTTTATGGGAGTCTGAATACCGCCTTGAGCTTATTGATCACACCACTCTAAGATATACATCACTGTTGTGCAGTAAAACCTATGGGTAGTGAGGTATGGCTATTTCTATAAGTCTCCTACTTGTACTGACCCTCGCAGTATTAAGGCTGGCTTACCGTCAAGGTACTTTCATGAGTCTGTAGGGGGTTCAGAGTCTGATGTCCTTATCAATAATCTTAACCATCGGAGCAGCCGCCTGGTTATGGTTTCATAAGATGACTCTTGTTGGGACAGTAAGTACTGCCTGGTCCTGGTCTACCGGGGTAGTGAGACTTGGTACTGGTAGGGCCACGGGGAGGTATTTTTTTTGTAAGGGTCAAAAGGGCGTGGAGAGGGTAAAGATGGACTTCATTAAAAAACAAAGGAATACCACCAAGTCTGAAATCAAACTTTATTTCAAACACAACACAGACAATATACAAGATACAAGTCACAAAATTTCAAAGGTAAAACATTTCTAAGTCCAAAAACTCATCATACCACACACTCACTTCAAAAAGTCTAAAACAGCAAAAAAAAAAGATTCTTACCTCCAGATCATAAGTCCCTCATTATAATTGCCTGAAAATTCTAAGACACAATGTTAATTATATCCTCCCAGAAAGCCATTTCACCTCCCCCTGAGAAGTATACATCCCCGACCCCCCATGATGTTATACCCTCCCCCCTTGATTGTATTCCCCTCCCCCAGTACGAGTGATCACCTCCCCCCAGTATAAGGCATGAACCCCTCCCCCCATTTTAAGTTCATCCCCACCCCTCCCAATATGAGTTAAACCCAGTTGTAATTGACCATAAAGCATTTTTACAAGTGCCATCATTGACTTTGAAATAGATATTGAAGTCTGTATAAGTATGATCTCCAATTGTACTGGCATTTCGTGTCTTCAAAGAGAATTCCAAAACTTGTAAACTTCAAAAGTTTTTGGTAATGCATCAATTTGTTATTTCAACTTTCAAACTTCTAAAATTTTTCATCAAATTTCAATCTGTGATGAGGGATTTTACTAGATGTTTTAATGGCATATCGGTATCTAGCAATATGCTAGGAAATTGAGGAAAAATCATTCATTGCTAATATCCTTGGCTAATAAACAGTAGAGGATAAGGGTGGTCTTATTTTGAAGTAAAATCCCTCTATACCTTGGTCAATTACAACTGGGTTTAACTTTATCTCTCCAATCAAATCAAGGACAACAGACAATGTATTAAAGTGTGCGTGTTGTTTGTGATCATTCGTTTGAGGCATGCTAGCGAAGCTTTGACATAAACAAAAACAAAGTACTGTAGGTTGTTTTTGGGCTTCAATAATCATGACCAAGACAGTGTTGCATATCCATTTAATGTGGAAGAGTCCTTGTTGCACCTTGTTATTCACAAGTTTTCATTTTTTGTTTGACAGTATGCAAAGACAATCCAAAATGTGCAAGTTGCTATATAATTATTTCACTTAATTGATGAGACAAATTCTCAATTTCTTGCATTTGGTTACTATTCACTTCGCAGGAAAAGATGAATATGGAAAGTCCATACAAAGTTTATCCTGTTTGAATGACCATAACTTCAGGATAAATATTTTGGTCTTATTACTACTAACCACGTCATTTGCAGCATGCCTCAAACGAATGTAATGATTGGTATGTGTACTTCACCCCTCCCCCTTGTCTCAACATTTTTATTTCTCAATAGTGACAGGGAACATATTGTATGGGTGAGGGTGGTGGAAGGGTTTCATGGCTGGCTGCCATGTCTTTATTACTCATCGGGATAGGATCAATCAATAAGAATTAAATAATGCACATCACAAAAACAACCTGAACAGGAGAGATTATGTATGAAGAACATGTACCAATGAGACTAAAATATACCTAAGAAAATCCATTGAAATATTGTGTCCCTTCACAATTTCACACACGCACTCCATTTTGAATTAGCTCCAATTACCACGATGTGCTATAAATTAGCTACACTAAGTTAGAAAAAACCTTGCTTTAAAATTGTAATAGTGAATAGCTCGTAGAGAGAAATTGTTTACTTCCTGTTTTACAGACTGCTATAAGGTGATTCAGACACAGTTCCTTGCAGCATGCTGAGTAAATTTTGAGTTGCTCTGAATTTGCTTGTAATTTCAACTTATCTTGTACCTTATGTCTTATGTCAGGGACGGTGGAGCCAGGGGGGCTTTAGCCCATCAACTCTTTTTGTTTTGCATAATGGTCTTGAATATTTGATAGTCTTAAGCAACCCCACTATTGCCTTTAATTTGCATACTAGCCCCACCCTTAGCTTTAAAATGTACTCTGTTGTCCCTGTATATGCACTGATATGAAACTGCAACCTATGACAATCACTAAGCTATAATCATAACTTGTTGTCCCTTATGGAGAAAGAGCTGGAAAGGATGTCCTGTTGTCTATTCACTAGTGGCGTTTTGTCTGCTATTGAATAAATTTAGAAAAATTGCTAAATGATAAATGTTTTAAAAGACATCAATAAAAAAAAAATTAGTTATTAGCGAAATTTGATAACTTAGATATCCTGGTTGGAAAATAGAATTAGAATTTTCGTGATAAAAGTTATTACTTTAAATTATGTAAAAAAATTGTTGTGTTAATAAATACAGAAAATATGTAAAAAAATATATATAAGTTATGAAATAGTTGTCTGCAAAACCTCTACAATATTCAAGTATTTAGTTGCTGGGCTAAAATTTGAATAATACACCCACTGTACTTGAGACCCATCTCATAAATGGGATGGCAATGAAAAGTATAAATAATGAATGAGATTTAAAAGTGGCTTTCCACAGACAGAGTACCTCTTCATTCACTGAAATTCAAATTGGAATTTAAAAGGTGATTTTTGTGGAGGGAGCTTGAGGAAAACCAGAGAAACTGGAGAAAAACCCTTGAAGCACAGGAGAGAACCAACAAGCAACTTTACTCACATACGACACAGAGCCCGGTGGGACTCAAATCTGAATTGCATTGATGAAACGATCTCACTGCTGCTCACACATGTCCAAAAGGTATTTTCAGGGTCCAAGTGTCTAGAAATGTACTTTAAATGAGTAATTATTTCTGTGAGAAGCAGTCTATTGATTAAAAATTCTAAAGTTGTTGAGAGAAAAAAGTGGATGAAAGTGCATAATAGGCTGCTTGTATGGAAAGTAATAATCAATTAAAAGCATTTGAGTAAATAATAGACTTTGCAATTTGGATTATTTAATCCTGTTTTAGCTTATACGGAATAAACCACAGGGTCCCCAGCTAGCCAAATACTGTTATGTCAAGTGGGAAAGCAGTTATATTCCAAGGAAAAAAAATTCCTTTTTTTAACAAATCATTATGACAAACAACATTTAACAGATACTTGGGAAGCTTTTGCACATTTCTTGATTAATATGAGGCAATTTCTTTGTATTATCAACATTATCAACTGCAATTTAAATGAAAGTTTAGCTAAGAAATAGCCTGCTCATACACTCCCTCCCCTCCACAATGAAGAGAATTCCCTGTAAATTTGTCTTTCAAAAGATAGCCAATTTATTAGGGGGGGGGGGGAGGCAGATATGCTTCTTAAAAGATAATGAGAATTTCTTCTGGTAGATAAGAAATGAATGCTAATAGAAATAACCAAAAACTGCCTCAAATTGTGTTTCCCATGAAATGTGCAAAGGTTACTAAGCAAATACAACAACAATAACAGTTTCCATATCAATTACACATGAGCCAGAAAATGGATCACGAGTAATTAAAAAAGCAGTGAATAAGTTTGTGGTACAAGCACTTCAATTTAGCAGGACAAATAATTGCATCGTAATCAAACATATATTACTACCATGGGAATGCATCACAAGGGACCAACTTTGTATGGGCAAGCGTTTTCATTTGATACCACAAGTCATTCCCTTGAGTATTATTAGTTGTGTGAAACAAATAGCTGCTGTCATGTTTGTAGTAGCGGGGGTAAAAACTACCACTTGTAATTGATTTTATTGTAGAGGGCACTCTAAACAAATTGAATTGGAATCTAATATAATGGTTTTATAGAAGTATGAAACTGGAGAATATGACAAAACCGGGAAATCAAGAGAGACCCAACCAATCTCTTATTATATCATGTTGTGTACAGCATTTGAGCCTTATGACATTGCATTCTAAAAAAACCTAAGGGTTATTTCAAGGTGCCAGCTTTTACACGATCAAGATCTGAAATACATGCTGCATGCTTTGTTGGAAGATTTCCAGCCCATGTGTGGATTGGTTTCCCACATTGTAACTGCTCACATTATGCTCAACTCTCATGTGCTAACACCTGACCACACTTACCTTACATGCAACAATTTAACATCCTATCAACACACTACTGACACAAGTGCCACACCAGTCTACCAACAGTCTACATCCCACCAACTTGCAACAACAACCAACCTGTTCCACTGTGACAATAGAGTGACATCTTGACAGCTCTCTTACTGGGCACAACATTCTACACACACTACTGTTTTGTGATTTTGCTATTATTACTGCAAATTGGTAGTCTTCGTCTGAACTTTTAATCTACCTATGTAGTTGCTAATGATTGGTATTGCACATAGTAATTGCTCACATTATGCTCCACTTTTCTTTACTAACACATTTCTACAGTGAAATACTTACCTCTGGTGTACTTCTGGATTCAATCAATACAGGATACAGGTAAATCATAATGGGATACAAGGTGTAATAGCAAATCTAGCAATATATTTGGAATAAAATATGCTGAATTTATACAAAATATATTCGCATTACTCCAACAACCATGAGTAATTCTTAGGTTGAAGGTTAGTTCAAAGTTAATTCTTAAAGTATTTGAAAATAAAGTTTACTTTATGTCATGGTGTAATAGTTTTATTTTCTGGATATTTTTTGTTTATCTGAGAATTTTAATTGGCATTAAAATAACTAATTGATATTAACTCTATTATGTAATTAAGGAATTTGTTTGATGCTCAAGCCTTGTCTCAAAGCAGTATGGAAGACGAGATTGAAGATGGGACTTGTGCTAAGTCTGTTTTAGCTTTGACAATTGCACACCAACTAAGAATAAGGAGATACAGTATTTGCTCAGGCAAGTCTTTGGAAGAATTGCTAGCCTTACAGAAAGAAGGCACAGTACTTGAGCAAAAAGTCATATTTCAAAAGCCAGCGACTTTGGCAGACAAAGTAGTCAAGTCTGTAAGCCACTCAGAGGTTCTACAGGCAAACCTGCTGTATGTGATGACATACTGAATATATATTTAGGTTTCAATAAATAAATAACTAATTATTTGATTAAAGGCAGAACTGGTCATTCTCAAAAATGAATATCCAGATACCAATGTATGTTAAAAGAAAATCAAACCCCTTTATGATAACAATTACTATTAAGGCTTAATTATGAAGTACCATGAATATTTTAGTACCAGTAAAGTATACCAGTATAAGAAATACTTGGAGATTGTGTGCTGTATAGTTTGTTATCATATAGTTTGGATAGTACTTATGTGCTGATTGGTCCATTATTGGTGATTGTTTGTTAAGTACAGCCTTTTATTACATCATGCTCTGGCTTCTCCTCTAAAGATTGTCACCCTTCTTGCCCTGTCTCATTTCCTCGTAACACCCAACAAACAGGAGTGCATAAGATGTCATACCATCTATCTTTATGTTCTGGATTCCCTGTTATGGGCTACCTTCGTTGTGGTGTCTCAATTTCTTGCATCAGAACTACCTGGGACATCATGTGGTGAGTGGTTTTGTGTACAGATTAACTGAAAGATTACCTTCACTCTTGCTTTCTTGAGGTTTTAGATATCTACCTGGTCTTCTTGCATCACATCAAATATTGAAAAATATCACTAATGAACGTGTGTGGTAGTAGGCTGTCCTAAATCTGCATTCTGTGGGATACACTGCTTCACGAAGTACCCTTGAAGATCCATGTGTTATAGACTAACAGAAAAACATTTGATTGAGTCGAGATTATGAAATGAATGACATAAATGCCATAGCAACATAATAACGAACATCTGATGTTCAGTTACTAATAAATATGTATATTGAAAGTAATGAAATGTGAGGATGACCATACTACAGTGTACTTAAGTATAAAGGTTATAGTTTTCATGTTATTAAATACTGCCATCATTTAAGGTTTTGTTCTTTTGGCATTTGTTTTTAATAGGTTATTGGCAAGAAATATTGGAGCCAAATAACTTTTTCTATGGCTTTAACACACCAGCAAACAGCGTGGTAACAGGTGTGTTCCTCATAACTGTATGTTAATTTTTTTTTGTTCTTGATGTTGCACTCTTTTGATGCTTACAGTGTCTCAGTGCTTGTATACATTGACATCTCTTCAATATCTCAATTACAGGGGAAAAGCAAGGTGTTTCTAGACCATCATTGGATCTGTTCTTTCTTTTAGCTTGATGAAATGTTCATGACATTCAAATGGCACTGTTTTGAACTTCCTCTTTGTTCCATCTTGATATTTTTTGAATGAACATACTGTAAGGTGACTTCATCTCTTTGATAGTCTCATCCAGACAATCCAAAATCTTTAAGCAGGCTTTATTTTATGTGAAATAAAGCCTACTAATAATTCTGACAGTGCCAATAGCCACCCTTAATAGTTAATAGAGCACTCCCCAGGGGTTGGGTACCCTAGCTTGTGTTGATCCCTAAAAACCAAGGGTGATACTGGCACTGATTTTCATTTTGGATGGAAGTCATCACTGGATTGCTTCTAGGTAATACTATGTAGTTTGGCAATTGAAAATCAACATCCATTCTCAGAAGAATGTATCCACTTACTTTTACACATGTTTTGTTTTGGCACTGCTTTAGAATGGAGTCACCTTGTCTTGATGCTTTCCTTCAATTTTGTAATGTCTTGTCAATTCTTGTCTCGTCTGAACCTTCCACAAGTGCCACAAACTGCTTTCATTGCAGTATTTGGAGATAATTACATATTTTACACTTGTATTCGGCATTTCCTTGAATGTCCAATGGTGGATTGCATCATCCTGTCCATAATAATATATCTGATACATTCCTGTGTTGGACTGTTTCTTTGTACAATGTTCAAAAGTAGGTTGTATCAAGTCCATCATATTTGGATGATTACAATGTACTAGACACATTCCTGAATTGTTCTGCATCTTGTACAATGTCCAACAGTGAGTTGCATCTCATTTTGATGAGATGCTCTAAACTGTGGTAGCTTTATATAGTTTATGCTTCATGTTCATGTTTCTTTGCTTTTTATAAGGACATTTTAACTGCAATTTGCATCAAGACCACCACACTTGAATATATCTCATATTGCAGGTATCCTTTCAGTTATTTACAGGAATCATTTCCTTTCAAGTTTCAATTCAAGTACACTAGTATGGTCATCTAGAGATGAAAATGTTTGGCGGATTTGTCAGTTTAACACAAACATTTAAAACTCCATTAAACATTAATTGCATTCAAAATTCATAAAATACATTCAACAATTTTAAGTACTGTTTAATAAACGAGTGTTTTATCAGGTTTAAAACTACGAGTGGTTTTAGACCTGATAAAACACGATCAACAAGTTTATTGAACTACTTCAGAAACTTGTTAATAATTTATAAACCTTTGGTCGAATTAGAGTCATGTCACCAACATGGACTTTCATACATCGATAGAAGTTTGCATGTAACTGTCATGTACAGTCGAGGTTTGTACATCACTGTCATGTGCAGTCAGTCGCAAAAAAGGCTCCCACATTTTAAAGATAGCATGCCAATCTCAAGACAGGATTGCTAGTTGACTAGATTTTGTGAGTCGTTAGTGATCATATGAGAGACTGACCATGATGAGGCTCTAAGTCTTTATCTAAACTTGAAGGCACCTTTATCTCTGATAAAGTTGTCCTCATTAGTATTCTTTATATGTTGTACATGTCTCTTAATATAAATATCACTTGAATACTAATGAAGAGGACTTTATCGGGTATAAAGGTCCATGCACGTGACATGTATGGGCACTACAATTGGAGCAAAGGCTTATGAATTATTCATGAGTTTTTGAACATTACATATATACCAAATTTAAAAAAACATTGTCAGGTTGATAAGGTTACATCATCAAAGCTTAAGATCAAAGGGTATTCTGGGTAATCAATATCCTGGGTAGTGTGTTTACATACAGACACATTCATGAAGAGTGAATGCTTTGCTTGTACAATAGCTGCAAAACTGTTATATGTATATTATTATCCTCACTGACTGTTTACCCAGAACACTATTTGGCCCCAGCTTTGATGATTGAAACTTTTCAACCATACAACATTTTTTTAGATTTGGTGTAAATATCATTATCATATACATTCAATTGCAAAATCATTGTTGGGTTCAAAACATAGAACATAGGAGCTGAGACTGAAAGGTATTCTGGTATATGACATAATTATCCTCTGTATTCATTTCAAATACACAGCCGAAATGAAACACATGTTAAAAGCCTCCTGTAAGTTGAACAATTTATGAATATTCCATGAGTTGTGTCACTAGATCCATCTAATTAATGTACTTCCCATGTAGTTTCAGTCTCAGCTTCTGTGTTATATGTTTTGAACCCAACAATGATTCTGTAATAGAGTGTATACTTCTAAATCTGATGCCATTTCTTTATTATTTTATCTTAGCGAAGAACATATTATGATGTAAACCATTTTTATCTTGTTAATGGGTTAGCTTCCTCAAAAGTGAATGTATAGCAATTTCCATAATATTTTTTTTATCGTGCTAGGTATTAACACCACTTAACAAGATATATCAGCTTGAGGTAGGAAACATAAGAATAGAACGGAAAGTTGTGGTAATTGGAAGTACTTGACAGATTGCTGGTAATAGCACTGAGAGCTGCCATGCAGTTTACAATCATGAGTGATCAGTGTAATTAATGGAGTTATACATCCAGGTACAGACACTGAGGATGGTACAACAGCCCAGCAGTGGGTCTCCAGTGGGTCTTTGCTCTCTATCTTATGCTGTGAGTGAGAATTTAGGCAGAAGGGGCCTTTTGCAATAGTGTCTTTGTCTCAGAGGCTGGTGAGAGGTGAGTACCATAATGCTACACCATCTTTGCCTTTGTAGGCTACTGGTACTTGCTTCATTGCTTGAGGGATTGTGATTCACATACTTCCTTTTCTAACCACCAGAATCAGCGGTGACTAGAAGACAAGGAAAACCTCTGAGTGCCTGAGTTCAGCTCAAAGAACACTTGGAATCTTGACATCATATTGGGGACCATCAGCAATATTATGACTAATCAGGGATGGCTATCATCTTCCTTTGGTCTCTGAACCAGACAGGATGGTCATGGTTAATGGCAATGCTCTATCTCATTGTAATTTACTTCATTATTCAATAGTTTATTGGTTTTCCAAGACAAATTCTGTATTGTACTGGGTGTTGAAATAAAGTTGTGGGCCTGGACCTGCCACCATACAGAGGATTCTGTGTTGTACTGGGGCTTGTCAGTCACTTCATCATATCCTCCAGCAGCAGCAATGTCAATTGCTCTTCATGTTACTGGAAATACCAAAGACGTAATGGAGAATAGAAATGGTATTCACTGGTTTCTGGATTGACATTGGCTAGTCACTTTATCAGAACATACAACAGTGATGTTGTCAGCTTCTCTTCCTGCTCCAGGAAACACCATACAAATAATGGGAATAGATATAGTCTTCACTTATCTTTGGATATAGGTTTATCAATCATCTAATCTTAGCCTCCAGCAGTGGTGTTGTCAGCTGCTCTTCATGCTCATGTAAACTTCATGTGAGCAATAGGAATGGAAATCCTGGTCTTCCTGATCGGTCAAATACTTTATCAAATTCTTCAATAGCGGTGTTGTCATCTGCTGTTCCTGCTCCTGGAAACACCATACAAATATAGAAGTGCTGGTTGCCATTCTCCTCTTAATGTATCTTTGCCAGTCACTTCATCAGTTCTTCAGCAGTAACGAAGACTGAAATGGTTTTCATTCCTCTCTTGATTTAGATAACTTTGCAGGCCTGTTACTTTAATCTTTCACCAGTGGTGCTGTTGGCTGCTTTTCCTGTTACTGGAAACACCATACACAATACAGGTAATGGGAATAGAATGCTGGTCCACACTGGTCTTTGGATGTACATTTGCCAGTCACATCACAAGATCCTTCCGAAATGCTTCCTTTAGCTGCACTTTCTGATCCCTGAGAACTTTGACAACTTCGCAATTTGAGTACATCTTGTTCCCATGACTAAATCACTTCTTTTCAAATCAACACCCAGTTCTTAGCCTCATAAGTCTTTGTTGTACAGTATTTCTTTGATTGACATCCCAGATTCACAGGGAAGCATGAAGTGGGCATGCTATTCTTTCTTATATTGTGAAATGAAATTTCTGACTAGGTTACTAAACAGAAAATGTGGCATACCTACAGCCAAATGACAGCATAAAGCAAAGAAAATACTTAAGCAGAAAGAGAGAGAAAATGGAAGAGCAGCAAGATCAATTTTTTTATGAAGTGTTATAGTTTTGACTCATTTTCTATTGGTTTCCCCTTTTTAATTGTTTATTACAAATTCACAAATTTTAAGGGGGTTTATGTAGTGTTTAAAAAAGGAGTAGGAGCGTTTTATCGGGTATAAAACCACAAGGCTTAGCCAAGTGGTTTCAGACCTGATAAAAAACGATCTATAAGTTTTTTGAATTATTTAAAACTTTGGTCTAATTAGAGCAACCATACACGCCACAAAAGAGGTTTGTACATCACTGTCATGCTCAATCAGTTCAAAAGAGACTCCCATGTGTTGAAGGTAGCATGCCAAAGTCAAGTGGGTTGTCACAGATTGTATGTGACACTGACCTTGATGAAGTCTCAATCTAAACTTGGATGTACCTTTATTTCTAATAAATTCATCCTCATTAGTATTCTTTACATAAAAGACACATGAGTCTATATAAAGATCATTCGAATACTAATGAAGAAGACTTTATCAGGTATAAAGGTCAATGCATGTGATGTGTATGGGTGCTCCAATTGGACTAAAGGCTTATAAATTTTTTCATGAGTTTTTTAAGATCTTTTATAAAACTACTTGAAACGAGTGAGAAAAAATACATATTTGCTATTACACCTTCTATCCCATTATGATTTACCTGTATCCTGTATTGATTGAATCTAGAAGTAACCCAGAGGTAAGTATTTCACTGTAGATAGGTGTTAGTATACAAAAGTTGAGCATAATGTGAACAATTACTATGTGGAATACCAAGTATCAGTAACTACATTATAGCTAGATTAGAAGTTCAGACAAAGACTAAGACAAAGACAAAGATGTGCAGTAGCAATAGTTAAAGCACAAAATTGCAGTGTGTGTAGAATGTCATGCTTGGTAAGAGAGCTGACAAGATGTCACTATTGTCACAGTGCAACTGGTTGGTTGTTGTTGCAAGTTGGTGGGATTTAGACTGTTGGTAGACTGGTGTAGCACTTGTGTCAGTAGTGTGTTGATAGGATGTTGATAGGATGTTAGTTTGATGCATGTAAATTTACAGTCTTCATCTAAACTTTTATACTACCAAATTCAAAGAAAGCATGTTTCATCTTCTATAATGAATGTTCCTGCTAAGTCATTTTGGAAAATAATGCGACTTTGCATAGCTATATTGCACCATGGCACTAATATGCACTGACAACAAAGAAAGCTTACAACAATTTGCTATTGGAACATATCCCCAAAAGACCCTGGTGAATGAATACTGTTATGTAACCATTTTTGCATGGTGCTGATCTGTGATGCATTCTTAGTGACAGTACCACAAACTGCCACAATTTTAGATAGTACTTGTACCACAATTGCTACTAATAGGAAACTATTATTACTGTTAGCAAGAGCAGATTTCATATGATGGTGAAAATAATGTAGTGGACCATCCCATGACAGTGACAGATATGCCTGACCATTAGGGGAATGCACTTCAATTTTGATATTTTGTTATTTGTACATGTGTGTTTAGTTACTTGGACATGCATGTGTAGTTAAAGAGAGGTCACAGTATTTTTCTGTGGGGCCAAAATTCTGTAAACCCAAGTTCAGTGAGTCGTGGGATTCATCAAAAATCTTGAAACCTATTTGCTGCCCCTTTTGGTGTAAAAATGTATAATTTCAGTAGTAGCTTGAACCCTCTAAGTTAGCAATCCAATGAAAGTGATACTGTATGCACCATTATTTTTCATTCAAATGAAATCTGCTCAATTCATAATTGCTTAGCTCAAACTACTTCCCAAGTACCTTTGAATGTTGTTTGCCATTTGTAGGAATTTCCTAAAAAGCAGAAATCAAATGAATAAGTATAAAACAGGTCAAAGAGCATTTCAATAGCTGTTATTACAGTTGAGACCACAATAAGGTATTCATATGTCTATAATATCTGCTATTGCAAGTTGAATGTGGGGAGTATGTTAGTTGATGGTCCATGAATCATCAACCAGACAGGATTGATCAAATCAATGCAGCCAATTATCCGACAGGAAATTTCATTATACGCAAGTGATTAGTCATATTCTACAGGTCCAAACAAATCACCTATAAATACACATACTAAAGTAGGAAATGATTTCATTTTGGTTTGGATGACATTAAATCTTGATGGCCAAAAATAATGTTCTAATGTTGTCACTTTCAGATGTAATCAAATAGTTTGAGGTTGTAATTAGGTCCTATTGCAAAAATCACATCTGTACTTTGGAACAATCTCCCTGATAACATAAAGCATGCCGACTCTGTTGCCAAGTGTTTATATGTTTAATTGGGAAACATGGGTGGTGTAGTGGTGAGAGCGCTCACATCTCACCAAGAAACTTCAGTATGATCCCCAGACTCTGTGTTATATGTGAGTAGAGTTGTTTGTTGGTTCTCTCCTGTGCTTTGAGAGTTTTTCTCTGGCTTCTCTGGTTTTCTTCCCTCGACAAAATTCAACTTTTAAACTCTGTAATTCTAGTAGCCTTGCTAAATGTTCCCTGGTTTGCAAATAAAACCTCTAGTTATGTAAGATTTTTGACAGAACTGTCAAAAACTGTGATGTTTAGTTAATACAAGTGAAATTTGATTTCTGATTAAGTCAATAATTTTCTATCTTTTCTAAACCCAAGGACTACCAAATGTATCTAAATATTTAGAATGATATGTACCACTCTGTATCCCACGATCAGGGCAGTACAGAAATCTACTAGAATCATTTGTGGCTACCGAGTGACAGGTGACACATTATGCATGTGATCACAGGCTATCAGTTTACTTCATACAGTCTGGTAAGGACTTATAAGTTTAGACTTTTGCCTTTATTCATTTATTTATGTCATGTAAACAGCGTAACGTTCCTTTAATTTTAGAAAACCTACTTCTACTACTGTTATTACTATTCCTACTGCGGAACTGCTAGAATTTGAGCCGAATTATGGTCAGTGGAAGGTCTAATGTACGAAGGAATGTAAACTAGTTAAGTTTATAAAGACTGTATTAAACCATGCTTATGTATACAACTATGTTATTACTATTCCTACTGCAGAACTGCTAGAATTTGAGCCGAACTATGGTCAGTGGAATGTCTAATGTACAAAGGAATGTAAACTAGTTAAGTTTATAAAGACTGTATTAAACCATGTTTATGTATACAACTATGTTATTACTATTCCTACTGCAGAACTGCTAGAATTTGAGCCGAACTATGGTCAGTGGAATGTCTAATGTACGAAGGAATGTAAACTAGTTAAGTTTATAAAGACTGTATTAAACCATGTTTATGTATACAACTATGTGATTTGGAGTCCAAAAGAAACTATTTTGCACAACTCATAAATCATTTCCAGGACAAGGAATGTTGTTGAAATGCCCTACAAATAAATCTACATGATCCCAATTGTGATACCAAACTAAACCAAAATTTGAAAACTTAAACCTAACATAAACAAATGTTTAATTGAGCAAATTTTGTCATTTTCTTCAGAACTTCAAAATCTCCCATACTGCAGCCAAGCGGCAAAGGATAAAATGGCTTCTTCGCTTTGTTTATCGAGTGTGAGATGTCATGTTTTTCCAAATCTTTGCTAAATACATTTCTCTTATAGTTGAAAATATGATTGCCTACCAGTAGTTAGTTTGTTAGTCAACGCTAAATATTCTCATCTCATTTTATACAATGATGGAGACAAAAAAAGTTATCTCTGATTTCAATATATTTAGTAGTCTTAAAAATGTGCCCCAGATTTTATCTTACTAAATTTTTTTCATCAAGCATGTCACACACACACACACCTATACCGAAGGTTGGCTAAAATGGACTAATTCTCATCCCACAAAAAGGAAAAAATTGGAAAATTTTCTGGCCAGATTTAAAGGAGTCCGGTTGACCCCTTTGTTCACCTGGGAAGTCATGTCAATAATTTTGGTTTAAAATATTTTTAAGCTTTCCTTACTACCACAGAGGACTACAGTTTTTGATTCACATCTTTCTCATATATACTTTCTCTCCTGTTCAAGTTATTTTATGATGTAATGCAATTCATGGTTCCAACCTCCCTTAGTTACTGTTGCTATGTCACACAAGCTCAATTTTTTGCCTGAAAATAGTACCTTTGAGTATAGGTATTTAATAGTTGTTTGTGAGACAAGATTTTAATTCCACTTAAAAAACAAATGCACTGGTTAGTGATTGTTGGAATTGGAACCATGAATCACATATAAATATTATGTCATCAACATAATACTTTTATACAAGAGCTTTGCTTTCGACACCAAAGAAATAATGTCTCCCTTATTTGGTGGCAAGATAATTTGTACTTTGATAAAACCTGGAAAACCAATTAACTTTTTCAATAGCTTGCCAATTCTAGATAGCTCTCATGCATAAAAATATGAAATTCATATTGCACAACAAAACATTACTCATATGACCTTAATCAGTCCATGGCTGGTCCTGTTCCTTGATGAGATCAATGTACTTGTTGTAGCATGCCAGCAGTTAATATTTTCAAACATTTCTCACTGAAAATGAAAGAAAAATCAAAATTAAAAATGGAAAAAAATAGTTATTTATGAATGAATAGTTATTTATATCTTACAGATCAACCCTTCCAATTTTGTCTAATCACCAAAAAACAATGATTTCAAATTGTGTTTGCTTTGACATTTTCATACATTGGTTGGTATAAATTTTATTGACTGAACCTGAATATGGCCACCATTCATTATTAGCGTTAAAAAAAAAATGCATCAGGAAGACCAAGCAAAAAATTTTTTAAAAGTTGAGTCCTTCGTGCAGATTGCATTGACCCTCGTCAGCTGCTAACAACCATCATTCAAAACATGATTTTGCCCTCACCCTCCTCTCCCTGGTAAGTATCATAGGTAAGCATAATTTCAACTGCTGGAAACATAATTTCCACTTTGAAAGGTTGGTCAGATCACATAGAGGGAGACAAACCCTATTGTGAGTGCCAAAATGAACTGACAGACCACCCAGGCTGTATTCTGTGGGGCATGAGGTTGTCATTCCAAGCAAGCTGCAGGATAGGGTTATAAAAGAGCTACATGATGGTCATCTTAGAATAGTAAAGATAAAGGCATCATCAAGAAGATATGTGTGGTGGCCAGGATCAACGATCAACTCAAAGCCTCATCAGGATGTGCAGTAGTTGTCAGCAGAACCAGAATGCATCAAGCAAAGCAGTACTACACCCATGAGAGTAGTCTACAACACCCTGGCAATGAATACATGTTGACTATGCTGGCTCATTACAAGATGCAATGTTCACACAGGAAGTAACCAGAAATAATCCAAATGAAAACCACGACAGCAGCCAAAACCACTGATGTTATAACAAGTCTGTTTGAAAAGTTATTCCAGTTATTTCTATCTAATGGCATGTGCCATATTTTATCAGCTCTGCATCACCCAGCTACAAATAGATTAGCAGTATGTTCCAATTAAAATACTCAAGCAAGCACTGCCCTCCACAAAGAAAAGTTCTAAACCAGTAGCTAGGGTCCTTATTGCATACAAGAACACACCACACTCCACGACAGATGAGAGTCCAGCAAGGCTGATGTTGGTAAGATCACTGCGAAGTTGCTTGGATTTAATGAAACCCCACCTGATCAACTCTAGGGACAGTTGATCACAACTAGGGACAGATGATCACAGCTAGTGACAGTTGATCGTGGCTAGGGGCAGTTGATCACAGCTAGGGACAGTTGATCAGGGCTAGGGACAGTTGATCACAACTAGGGACAGTTGATCACAACTAGGGACAGATGATCAGGGCTAGGGACAGTTGATCACAACTAGGGACAGTTGATCAGGGCTAGGGACAGTTGATCAGGGCTAGAGACAGTTGATCACAGCTAGGGACAGTTGATCACAACTAGGGACAGTTGATAACAGCTAGGGACAGTTGATCAGAGCTAGGGACAGTTGATCACAACTAGGGACAGTTGATCAGGGCTAGGGACAGTTGATCAGGGCTAGGGACAGTTGATCAGGGCTAAGGACAGTTGATCACAGCTAGGGACAGTTGATCACAACTAGGGACAGTTGATAACCGCTAGGGACAGTTGATCAGGGCTAGGGACAGTTGATCACAACTAGGGACAGTTGATCACAACTAGGGACAGTTGATCACAACTAGGGACAGTTGATCACAGCTAGGGACAGTTGATCAGGGCTAGGGACAGTTGATCAGGGCTAGGGACAGTTGATCAGGGCTATGGACAGTTGATCACAGCTGGGGACAGTTGATCAGGGCAAGTGACAGTTGATCAGGGCTAGGGACAGTTGATCAGGGCTATGGACAGTTGATCACAGCTAGGGACAGTTGATAACAGCTAGGGACAGTTGATCAGGGCTAGTGACAGTTGATCAGGGCTAGGGACAGTTGATCACAACTAGGGACAGTTGATCACAACTAGGGACAGATGATCAGGGCTAGGGACAGTTGATCACAACTAGGGACAGTTGATCAGGGCTAGGGACAGTTGATCAGGGCTAGAGACAGTTGATCACAGCTAGGGACAGTTGATCACAACTAGGGACAGTTGATAACAGCTAGGGACAGTTGATCAGGGCTAGGGACAGTTGATCACAACTAGGGACAGTTGATCAGGGCTAGGGACAGTTGATCAGGGCTAGGGACAGTTGATCAGGGCTAGAGACAGTTGATCACAGCTAGGGACAGTTGATCACAACTAGGGACAGTTGATAACAGCTAGAGACAGTTGATCAGGGCTAGGGACAGTTGATCAGGGCTATGGACAGTTGATCACAACTAGGGACAGTTGATCACAACTAGGGAACGTTGATCACAACTAGGGACAGTTGATAAGGGATAGGGACAGTTGATCACAGCTAGGGACAGTTGATAACAACTAGGGACAGTTGATCACAACTAGGGACAGTTGATCACAACTAGGGACAGTTGATGACAGCCAAGGACAGTTGATCACAGTGAAGGACAGTTGATCACAGCTAGGGACAGTTGATCAGGGCTATGGAGCTTGATCACTACTGTAGGGGGTACTATGTGGACAAGTGAGTATAAGTTGGTGACTATATGTATGGGCGACTATATGGCATGTTGGCATGTGGTACCAGCAAAATACATTTTGGCCAGTCATTGCCAATTTTTGAACTGTCAAAAATGATTAACAATTAACAAGTGGTAATCTTCATTAAATTCATAATTTTCACTGTAGAAAGGACAGCAAACATGTTCATTCAAAATCATATTTGACTGGTCAAGTACCAAATTTGGCCAGACATTGACCGTTGACCGGCCATTATTTCGAGCCCTGGAAGTGGCAAAGGGAATTCAGACAACACAGTTGGTGAGAGGAGATCCAGTGATGGCACATGGTTATTGATTATTGTGGGGACCTGAAGTGGACATCAGGTTTAGTTGTCAAAAAAAAACTGGTCCATTGACATACAGGCTGTACTGTACAAGATTCAAGTTGCACCAGGTATTATTTGGTGCTGACACATTGATCAGTTACTACCCACAAGTGGCGTGCAAACAACAAGTCAACCTGATGTAATCAAACCCAGTGAACCACTGATGTGGATGGCATGGGTGGGGTAGTGGTCTACCGCTTGCCTCTAATCCCCTTGGACAAGATCATATGTGAGTTGAGTTTGTTTGATGTGTTGTTCTCTCCCTTGACAAGAGGGTTTTTCTCCAGGTTCTCTGGTTTTCCTCCCTCCATAAAAATCAACATGTGAGTTGAGTGTTGTGTGTTATAAATATAGAATGTAAAGGTAGTCTGTATATTTCTTTGTAATTTTAACAGGGTTTGAATGCTCCTAACATTGTTTCTATAAAGTCTAACACCCTGAAACTTGATCAGTAAGCTTGTTATATGTTGCCCTTTCCTGTGATGGGGTATTTTTTTCTGGAACCTTAATAAAAATAGATTCTAAAACTCGGACCCAGTTCGATGCTCATTTTGTTATCTCCACTTGAAAAATTCCAGCTTCAACAATTTTAAGTGAGTTGGTCTAAAAGTCTAAAATTTTCACTAGGAAACAACTTTTAAAATCAAAAACCTGGAGAAATGTCAAAAATCATGGAAGCATGGGTGGTGTAGCGGCGACAGTGCTTGCCTCTCACCAAGACAACCCGGGTTTGAGTCCTGCTAGGCTCAGAGTTATATGTGAGTAGAGTTGTTTGTTGGTTCTCTCCTGTGCTTCTAGGGTTTTTCCAGGTTCTCAGGTTTTTCCTCCCTTCACAAAAATCAACTTCTAAATTCCAATTGGATTGCAGCGGAAGAAGAGCCACTCTGTGGAATCCACTGATAATTCTCATTCATTCATTCAATTGTAACAAAAAAATTTAAACGTTTTCTGAAAACCAAAAATGCCTATTTTTCGAAAGCCAAAAATTAGATTAAATTTGATTTTATATTTGTGCTACAAAATACCCTTATATGGTAAAGATCAGATCTAATCCATAGATTTCAGTGCTTTCTTTGTTATCAATTGGAGATATGCTATCTTATCACTTATCAATTTTTCACGATAATATTTACGCAAGGCATTATGGGAAATCATATGAACATTCGACAGGGAGCATGGCTGTCTTGATGTTTCAAGTGTGTAGCACCCCTTGCACTAATTCTCAACCTTGTGGCCAAATTTATTTAAAGGCAATGCTTTTTCTTGATTGAAATATTTTGCAATGTTAATAGTTTTCATTGTTTTCCCCCAGGTTGGGAATGAGTGCAAAGGGTCTATCAAGTACTGTAAGTTGGTCCTACTGCCGAAATAACAGCTCCAGAGCATTCTCCATAAGCCAATTATCCAATAGAATGCCACAGTAAGTCCTGGCTATCAATCTATTTCATTAGGAGCTCAACGGATAATCAATGGAACAACGGCTTGTTACTGGACTGACTAATCATGCCTCCTGTAAACTTCTTCCCTCATTTGCATAACAACTGACATTGTCAAAACCAACCTTCAAATATGGTTTTGATAGGGCTTGCAAAATGTTTAAGTTCAGAAAAAAACACTGAAAAATCTCAAAAATGCCAAGGATCAAAATATTATGATGAGATGGTGGCCATATTCATGTTCAGTGTATGGGAAAAGGAGAAAAGTGTAAAACCATCAAATAATACTTAATATAATAAGACAAAATACAGTAGCTCAGTCGAGGTCCATACAATGTAGAAAGTCAGAGTTCTTGTTTTGAGCACAAGCAGTGAGCACTTTACAATACAAATGGCTCAACCAGCAAAAAACCTCACAGCGAAAATCATTGCATCGCAATCTGCTGTTTCAAAACAGGGTTTAGAGGTTTAGAGGTTTAGAAACAGAGGGTCACGATGCAATGATTTTCGCTGTGACATAAAACTAATTACACTAACTTACATTATCAGTCCATGGGTTTTGTCCTGTTCCCTGATGTACTTGTTATAGGATGCCAGCAGTTAACAAAGCACCAAAACGAAAAATGCCTCACTGCAAATGAAATAAAAACATAAATTAAAAATGGAATAAGTGAAAATATACTTAAATGAATAGTATTGCATTGTTGGTGGTCCAACTGTACTCCTGATTGAGAAATGGAAAGGTAAACCTGAAGGGCCGTAGCTACGATGAGGCAAGCAAGGCATTTGCCTCGGTAAAATTTCAGATATTATTATTTGTTTAGTTTTCTTTAATTCTTAAAGAATGAAAACAAATTCTTTTCTCTTTCTTTGCCAGAATGTGCAAAATTTACATTTTAATACAATGAATATGTCGCAAATGCCTCTCAAGATGCTGGAAATCCCATTTCCGAGGGTCTGAATTTCAAAATGTTTCGGGGAAGCATGGCCCCCAACCCCCTAGCTGCTCCCACCTACAGCAGTCGATTGCCTGTAAACATTTTAGTCTGGCTACGGCCCTGCAGAGTCAAGCAGGAAGGATTAAAATGGTTCATTTTAACAAAGACATCAAGGGGAAAGGAAACTCAAGACAGACATCAGAGCATAGTACTCAACGCTTGGCTACCATCCCCAGGCAAAAGGACCTTATAACAAACAATAAGAGGGCTGAGTGTATAACAAAGTCAGTAAAGAAACGGCCTGATGTCAAAAGAACATCTAATAGATCATGCAAAACTAGAGAAAATGAATATTTCTGTGAGAGGGATGCAAATCAAGTGAAAAATGACAAAATAGCTTAATGTGTAGTTCCAAAAAATTTTCATAACCCACCACAAAGGGGATTTCATTTTTAACCCCCACCCTTCCAGAATTTCCTATTTGAAGAAAGATTGATAATCACCCCACTCCTCTGTAATTCCCACGAATACAAGATATATAAACATTTAAATACTCCCAAGAAGTTAGAAATCCTTTGCTAGTTGTAATTTAGCTACTTGAATGTCATTGATAAATCATTTTCACTAGCGGCGCAAGCAGTTACAAGCACAAAACACAAAAAAATATTTAAAAAACGACACAAGCAAAACGCAAGCACAAGTATCAACATTTTATAATCCTTACGCTTGTGCTTGTGCTTGTGCTTCCACTTGCGTCGTAGTGAAAACCAGGCTTAAATGTTTGAATTTTTTGGGATATTTTTTAAAAAACTACACAATATAAAAAAAACATAAATTCAATTGCTGCTGCAAAATAGTACAAAGTCAAGTAGCTAAATAATCCCTACAGTGTAAATATAAAATCAAATAAGCCACATAAACAATACTTTCGCCTACTCAGGGCTTGTGTTGACTCAAATAAACAAATAATGTCCCGTCCCTTGTCATATGTCTCTCCCTGAAGGGGACACGAAGCTTTATGTTGAGAACAATTTATATTCTTTCGAAGCAATTGGGAGCACCAAACTCCATCCCATTCAATACAAAACCTGATATTTCATATATTAAAAGGCAAAATAGCTCAGTCGAGATCCATAAAATATAGAAAAAAGGTCTTGTTTGCACACGTGAACAGGCGATGAACACTGCATAAATTACGAGCTTACAAATGCCTCAAACGAGCAAAAAAAACCCGAAAACATAAAACTAATAGGTCTAAGGGGAACATTAACACCTATTTTAACTAACTAGCTAGTAATATAATACTTTTGATAGGTTTTTACCTTTCAAACAGCCAAGTTTTGCTAACATTTCACGCTTTCCCTTCGTCCACCATGTTTTTTTTCTCGCACATATGATGATCGTAAGGCATGATGGGTACCCGTGTACTTGAAGGATGGGAAGGGAATCCAAGGAAACAGGATTTTTGGACTCATTTTCTAAAGCATTTTGAAATAATTTAAAGATAAATGAACTACTATTTAAAGGTTTTGTGTCGCAACTCATAAACTCTGTTTAAAATTTATGTGAGATGAATGATTTCTCTCGGTGATTGACGCTGAAGGCACTAAAATGTCGCAATGCCCACTTGAAATAATTTTTTTTTTCTCATAGAAAATCTTAATTCTCTTCACCGATTTAATGACAGTTTGTTTTCGAAAAATGCTTTCCACTATCCTAGACCCCTTTTGAACTCTTTTGTTAAAGAAAACGCGAGCTTTAGTACTTTTAGTACTTTAGTACTGTAGATGAATAAATTATCTCTGTGATTGACGTTGAAGCCACTTAAATGTTGCAAAGCTCACGTCGGATAAATTTTTTTTTTTCTTAAAGAAAATCTTAATTTTTTTCACTAGTTTAATGACAATTAGTTTTAGAAAAATGCGTTCTAATTTTGTGAACAATAGTTTTTTACTCTTCTTAAAAGAAAACGCAGATTTAGTACTTTTGACTTGAAAGCTTGTAGGATGAATAAATGATCTCTGTGAGTGACGTTGAAATCACTAAAATGTCGTAATGCTAACTTGAGATAAATGAATTTTTTTCAATAGAAAATCTTAATTCTCTCTTCTTGTTTATAGACAACTAGTTTTACAAAAGTAAATTAGAATTATCTAAACCATTTCTATAATCTTTCGAGTAACAAAACGCGAGTTTTAGTACTTTTGACATTGAGCTCATGAATTCGGTTCAACATTCATGTGGATGAATAAATGATCTCTGTGATTGAAGTTGAAGCCATTAAAATGTTGCGAAGCTCACTTCATATAAATACATAGCTAATTCAATTAACGTTGTCGCTGAAAAAAGACTAAAGCTTATTTAAAGGCCATTTTAATGACAGTTTGTTTGAGAAAATGCACACTCATATTCTGAACCATTTCTTTACTTTTTCGAAAAATAAACTTTTGTACTTTTGACTTGAAGCTTCGAGCAACAATTTCCCTATTTCACTATGACGTCACAGCTTGTTTACATGCCGAAAAGAATAATAATACTAATTTCGGCTATATCTTCTTTCGTTTTATATAGTGTTATTTCATATTTAGTGTTATATTTAGCTGCTCTCACTTTCAAGTTTATCATAAACCGCATTTTATTGTGATTCAATTTGTTGTGCTGCTATTCCTTTGCCCACTAGCTCTGGCCATCTACGAAGTTCTACCTAATTATTCAAATACGAAGGAGAACGTTTGAGTGTAAAATCTTTATTTATCATATAACATCAGAAATAACAATGTTAAACATTCTCTTAATCACTGACTTAGATTATAGCTTTCTTCCTTGTTACGTCTGGGACTGCGGTGATGTACTGTTTTGCAGGCATGACATCTTGTGATCACACTTTTGAGTGTATTCCTATTGATTGAAAATGGATGTTCACAAATACTTAGCTAGCCGGCTATCGATAGCTTCGCTAACGAGCAAGTAAGAAACCTTTAATTTAAAAACTTCTCTGACATGTTACTATCGTGTCTAAGTCATTTTTATGCGATGAGTATGAGTACATTGGAGCCAAACGACAGTTCATTTGTAACGTCATGCTTATGCATGAGTCAATGTAAACCCCGACCCCCCCCCCCCCCCTCACTCCACCCCGGGACAGGGTGGGGATTTGTAAAAAGCATGCTATCAAATGAGGAAAATTTCCCTGATCCTGGGGCTTTTTTTTAGCTTCAAAACCCCCACCACCTGGGGGCGAAAAATCAATATAAAGTAATGAGAGCAGACAGAACTTCAAAAATTACAGCATGCAAACTTTTAATAGATGAAAAAATGCATGCACAAATGGAAGAAACTGTTTTTCCAGGGTCCATCAAGCATGAGACTTTGTTTTTCCTCATTCCGAAAGAAAAGCAAACATGAGCTCTTAAACAGTATATATTGAACAGTTTCAAGCTTGGATGGTCAACAATTCAATGAAAAGACAAAGGATTTTCATTTGCAATCACAAAGAACTCACCTTTTCAGCTGACGCCATGTTTTTCCATCACTGAGATGAACTACCGCTAGCTTAACTTCTGCAGGCTCATAACGAATCCCCACCTTCCCTGGGGACGGACAAGGTACCAAAGCTATCCAGCCCCGACCCCCTGGGGAATGAATATGGCCTCAAATCCCCTACTTATCCCCACCTTGTCCCGGGGTGGTGGGGGGTCGGGGTTTAAATTGACTCATGCATTAATATATGCGATCTTGCGATAAAATAATGCTGAACGTCTGCAAGAAAAAATAAACAAATAAGCAACAACAACAGTAGAAGAAGAAAAAGAAAAAAACATAAACCCAAAACAAGAAAACAAAATCTAGGCACGATTGGGTTTGAACTCACGTCCGCTGACAGAGATTCAAAATTTTAATTCCACAATGCCATGCCCCAGAGACATCCGCGGAAGCAGAAACACCTTCTGCTCTTGGTTCGGTGTACGGATTACGCAGCATAATGATCTAGCCGAGGCATCAGGGGAGAGACTAGCCGGCCCCCAGGCCATATCTACAGCTAATCCCTTGCACTATTTGCAACGCACGTTAATTTGAAGTGGAAAATAATCTAGTCTATCTGGCGCATTGTTTTTATGGCTATTGTTGTGCTAATTCTTTGAACTCGTGGCCTAGTGGAAAAATCTTGGGCTTCGAACAAGACTATAAGTCAAGCCCGATTGGGCTGGGTTAGTACCCGTATGGGTGACCTGAAACTCATATTTAGTAATTTTTATATGCTTTATTCTCATTTGGTAAATATCTCGACTACAGACTCATTTGCACAGGTTTAGCCTGGTTTAATGGTAAATTGTGCCTAAAGTCAACTGTCAAAGAACATTCACTGATATTTAAGAGGGCGTCTCTCTAAGAACGGACCACTGCCTCTCGGTTCCAGAAATAGATTTCTCTTATATTTTTACCATCGAAAGTACTATCTATCCTCACTACAGAACTGGACTTAGAATCGTTTTCTAAAGCATTTTGAAATAATTTAAAGAATAAGTGAACTAGTATTTAAAGCGCTTGCGCCGCAGCTCATAAACTCTGTTCAAAATTTATACGAGATGAATGATTTATCTCGGTGATTGACGTTGAAGCCACTAAAATGTTGCAAAGCCCACGTCGGATAAATAATTGTTTTCTCACAGAAAATCTTTTTTTTTTCACTAGTTTAATGACAATTAGTTTTAGAAAAATGCATTCTAATTTTGTGAACAATTTTTTTTTACTCTACGTAAAAGAAAACCCAGATTTAGTACTTTTGACTTGAAGCTTGTAGGATGAATAAATGATCTCTGTGAGTGACGTTGAAACCACTAAAATGTCGTAATGCTAACTTGAGATAAATGAATTTTTTTCCACTGAAAATCTTAATTCTCTCTTCTTGTTTATAGACAACTATTTTTACAAAAGTAAATTAGAATTCTCTAAACCATTTCTATAATCTTTCGAGTAACAAAACGCGAGTTTTAGTACTTTTGACATTGAGCTCATGAATTCGGTTCAACATTCATGTGGATGAATAAATGATCTCTGTGATTGACGTTCAAGCCATTAAAATGTTGCAAAGCTCACTTCGGATAAATAAATAATTTTCTGATACAAAATCTGAATTTTCTTCACTAGTTTAATGTCAATTTGTTTTCCATAAATGCATTCTCATTTTGTGAACCTTTTTTTCCCTGTTCGTACTCATACTCATCGCATAAAAATGACTTAGACACGATAGTAACATGTCAGAGAAGTTTTTAAATTAAAGGTTTCTTACTTGCTCGTTAGCGAAGCTATCGATAGCCGGCTAGCTAAGTATTTGTGAACATCCATTTTCAATCAATAGGAATACACTCAAAAGTGTGATCACAAGATGTCATGCCTGCAAAACAGTACATCACCGCAGTCCCAGACGTAACAAGGAAGAATGCTATAATCTAAGTCAGTGATTAAGAGAATGTTTAACATTGTTATTTCTGATGTGATATGATAAATAAAGATTTTACACTCAAACGTTCTCCTTCGTATTTGAATAATTAGGTAGAACTTCGTAGGTGGCCAGAGCTAGTGGGCAAAGGAATAGCAGCACAACAAATTGAATCACAATAAAATGCAGTTTATGATTAACTGGAAAGTGAGAGCAGCTAAATATAACACTTAATATGAAATAACACTATATAAAACGAAAGAAGATATAGCCTAAATTAGTATTATTATTCTTTTCGGCATGTAAACAAGCTGTGACGTCATAGTGAAATTGGGAAATTGTTGCTCGAAGCTTCAAGTCAAAAGTACGAAAGTTTCTTTTTCGAAAAAGTAAAGAAATGGTTCAGAATATGAGTGTGCATTTTCTCAAACAAACTATCATTAAAATGGCCTTTAAATAGGATTTAGTCTTTTTTCAGCGACAACGTTAATTGAATTAGCTATGTATTTATATGAAGTGAGCTTTGCAACATTTTAGTGGCTTCAACGTCACTAACACAGATAATATTATTCATCTCACACGAATTTTTGAAGCTTCGAGTCAAAATTACAAAACCTGCGTTTCCTTTTACGAACAGGAAAAAAATGGTTCACAAAATGAGAATGCATTTATGTAAAACAAATTGACATTAAACTAGTGAAGAAAATTATGATTTTGTATCAGAAAATTATTTATTTAATGGGCTCGCGCAAATTTAACCGATAGATTTTCCTATAATTTTGCATATAGATAGTTTTTGAGATGGACAAAACAGAACAACAACAAAAATCGGGGGTCATCGACATAGATTTTGCGCTATGTTAGCTTGAACACGGCACTCCCCAGCGAGTCTAGAACGAAAACAACGCTTCTCAAAGTATTACGTCTAGTTTAATTCTGGTGGCTGCAATATGAAAAACAGAGGCTTTCAGAGGTACTAAAGTAAATAAACTTCCTTGAAAAACAGTTTAATGTCACAAAGTTCAGGAAAAATGCTAAGTTTTGACATTTCCAACTTGAAAAACAGTCGAAATTACGTGCGAATGCCAAGTCTTTTTTAGATGATGTTTCACGATTTTCTCGAAAACAAACCGATAGATTTTTTATTTTTTTCGATATGTACTAGCTTTAGTTAAAAGACATCGAATTCAGGAAAAAATTGTATAGGTCACCGTATTCATTTACAAGATATAAGTCGTAAAGCAACGCAAAATGAAGAGCGACGAACGGAAAGCACACAGGTAGCCCAATCCATGGGTTTTTTCGCGCATGCCTCGAGTCATCGAACATACACAAAATGACTGCCATGCGACTAATTGTCGAGTTATATAAATACAGTGTATTGTTTCACATTTTGGTCAATATATTATACAATTCTAAATAATAAAAAAAATGCGCAGAAAGATGCGAGTGCGCGAGCCCATTGCCTTAACCGAAGTGAGCTTTGCAACATTTTAATGGCTTCAACGTCAATCACAGAGATCATTTATTCATCCACATGAATGTTGAACCGAATTCATGAGCTCAATGTCAAAAGTACTAAAACTCGCGTTTTGTTACTCGAAAGATAATAGAAATGGTTTAGAGAATTCTAATTTACTTTTGTAAAACTAGTTGTCTATAAACAAGAAGAGAGAATTAAGATTTTCAATGGAAAAAAATTCATTTATCTCAAGTTAGCATTACGACATTTTAGTGGTTTCAACGTCACTCACAGAGATCATTTATTCATCCTACAAGCTTCAAGTCAAAAGTACTAAATCTGCGTTTTCTTTTACGTAGAGTAAAAAAAATTGTTCACAAAATTAGAATGCATTTTTCTAAAACTAATTGTCATTAAACCAGTGAAAAAAAAAAAGATTGTTTGTGAGAAAACAATTATTTATCCGACGTGGGCTTTGCAACATTTTAGTGGCTTCAACGTCAATCACAGAGATAAATCATTCATCTCGTATAAATTTTGAACAGAGTTTATGAGCTGCGGCGCAAGCGCTTTAAATACTAGTTCACTTATTCTTTAAATTATTTCAAAATGCTTTAGAAAACGATTCTAAGTCCAGTTCTGTAGTGAGGATAGATAGTACTTTCGATGGTAAAAATATAAGAGAAATCTATTTCTGGAACCGAGAGCCAGTGGTCCGTTCTTAGAGAGACGCCCTCTTAAATATTGAATGTTCTTTGACAGTTGACTTTAGGCACAATTTGCCATTAAACCAGGCTAAACGTAAACCTGTGCAAATGAGTCTGTAGTCAATAGAGATTACCAAATGAGAATAAAGCATGTATATAAAAATTACTAAATATGAGTTTCAGGTCACCCATACGGGTACTAACCGAGCCCAATCGGGTTTGACTTATAGTCTTGTTCGAAGCCCAAGATTTTTCCACTAGGCCACGAGTTCAAAGAATTAGCACAACAATAGCCATAAAAACAATGCGCCAGATAGACTAGATTATTTTCCACTTCAATTTAACGTGCGTTGCAAATAGTGCAAGGGATTAGCTGTAGATATGGCCTGGGGGCCGGCTAGTCTCTTCCCTGATGCCTCGGCTAGATCATTATGCTGCGTAATCCGTACACCGAACCAAGAGCTGTTTCTGCTTCCGCGGATGTCTCTGGGGCATGGCATCGTTGAATTAAAATTTTGAATCTCTGTCAGCGGACGTGAGTTCAAACCCAATCGTGCCTAGATTTTTTTTCTTGTTTTGGGTTTATGTTTTTTCTTTTTTCTCTTCCACTGTTGTTGTTGCTTATTTGTTTATTTTTTCTTGCAGACGTTCAGCATTATTTTATTGCAAGATCGGCATATATTAAGCATGACGTTACAAATGAACTGTCGTTTGGCTCCAATGTACTCATACTCATCGCATGAAAATGACTTAGACACGATAGTAACATGTCAGAGAAGTTTTTAGATCAAAGGTTTCTTACTTGCTCGTTAGCGAAGCTATCGATAGCCGGCTAGTTCAGTATTTGTGAACATCCATTTTCAATCAATAGAAATACACTCAAACGTGTGATCACAAGATGTCATGCCTGCAAAACAGTACATCACCGCAGTCCCAGACGTAACAAGGAAGAATGCTATAATCTAAGTAGTGATTAAGAGAGTGTTTAATATTGTTATTTCTGATGTGATATGATAAATAAAGATTTTACACTCAAACGTTCTCCTTCGTATTTAAATAATTAGGTAGAACTTCGTAGGTGGCCAGAGCTAGTGGGCAAAGGAATAGCAGCACAACAAATTGAATCACAATAAAATGCGGTTTATGATAAGCTGGAAAGTGAGAGCAGCTATATATAACACTAAATATGCCGAACGAAAGAAGATTTAGCCTAAATTATTTTTTTTCCGGCATGTAAACAAGCTGTGACGTCATAGTGAAATAGGGAAATTGTTGCTCGAAGCTTCAAGTCAAAAGTACGAAAGTTTCTTTTTCGAAAAAGTAAAGAAATGGTTCAGAATATGAGTGTGCATTTTCTCAAACAAACTATCATTAAAATGGCCTTTAAATAGGATTTAGTCTTTTTTCAGCGACAACGTTAATTGAATTAGCTATGTATTTATATGAAGTGAGCTTTGCAACATTTTAGTGGCTTCAACGTCACTAACACAGATAATATTATTCATCTCACACGAATTTTGAAGCTTCGAGTCAAAAGTACTAAACCTGCGTTTCCTTTTACGAACAGGAAAAAAGGTTCACAAAATGAGAATGCACTTATGTAAAACAAATTGACATTAAACTAGTGAAGAAAATTATGATTTTGTATCATAAAATAATTTATTTAAGGCAATAGTCTCGCGCACTCGTGCGCATCTTTCTGCGCATTTTTTTTTATTATTTAGAATTGTATAATATATTGACCAAAATGTGAAACAATACACTGTATTTATATAACTTGACAATTAGTCGCATGGCAGTCATTTTGTGTATGTTCGATGACTCGAGGCATGCGCGACAAAACCCATGGATTGGGCTACCTGTGTGCTTTCCGTTTGTCGCTCTTCATTTTGCGTTGCTTTATGACTTATATCTTGTAAATGAATACGGTGACCTATACAATTTTTTCCTGAATTCGATGTCTTTTAACTAAAGCTAGAACATATCGAAAAAAATAAAAAATCTATCGGTTTGTTTTCGAGAAAATCGTGAAACATGATCTAAAAAAGACTTGACATTCGCACGTAATTTCGACTGTTTTTCAAGTTGGAAATGTCAAAACTTAGCATTTTTCCTGAACTTTGTGACATTAAACTGTTTTTCAAGGAAGTTTATTTACTTTAGTACCTCTGAAAGCCTCTGTTTTTCATATTGCAGCCACCAGAATTAAACTAGACGTAATACTTTGAGAAGCGTTGTTTTCGTTCTAGACTCGCTGGGGAGTGCCGTGTTCAAGCTAACATAGCGCAAAATCTATGTCGATGACCCCCGATTTTTGTTGTTGTTCTGTTTTGTCCATCTCAAAAACTATCTATATGCAAAATTATAGGAAAATCTATCGGTTAAATTTGCGCGAGCCCATTGCCTTAACCGAAGTGACCTTTGCAACATTATAGTGGCTTCAACGTCAATCACAGAGATCATTTATTCATCCACATGAATGTTGAACCGAATTCTAATTTACTTTTGTAAAACTAGTTGTCTATAAACAAGAAGAGAGAATTCAGATTTTCAATGGAAAAAACTTCATTTATCTCAAGTTAGCATTACGACATTTTAGTGGTTTCAACGTCACTCAAAGAGATCATTTATTCATCCTACAAGCTTCAAGTCAAAAGTACTAAATCTGCGTTTTCTTTTACGAAGAGTAAAAAAATTGTTCACAAAATTAGAACGCATTTTTCTATAACTAATTGTCATTGAACGAGTGAAATTAAGATTTTCTGTGAGAAAAAAACATTATCTATCCGACGTGAGCTTTGCAACATTTTAGTGGCTTTAACGTCAATCACAGAGATAATTTATTCATCTACAGTACTAAAGTACTAAAGTACTAAAGCTCGCGTTTTCTTTAACGAAAGAGTTCAAAAGTGGTCTAGGATAATGGAAAACATTTTTCTAAAACAAACTGTCATTAAATCGGTGAAGAGAATTAAGATTTTCTATGAGAAAAAAAATTATTTCAAGTGGGCATTGCGACATCTTAGTGCCTACAACATTAATCACCGAGATAAATCATTCATCTCACATAAATTTTGAACAGAGTTTATGAGTTGCGACACAAAACCTAGTTCATTTATCTTTAAATTATTTCAAAATGCTTTAGAAAATGAGTCCAAAAATCCTGTTTCCTTGGATTCCCTTCCCATCCTTCAAGTACACGGGTACCCATCATGCCTTACGATCATCATATGTGCGAGAAAAAAACATGGCGGACGAAGGGAAAGCGTGAAATTTGACCAAAACTTGGCTGTTTGAAAGGTAAAAACCTATCAAAAGCATTATATTACTAGCTAGTTAGGTAAAATAGGTGTATATGTTCCCCTTAGAGCTATTAGTTTTTTGTTTTCGGGTTTTTTTTGGTCGGTTGGGGCATTTGCAAGCTCGTAATTTATGCAGAGCTCAGCGCCTGTTCACGTGTGCAAAACAAGACCTTTTTTCTATATTTTATGGACCTCGACTGAGCTATTTTTCCTTTTTATTATATTAAATATTATGTTTTCTATTGAATGGGATGGAATTTATCTGCTTCCAATTGCTTTGAAAGAATATAAATTGTCCTCAACGTAAAGCTTCGTGTCCCCTTCAGGGAGAGACATATGACAAGGGACGGGACATTATTTCTTTATTTGAGTCAACACAAGCCCTGAGTAGGCGAAAGTATTATTTATGTGGCTTATTTGATTTTATATTTACACTGTAGGGATTATTTAGCTACTTGAATTTGTACTATTTTCCAGCAGCAATTGAATTTGTTTTTTTTTATATTGTGTAGTTCCAAAAAATATCCAAAAAAATTCAAACATTTAAGCCTGGTTTTCACTACGACGCAAGTGGAAGCACAAGCACAAGCACAAGCGTAAGGATTATAAAATGTTAATACTTGTGCTTGCATTTGTGCTTGTGTCGTTGAGAAAATGGTATTTTGTGTTTTGTGCTTGCAACTGTGCTTGTTCCGCTAGTGAAAACCAGGATTTATCAGTGACATTCAAGTAGCTAAATTTTATTTTAACTAATTGCAACTAGCAAAGGATTTCTAACTTCTAGGGAGTATTTAAATGTTTATATATCTTGTATTCGTGGGAATTACAGAGGAGTGGGGTGATTATCAATCTGTCTTCAAATAGGAAATTCTGGAAGGGTGGGGGTCAAAAATGAAATCCCCTTTGTGGTGGGGTATGAAAATTTTTTAGAACTACACATTAAGCTATTTTGTCATTTTTCACTTGATTTGCATCCCTCTCACAGAAATATTCATTTTCTCTAGTTTTGCATGATCTATTAGATGTTCTTTTGACATCAGGCCATTTCTTTACTGACTTTGTTTTACACTCAGCCCTCCTATTGTTTGTTATAAGGTCCTTTTGCCTGGGGATGGTAGCCAAGCATTGAGTACGATGCTCTGACGTCTGTCTTGAGTTTCCTTTCCCCTTGATGTCTTTGTTAAAATGAACCATTTTAATCCTTCCTGCTTGACTCTGCAGGGCCGTAGCCAGACTAAAATGTTTACAGGCAATCGACTGCTGTAGGTGGGAGCAACTAGGGGGTTAGGGGCCATGCTTCCCCGAAACATTTTGAAATTCAGACCCTCGGAAATGGGATTTCCAGCATCTTGAGAGGCATTTGCGACATATTCATTGTATTAAAATGTCAGTTTTGCACATTCTGGCAAAGAAAGAGAAAAGAATTTGTTTTCATTCTTTAAGAATTAAAGAAAACTAAACAAATAATAATATCTGAAATTTTACCGAGGCAAATGCCTTGCTTGCCTCATCGTAGCTACTGCCCTTCAGGTTTACCTTTCCATTTCTCAATCAGGAGTACCGTGGGACCACCACAAATACAATACTATTCATTTATGTATATTTTCACTTATTCCATTTTTAATTTATGTTTTTATTTCATTTGCAGTGAGGCATTTTTCGTTTTGGTGCTTTGTTAACTGCTGGCATCCTACAACAAGTACATCAGGGAACAGGACAAAACCCATGGACTGATAATGTAAGTTAGTGTAATTAGTTTTATGTCACAGCGAAAATCATTGCATCGTGACCCTCTGTTTCTAAACCTCTAAACCTCTAAACCCTGTTTTGAAACAGCAGATTGCGATGCAATGATTTTCGCTGTGAGGTTTTTTGCTGGTTGAGCCATTTGTATTGTAAAGTGCTCACTGCTTGTGCTCAAAACAAGAACTCTGACTTTCTACATTGTATGGACCTTGACTGAGCTACTGTATTTTGTCTTATTATATTAAGTATTATTTGATGGTTTTACACTTTTCTCCTTTTCCCATACACTGAACATGAATATGGCCACCATCTCATCATAATATTTTGATCCTTGGCATTTTTGAGATTTTTCAGTGTTTTTTTCTGAACTTAAACATTTTGCAAGCCCTATCGAAACCATATTTGAAGGTTGGTTTGACAATGTCAGTTGTTATGCAAATGAGGGAAGAAGTTTACAGGAGGCATGATTAGTCAGTCCAGTAACAAGCCGTTGTTCCATTGATTATCCGTTGAGCTCCTAATGAAATAGATTGATAGCCAGGACTTACTGTGGCATTCTATTGGATAATTGGCTTATGGAGAATGCTCTGGAGCTGTTATTTCGGCAGTAGGACCAACTTACAGTACTTGATAGACCCTTTGCACTCATTCCCAACCTGGGGGAACAATGAAAATTATTAACATTGCAAAATATTTCAATCAAGAAAAAGCATTGCCTTTAAATAGTTTTGGCCACAAGGTTGAGAATTAGTGCAAGGGGTCCTACACACTTGAAACATCAAGACAGCCATGCTCCCTGTCGAATGTTCATATGATTTCCCATAATGCCTTGCGTAAATATTATCGTGAAAAATTGATAAGTGATAAGATAGCATATGACCAATTGATAACAAAGAAAGCACTGAAATCTATGGATTAGATCTGATCTTTACCATATAAGGGTATTTTGTAGCACAAATATAAAATCAAATTTAATCTAATTTTTGGCTTTCGAAAAATAGGCATTTTTGGTTTTCAGAAAACGTTTAAATTTTTTTGTTACAATTGAATGGATGAATGAGAATTATCAGTGGATTCCACAGAGTGGCTCTTCTTCCGCTGCAATCCAATTGAAATTTAGAAGTTGATTTTTGTGAAGGGAGGAAAAACCTGAGAACCCGGAAAAACCCTAGAAGCACAGGAGAGAACCAACAAACAACTCTACTCACATATAACTCTGAGCCTAGCAGAACTCAAACCCGGGTTGTCATGGTGAGAGGCAAGCACTGTCGCCGCTACACCACCCATGCTTCCATGATTTTTGACATTTCTCCAGGTTTTTGATTTTAAAAGTTGTTTCCTAGTGAAAATTTTAGACTTTTAGACCAACTCACTTAAAATTGTTGAAGCTGGAATTTTTCAAGTGGAGATAACAAAATGAGCATCGAACTGGGTCCAAGTTTTAGAATCTATTTTTATTAAGGTTCCAGAAAAAAATACCCCATCACAGGAAAGGGCAACATATAACAAGCTTACTGATCAAGTTTCAGGGTGTTAGACTTTATAGAAACAATGTTAGGAGCATTCAAACCCTGTTAAAATTACAAAGAAATATACAGACTACCTTTACATTCTATATTTATAACACACAACACTCAACTCACATGTTGATTTTTATGGAGGGAGGAAAACCAGAGAACCTGGAGAAAAACCCTCTTGTCAAGGGAGAGAACAACACATCAAACAAACTCAACTCACATATGATCTTGTCCAAGGGGATTAGAGGCAAGCGGTAGACCACTACCCCACCCATGCCATCCACATCAGTGGTTCACTGGTTCTGGTTACATCAGGTTGACTTGTTGTTTGCACGCCACTTGTGGGTAGTAACTGATCAATGTGTCAGCACCAAATAATACCTGGTGTAACTTGAATCTTGTACAGTACAGCCTGTATGTCAGTGGACCAGTTTTTTTGACAACTAAACCTGATCTCCACTTCAGATCCCCACAATAATCAATAATCATGTGCCATCACTGGATCTCCTCTCTCCAACTGTCTTGTCTGAATTCCCTTTGCTACTTCCAGGGCTCAAAATAATGGCCGGTCAATGGTCAGTGTCTGGCCAAATTTGGTACTTGACCAGTCAAATATGATTTTGAATGAACATGTTTGCTGCCCTTTCTACAGTGAAAATTATGAATTTAATGAAGATTACCACTTGACAGTTCAAAAATTGGCAATGACTGGCCAAAATGTATTTTGCTGGTACCACATGCCCATACATATGGTCACTAACTTATACTCGCTCGTCCACATAGTATCCCCTACAGTAGTGATCAAGCTCCATAGCCCTGATCAACTGTTCCTAGCTGTGATCAACTGTCCCTAGCTGTGATCAACTGTCCCTAGCTGTGATCAACTGTCCCTAGCCCTGATCAACTGTCCCTAGTTGTGATAAACTGCCCTTAGACCTGATCAACTGTCCCTAGCCCTAATCAACTGTCCCTAGCCCTGATCAACTGTCCCTAGCCCTGATCAACTGTCCCTAGTTGTGATCAACTGTCCCTAGTTGTGATCAACTGTCCCTAGCCCTGATCAACTGTCCCTAGCCGTGATCAACTGTCCCTAGCCCTGATCAACTGTCCCTAGTTGTGATCAACTGTCCCTAGTTGTGATCAACTGTCCCTAGTTGTGATCAACTGTCCCTAGTTGTGATCAACTGTCCCTAGTTGTGATCAACTGTCGCTAGTTGTGATCAACTGTCCCTAGTTGTGATCAACTGTCCCTAGCCCTGATCAACTGTCCCTAGCCCTGATCAACTGTCACTAGCCCTGATCAACTGTCCCTAGCCCTAATCAACTGTCCCTAGCCCTGATCAACTGTCCCTAGCCCTGATCAACTGTCCCTAGTTGTGATCAACTGTCCCTAGTTGTGATCAACTGTCCCTAGCCCTGATCAACTGTCCCTAGCCGTGATCAACTGTCCCTAGCCCTGATCAACTGTCCCTAGTTGTGATCAACTGTCCCTAGTTGTGATCAACTGTCCCTAGTTGTGATCAACTGTCCCTAGTTGTGATCAACTGTCCCTAGTTGTGATCAACTGTCGCTAGTTGTGATCAACTGTCCCTAGTTGTGATCAACTGTCCCTAGCCCTGATCAACTGTCCCTAGCCCTGATCAACTGTCACTAGCCCTGATCAACTGTCCCTAGCCCTGATCAACTGTCACTAGCCCTGATTAACTGTCCCTAGTTGTGATCAACTTTACCTAGCTGTGATCAACTGTCCCTAGTTGTGATCAACTGTCCCTAGTTGTGATCAACTGTCCATAGCCCTGATCAACTGTCACTAGCCCTGATCAACTGTCCCTAGCTGTGATCAACTGCCCCTGGCCCCGATCAACTGTCCCTAGTTGTGATCAACTTTCCCTAGCTGTGATCAACTGTTCCTAGTTGTGATCAACTGTCCCTAGTTGTGATCAACTGTCCATAGCCCTGATCAACTGTCACTAGCCCTGATCAACTGTCCCTAGCTGTGATCAACTGCCCCTAGCCCTGATCAACTGTCCCTAACTGTGATCAACTTTCCCTAGCTGTGATCAACTATCCCTAGTTGTGATCAACTGTTCATAGCCCTGATCAACTGTCCTTAGCCCTGATCACCTGTCACTAGCCCTGATCATCTGTCCCTAACTGTGATCAACTGTCCCTAGCTGTGATCATCTTTCCCTAGCTGTGATCAACTGTCCATAGCCCTGATCAACTGTCCCTAGCCCCGATCAACTGTCCCTAGCTGTGATCATCTGTCCCTAGTTGTGATCAACTGTCCCTAGAGTTGATCAGGGCTAGGGACAGTTGATCACAGCTAGGGACAGTTGATTAGGGCTATGGACATTTGATCACTACAATAGGGGATACTATGTGGACGAGTGAGTAGAAGTTGGCGACTTTGTGTATGGGAGACTATATGGCATGTTGGCATTAAAGTATATACCGGCCATATCCTCTGTTCACCCTGCTTTATCACCATCTTCCTACATTGACAGTATTCAGATTGGGTTTCATTAAATCCAAGCAAGTTCGTAGTGATCTTACCAACATCAGCCTTGCTTCTTCCTGATGCATTTTTTTTTGTAATTAGTTTTTATTGCTGATAATTAATGGTGGCCATATTCAAGTTCAGTCAATAAAATTCATACCAACCAATGTATGAAAATGTCAAAGCAAACACAATTTGAAATCATTGTTTTTTGGTGATTAGACAAAATTGGAAGGGTTGATCTGTAAGATATAAATAACTATTCATTCATGTATTTTTTTCCATTTTCAGTGAGACATTTTTGGAAATATTAATTGCTGGCATGCTACAACAAGTACATTGATCTGATCAAGGAACAGGACCAGCCATGGACTGATTAAGGTCATATGAGTAATGTTTTGTTGTGCAATATGAATTCCATACTTTTATGCATGAGAGCTATCTAGAATTGGCAAGCTATTGAAAAAGTTAATTGGTTTTCCAGGTTTTATCAAAGTACAAATTATCTTGCCACCAAATAATGGAGAAATTATTTCTTTGGTGTTGAAAGCAAAGCTCTTGTATAAAAGTGATATGTTTATGACATAATATTTATATGTAATTCATGGTTCCAATTCCAAAATCACGAACCAATGCATTTGTTTTCCAAGTGGAATTAAAATCTTGTCTCACAAACAACTATTAAATATCCATACTCCAGGGTACTGTACAGATTGCAAGGGTTTTTTCTTGTAACAAATTCAAAACCTTCAACAAAATATAATTGTATTGATGCAATCAAAATTTTGAATTCTGAGATATTCAGGCAAAAGAGTTGAGCATGTGGGACATAGCAACAGTAACTAAGGGGGGCTGGAACCATGAATTGCATTACATCATAAAATAACTTGAACAGGAGAGAAAATATGTATGGGAAATATGTGAATCAAAAACTGTAGTCCTCTGTGGTAATAGGGAAAACTTAAAATTTCTCATATTTTAAACCAGAATTGACATGACTTCACCCAGGTGAACAAAGGGGTCAATGCCACTCCAAAAATCTGGCCTACTTTTCATGGGATAAGAATTAATGTGTTTTAGGCAACCTTCAGTATGGGTGTGTGTGACATGCATGTTGAAAAAAAATTGGTAAGGTAAAATCTGGGGCACATTTTTAAGACTATTAAATATATTGAAGTAATAGATAAGTTTTATTGTCTCCATCATTGTATAAAATGAGATGAGAATATTAAGCTTTGAGTAACAAAAGGCGTAAGTGAAACATAAATAAGTATAAAAAATATTCCTGGTACTGAAAATCCAATTTTCAACTAAAGGAAAAAATTATGTAGTTACAAAACATTTGGAAAAACATAATATGAAATCTGACACTCGATAAACAAAGCGAAGAAGCCATTTAATCCTTTGCCGCTGCACTGCTGGGAGATTTTGAAGTCCTGAAGAAAATAACAAAATTTACCCGATTAAACATTTGTTTACGTTAGGTTTAAGTTTTCAAATTTTGGTTTAGTGTGATGGCAACAATAAATCCCTTTTTTACCAGCGCTTTATTGGTACGTTTGTTTCTGTTACAACTTGTAAAAATGATGAAAATAGGTACTAAAGTTCCATATTCCTAGTGAACACATCCCAAAGGCGTCCAATGACGGTTAAAAATATAAATATAAATATAAGACAAAAATGGCAAATAACTTATGGATTGTGTGCGTACATTGCGATCACATTTGATTTCCTTTTACAACTTGAAGCCCCTCGGCCCAGTCTCTCAAAACCTTATACGGGGTCACATATGGCCAAAACATTTAGTCTTTGCTATCACAATTGGGATCATGTAGATTTATTTGTAGGGCATTTCAACATTATTTCTTGTTGTAGAAAGAAAGTGTTTTATATTCTTATAAATTGTTAGGAATAGTTTCTCTGCGAATGATTCTAGTGGATTTATGTACTGACCTGATTTGTGGGACACAGAGTCGTACATATAATATTTGACTTTGTTGCAAATAGAATTTCACTTCTATTTACTGAGAACATCTCAGTTTTTGACAGTTCTGTCAAAAATCTTGCATAACTAGAGGTTTACTTGAAAAAGACAATGATTTTGGGCAGGTGATTCCCCTCTCTCCTCTGCTCCAGTCTAAGGTGATTTTTGTAAAGGAAGGAAAACCAGAGAAGCCAGAGAAAAACTTGAGGCAGAGAAGAAAACCCAAGTTTCATGGTGAGATGTGAGCGCTCTCACCACTACACCACCCATGTTTCCCAAATAAACATATAAACACTGGCAACAGAGTCGGCATGTTTTATGTTATCAGGGAGATTGTTCCAAAGTACAGATATGATTATTGCAATAGGACCTAATTACAACCTCAAACTAGTTGATATCATTTGAAAGTGAAAACTTAAGAAAATTATTTTTGGCCATCAAGATTTAATGTTATCCAAACCAAAATAAAATCATTTCCTACTTTAGTATGTGTATTTATGGGTGATTTGTTTTAACTTGTAGAATATGACTAATCACTTGCGTATAATGAAATTTCCTGTCAGATAATTGGCTGCATTGATTTGATCAATTCTGTCCTGGTTGATGATTTGTGAACTATCAACTAACATACTATCTCCCCACATTCAACTTGCAATAGCAGATATTATGGATGTATGAATACCTTATTGTGGTCTCAACTGTAATAACAGCTATTGAAATGCTCTTTGACCTGTTTTATACTTATTCATTTGATTTCTGCTTTTTAGGAAATTCGTACAAAGGGTAAACAACATTCAAAGGTACTTGGGAAGTAGTTTGAGCTAAGCAATGATGAAAAGAGCAGATTTCATTTGAATGAAAAATAATGGTGCATACAGTATCACTTTCATTGGATTGCTAACTCAGAGGGTTCCAGTTACTACTGAAATTATACATTTTTACACCAAAAATGGTAGCAAATGGGTTTCAAGATTTTTGATGAATCCCACAACTCACTCTAGATGTACTTGGGTTTACAGAATTTTGGCCCCACAGAAAAGTACTGGGACCTCTCTTTAACTACGCATGCATGTACAAGTAACAAGATATCAAAATTGAAGTGCATTCCCTAATGCTAAGGCGTATTTGTCACTGTCTGGGGATGGTCCACTACATCTTTTTTCACCATCATATGAAATCTGTTCTCGCTAACAGTAATAATAGTTTCCTATTAGTAGAAATTGTGGTACAAGTACTATCTAAAATTGTGGCAGTTTGTGGTACTATCACTAAGAATGCATCACAGATCAGCAGACCATGCAAAAATGGTTACATAACAGTATTCATTCACCAGGGTATTTTGGGGATATATTCCAATAGCAAATTATCATGTTGTAAGCTTTCTTTGTTGTCAGTGCATATTAGTGCCATGGTGCAATATAGCTATGCAAGGTGGCAGTATTTTCCAAAATGACGTAGCGGGAAACATTCCCTATAGAAGATGAAACATGCTTTCTTTGAATATGGTAGTATAAAAGTTTAGATGAAGACTGTAATGTTACATGCATCAAACTAACATTCTATCAACATCCTATCAACACACTACTGACACAAGTGCTACACCAGTCTACCAACAGTCTACATGTCACCAACTTGCAGCAACAACCAGTTGCACTGTGACAATACCGTGACATCTTGACAGCTCTCTTACCGAGCACGACATTCTACACACACTGCAATTTTGTGCTTTAACTTTTGCTACTGCACATTTGTAGTCTTTGTTTGAACTTTTAATCTAGCTATAATGTAGCTACTGATACTTGCTATTCCACATGGTAATTGTTCACATTATGCTCAACTTTTGTATACTAACACCTATCTACAGTGAAATACTTTCCTCTGGGTTACTTCTAGATTCAATCAATACAGGATACAGGTAAATCATAATGGGATACAAGGTGTAATAGCAAATATATATTTTTCTCACTTGTTTCAAGTGGCTTTATGAAAGTTCTTAAAAATCTCACGAAAAAATTCATAATCCTTTGGTCCATTTGGAGCACCCATACACATCACATGCATGGACTTTTATACCAGATAAAGTCTTCTTCATTAGTATTCGAGAGTGAGCTTTACATAAAGACTTGTGTGTCTTTTATGTAAAGAATACTAATGAGGATGACTTTATTAGAAATAAAGGTGCATCCAAGTTTAGATTGAGACCTCATCAAGGTCATTGTCACATACAATTTCTGACAACCCACTAAATCACATCAACTAGTGCTCCAGTCTTGACTTTGGCATGCTACCTTCAACACATGGGAGTCTCTTTTGAACTGATTGAGCATGACAATGATGTGCAAACCTCTTTTGTGGCATGTATGGTTGCTCTAATTAGACCAAAGTTTTATGAGTTTTTTAAATAGTTCAAAAAACTTATAGATCGTTTTTAACAGGTCTGAAACCACTTGACTACCCCTTGTGCTTTTGTACCTGATAAAACCCTCCTACTCCTTTTTTAAACACTGCATAAACCCCCTTAAAATTTGTGAAGTTGTGATAAACAATTAAAAAGGCGAAACAGATAGAAAATGAATCAAAACTATAATGCTTTATAAAAAAATTGATCTTGCTGCTCTTCCATTTTCTCTCTCTGCTTAAGTATTTTCTTTGCTTTATGCTGTCATTTGGCTGTAGGTATGCCACATTTTCTGTTTAGTAACCTAGTCAGAAGTTTCATTTCACAATATAAGAAAGAATAGCATGCCCACTTCATGCTTCCCTGTGAATCTGGGATGTCAATCAAAGAACTACTTTACAACAAAGACTTATGAGGCTAAGAACTGGGTGTTGATTTGACAAGAAGTTTAGTCATGGGAACAAGATGTACTCAAATTGCCAAGTTGTCAAAGTTCTCAGGGATCAGAAAGCGCAGCTGAAGCATTTTGGAAGGATCTTCTGATGTGACTGGCAAATGTACATCTGAAGACCAGTGTGGATGGTGTTTCCAGGAACAGGAAAAGCAGCCAACAGCACCACTGGTGAAAGATTGAAGTAACGGGCCTGCAAAGTTATCTAAATCCAGAGAGGAATGAAAACTATTTCAGTCTTCATTACTTCTGAAGAACTAATGAAGTGACTGGCAAAGGTACATTAAGAGGAGAATGGCAACCAGCATTTCTATATCTGTATGGTGTTTCCAGGAGCAGGAACAGTAGATGATAACACCTGTTGAAGAATTTGATAAAGTATTTCACCATTCAGGAAGAACAGGATTTCCATCCCTATTGCTCACATGAAATTTACATGAACATGAAGAGCAGCTGACAACACCACTGTTGGACGCTAAGATTAGATGATTGGCAAACCTATATCCAGAGATCAGTGAAGACCATATCTATTCCCATTATTTGTATGGTGTTTCCTGGAGCAGAAAGAGAAGCTGACAACACCAATGTTGTATGTTCTGATAAAGTGACTAGCCAATTCCATCCAGAAACCAGTGAATACCATTTCTATTCTCCACTAAGTGTTTGGTATTTCCAACAACAGGAAGAGCTATTGACCCTGCTGCTGCTGGAGGATATGATGATGTGACTGACAAGTCCCAATACAACACAGAACCCTCTGTTTGGTGGCAGGTCCAGGCCCACAACTTTAGTATGTCCAACATCACTCTTTATTACATCCAACATCTGGTACAATACAGAATTTGTCTCGGAAAACCAACAAACTATTTCATATTGAAGTAAATTACGAGATAGAGCACTGTCATTAACCATGACCATCCTGTCTGGTTCAGAGACCAAAGGAAGATGATGGCCATCCCTGATTAGTCATAATATTACTGATGGTCCCCAATATGATGTCAAAGTTCCAAGTGTTCTTTGAGCTGACCTCAGATACTCAGAGGTTTTTCTTTTGATCTAATTAAGTGCAACTTTTATTAAGTTCCTTGTCATCTAGTCACTGCTGATTCTGTTGGTTAGAAGAGAAAGTGTGTGAATTGCAATCCCTCAAACAATGAAGCAACTACCAGTAGCCTACAAAGGCAAAAATGGTGTAGCATTATGGTACTCACCTCTCACTAGCCTCTAAGACAAAGACACTATTGAAAAGGCCCCTCCTGCCTCAATTCTAACCAACAGCAAAAGATAGAGAGCAAAGACCCATTGGAGACCCACTGCTGGGCTGTTGTACCATCCTCAGTGCCTGTACTGGATGTGTAACTCCATAAATTACACTGATGATTGTAAACTGCATGGCCGCTCTCAGTGCTGTTGGGAGCAATCTGTCAAATACTTCCTATTACCACAACTTTCCTTTCTATTCTTTTGTTTCCTACCTCAAGCTGATATATCTTGTTAGTGATGTTAATACCTAGCATGATAAAAATATATACATTCACTTTTGAGAAAGCTATCCCATTAATAAGATAAAAATGGTTTACATCATTATATGTTGTTGGCTAAGATAAAATAATAAAGAAATAGCACCAGATTTAAAAGTATACACTCTATTACAGAATCATGGTTGGGTTCAAAACATATAACACAGAAGCTGCGACTGAAACAGTACATGGGAAGTATGTTAATTAGATGGATCTAGTGATACAACTCCTGGAATATTCATAAATTATTGCACTGACAGGAGGCTTTTAACATGTGTTTCATTTTGATTGTGTATTTGAAATGAATACAGAGGATAATTATGTCATATACAAAAATACCTTTCAGTCTCAGCTCGTATGTTGTATGTTTTCAACCCAACAATGATTTTGCAATTGAATGTATATGATAATGATATTTATTCCAAATTTAAAAAAATGTTGTATGGTTGAAAAGTTTCAATCATCAAAACTGGGGCCAAATAGAGTTCTGGGTAAACAGTCAGTCAGGATAATATTATACATAAAACAGTTTTGTAGCTATTGTACAAGCAAAGCTTTAACTCTTCATGAATGTGTCTGTATGTAAACACACCCAGGATATGGATTACCCAGAATATCCCTTGGTCTTAAGCTTTGATGATCTATCCTTATCAACCTGACATTGTTTTTTAAAATTTGGTATATATGTCATGTTCAAAAACTCATGAATTCGTAAGCCTTTGCTCCACTTTTAGTGCCCATACACGTCACATGCATGGACCTTTATACCTGATAAAGTCCTCTTCATTAGTATTCAAGTGAACTTTATATAAAGAATACTAATGAGGATGACTTTATTGCAGATAAAGGTGCCTCCAAGTTTAGATGAAGACTTAGAGCTTCATCAAAGTCAGTCTCACATACGATCACTAACCACTCACATAATCTATTCAACCAGCAATCCTGTCTTGAGACTGCCATGCTATCTTTAAAATGTGGGAGCCTTTTTGAGACTGACTGCAAATCACAGTGACGTACAAACCTTGACTGTGCATGACAGTTACATACGAACTTCTATCGATGTATGAAAGTCCATGTTCGTGATGTGTATGGTCACCTTAATTCAACCAAAGGTTTATAAATTATTAATGAGTTTCTGTAGTAGTTCAATAAACTTGTTGATCATGTTTTATCAGGTCTAAAACCACTCGGCTATGCCTCGTAGTTTTAAGCCTGACAAAATACTCCTACTCGTTTATTAAACAGTAACTAAAATTGTTGAATGTATTTTATGAATCTTGAATGCAATTAATGTTTAATGGAGTTTTAAATGTTTGTGTTAAACTGACAAATCCGCCAACATATTTTCATCTCTAGATGACCATACTAGTGTACTCGAATTGAAACTTGAAAGTAAATGATTCCTGTAAATAACTGAAAGGATACCTGCAATATGAGATATATTCAAGTGTTGTGGTCTTGATGAAAATTGCAGTTAAAATGTCTTTATAAAAGACAAAGAAACATGAACATGAAGCACAGTTTAGAGCAACTCATCAAAATGAGACAGAGCTCACTGTTGAACATTGTACAAGATACAGAACAATTCAGGAATGTGTCTAGTATATTGTAATCATCCAAATATGATGGACTTGATGGAACCTACTATTGAACATTGTACAAATATACAGTCCAACACAGGAATGTCAGCAGTTTCTGGCACTTGTGCAAGGGGCAGAAGAAGACAAGAATGCACAAGACATTACAAAATTGGAGGAAAGCGTCAACACAAGGTGACTCCAGTGGAAACGAATGCTTAACCTGCCATTCTAAAGCAGTGCAAAAACAAAGCATGTGTGAAAGTAAGTGGATGTATTCGTCTAAGAATGATGTTGGTTTTCAATTGCCAATGTACATAGTATTACCTAGAAGCAATCCAGTGATGACTTCTATCCAAAATGAAACTCAGTGCCAGTATCACCCTTGGTTTTTAGGGATCAACACAAGCTAGGGTACCCAACCCCTGGGGAGTGCTCTATTAACTATTAAGGGTGGCTATTGGCACTGTTAGAATTATTTGTAGGATTTCACATAAAATAAAGCCTGCTCAAAGATTTTGGACTGTCTGGATTGGACTATCAAAGAGATCAAGTCACCTTACATTCAAAAAGTATCAAGATGGAACAAAGAGGAAGTTCAAAACAGTGCCATCTGAATGTCATGAACAGTTCATAAAACTAAAAGAAAGAACAGATCCAATGATGGTCTAGAAACACTTTCCCCTGTAATTGAGATATTGGAGAGACGTCAATGTATACAAGCACTGAGACACTGTAAGCATCAAAAGAGTGCAACATCAAGAACAGAGGAAATTAACATACAGTTATGAGGAACACACCTGTTACCACGCTGTTTGCTGGTGTGTTAAAGCCATAGAAAAAGTTATTTGGCTCCAATATTTTTTGCCAATAACCTATTAAAAACAAATGCCAAAAGAACAAAACCTCAAATGATGGCAGTATTTAATAACATGAAAACTATAACTTTTATACTTAAGTACACTGTAGTATGGTCATCCTCACATTTCATTACTTTCAATATACATATTTATTAGTAACTGAACATCAGATGTTCGCTATGGCATTTATGTCATTCATTTCATAATCTCGACTCAATCAAATGTTTTTCTGTTAGTCTATAACATATGGATCTTCAAGGGTACTTTGTGAAGCAGTGTATCCCACAGAATGCAGATTTAGGACAGCCTACTACTACACAAGTTCATTAGTGATATTTTTCAATATTTGATGTGATGCAAGAAGACCAGGTAGATATTGATGTGTATGAGAGAAATCCACAAGCATAAAGATTGATGGTAAGAGAGGCTGCACCAAAATACAATATTTTCTTTGAAGCTACAAAATAGAGCATAACTAGGTGCAGAGAATCTGCAATTGACAACCCAAAATACAAGGGATGTAGACTGCATTTGAAGAAAATGAAGCAGGACCAGTGAGCTAGAAATGTATAAGAGAGAAGCCCAAGCAGGACGATAGACGGTATGAAATCCTGTCCACTAAAACCTCAAGAAAGCAAGAGTGAAGGTAATCTTTTAGTCAATCTCTACACAAAACAACTCACCACATGACGTCCCAGATAAAGTAAAGATAGATGGCATGAAATCTTATGCACTCCTGTTTGTTGGGTGTTACAAGGAAATGAGACACGGCAATAAGGGTGACAATCTTTAGAGAAGAAGCCAGAGCATGATGTAATGAAAGGCTGTACTTAACAAATAATCACCAATAATGGACCAATCAGCACATAAGTACTATCCAAACTATATGATAACAAACTATACGGCACACAATCTCCAAGTATTTCTTATACTGGTATACTTCACTGGTACTAAAATATTCATGGTACTTCATAATTAAGCCTTAATAGTAATTGTTATCATAAAGGGGGGTTTGATTTTCTTTTAACATACATTGGTATCTGGATATCCATTTTTGAGAATGACCAGTTCTGCCTTTAATCAAATAATTAGTTATTTATTTAATGAAACCTAAATATATATTCAGTATGTCATCCAACATACAGCAGGTTTGCCTGTGTGGAACCTCTGAGTTGATTACAGACTTGACAGCTTTGTCTGCCAAAGTCCCTGTCTTTGGATATATGACTTTTTGCTCAAGTACTGTGCCTTCTTTCTGTAAGGCCTAGCAATTCTTCAAAAGACTTGCCTGAGCAAATGCTGTATCTCCTTATTTTTAGTTGCTGTGCAATTGTCAAAGCTAAAACAGACTTAGCACAAGTCCCACCTTCAATCTCGTCTTCCTTGCAGCTTCAAGACTTGAGCATCCTTAAGACCTTATCAATGAGAAGAAGGTGATCCAAAAGAATGCTTTGAGATCACCACCTTACGTCTGGCAAACTTTCACTCACAAGTAGAACTTTGTCTCATAATTTAAAACAAAGACACTAATTACAAGACCAATACAAATATTAACTAAGTCCATAAGGGAACCTAACATCCAGATCAGTCCAATGCGGTATGAATAAACTAGCATACTAACTGTAACATGATATCAATTAAATCCCTAACTGGGTAATGGAGTTAAGGTCAATTAGTTATTTTAACGTCCATTAAAATTCTCAGATAAACAAACAAAACTATTATGGCATGACATAAAGTAAAATCTATTATCAAATATTTTAAGAATTAACCTTGATCTAACCTTAAACCCAAGAATTATTAATGGTTATTGGAGTAATACAGAATATATTTTGTATACATGTTTAATTTGCTATTACACCTTGTATCCCATTATGATTTACCTGTATCCTGTATTGATTGAATCTAGAAGTACACCAGAGGTAAGTATTTCACTGTAGACATGTGTTAGTAAACAAAAGTGGAGCATAATGTGAGCAATTACTATGTGGAATACCAATCATTAGTAACTACATAGGTAGATTAAAAGTTCAGACGAAGAATACAAATTTGCAGTAGCAATAGTAAAAGCACAAAATTGTAGTGTGTGTAGAATGTCATGCTCGGTAAGAGAGCTGTCAAGATGTCACTCTATTGTCACAGTGCATCAGGTTGGTTGTTGTTGCAAGTTGGTGGGATGTAGACTGTGGGTAGACTGGTGTAGTACTTGTGTCAGTAGTGTGTTAATAGAATCTTAGTTTGTTGCATGTAAGGTAAGTGTGGTCAGGTGTTAGCACATGAGAGTTGAGCATAATGTCAGCAATTACAATGTGGAATACCAATCCACAGATGGGCTGGTAATCTTCCAACAAAGCATGCAGCATATATTTCAGATCTTGATCGTGTAAAAGCTGGCACCTTCAAATAACCCTTAGGTTTTTTAGAAGGCAATGTCATCAGGTTCAAATGCCGTACACAACAAAACATAATAAGTGATTGGTTGTCATACTCTCCAGTTTCATACTTCTATAAAACCATTATATCACATTCCAATTCAATTTGTTTAGAGTGCCCTCTACAATAAAATCAATTACAATAATTGGTAGTTTTTACCCCCGCTACTACAAACATGGCAGCAGCTATTTGTTTCACACAACTAATAATACTCAAGGGAATGACTTGTGGTATCAAATGAAAACGCTTGCCCATACAAAGTTGGTCCCTTGTGATGCATTCCCATGGTAGTAATATATGTTTGATTATGATGCAATTATTTGTCCTGCTAAATTGAAGTGCTTGTACCACAAACTTATTCACTGCTTTTTTAATTACTCATGAACCATTTTTTGGCTCATGTGTAATTGATATGGAAACTGTTATTGTTGTTGTATTTGCTTAGTAACCTTTGCACATTTCATGGGAAACACAATTTGAGGCAGTTTTTGGTTATTTCTATTAGCATTCATTTCTTATCTACCGGAAGAAATTCTCATTATCTTTTAAGAAGCATATCAGCCCCCCCCCCCTCATAAATTGCCTATCTTTTGAAAGACAAATTTACAGGGAATGCTCTTCGTTGTTAGGGGGGGGGGAAGGGAATGTGCGAGCAGGTTATTTCTTAGCTTAACTTTCATATAAATTGCAGTTGATATTGCTGATAATACAAAGAAATTGCCTCATATTAACCAAGAAATGTGCAAAAGCTTCCCAAGTATCTGTTAAATGTTGTTTGCCATAATGATTTGATAAAAAAAGGAAATTTTTTTTCCTTGGAATATAACTGCTTTCCCACTTGACATAACAGTATTTGGCTACCTGCTGGGGACCCTGTGGTTTATTCCGTATAAGCTAAAACAGGATCAAATAATCCAAATTCCAAAGTCTATTATTTACTTAAATGCTTTTAATTGATTATTACTTTCCATACAAGCAGCCTATTATGCACTTTCATCCACTTTTTTCTCTCAAAAACTTTAGAATTTGTCAGGAATAGACGGCTTCTCACAGAAATCATTACTCATTTAAAGTACATTTATAGACACTTGGACCCTCAAAATACCTTTTAGACATGTGTGCACAGCAGTAAGAGCGTTTGTCTCCTCAATGTAACCCAGGTTTGAGTCCCACCGGGCTCAGTGTTGTATGTGAGTAGAGTTGCTTGTTGGTTCTCTCCTGTGCTTCAAGGGGTTTTTCTCCAGCTTCTCTGGTTTTCCTTGAGCTCCCTCTGCCAAAATCATCTTCTAAATTCCAATTTGAATTTCAGTGGATGAAGAACCACTCTGTCTGTGGAAAGCCACTGTTATATCCCATTTATTATTTATACTTTTTATTGCCATCCCATTTCTAAGATAGGTCTCTCTACAGTGGGTGTATCATTCAAATTTTGGCCCAGCAATTAAATAATTGAATAATCTAGAGGTTTTGCAGACAACTTTTCATAAATTGAAGCATTACTCAAGAAGGTCAAACAAAAGAAACAACAGATTTTCTGTATTTATTACCACGACAATTTTTGAATTGTTAATTCAAGGAAATTACCTTTATTTCTATTTCTAAACTCAGAATATCTAAGTAATCAAATTTGGCTAATAACTAAATTAATTTTTTATTGACTTCTTCTAAAATGTTATATTTATGACTCAGTAATTTTTTTTATTCATGAAAAGCCAACAAAATGCCGCTAGTGAATAGGCTTCTTTCCAGCTCTTTCTCCATAATGTACTACAAGTTATGATTATAGCTTAGTGATTATCATAGGTTGCAGTTTCATATCAGTCCATATACAGGGACAACAGAGCACATTTTAAAGCTAAGGGTGGGGCTAGTATGCAAATTGAAGGCAAAAAGTGGGGGTGGCTAAGACTATCAAACATTCAAGACCATTATGCAAAACGAAAAAAGTGGAGGTGCTAAAGCCCCCCTCACTCCACCGTCCCTGATACAAGACATAAGGTACAAGATAAGTTGAAATTACAAGCAAATTCAGAGCAATTCAAAATTTACTCAGCATGCTGCAAGGAACTGTGTGAATCATGTAATAGCAGTCTGTAAAACAGGAAGTAAACAATTTCTCTCTACGAGCTATTCACTATTACAATTTTAAAGCAAGGTTTTTTCTAACTTAGTGTAGCTAATTTATAGCACATTGTGGTAATTGGAGCTAATTCAAAATGAAGTTTGTGTGTGAAATTGTGAAGGGACACAATATTTCAATGGATTTTCATAGGTATTTTTTAGTCTCATTGGTACATGTTCCTCATAGATAATCTCTCCTGTTCAGGTTGTTTTTGTGATGTGCATTATTTAATTCTTATTGATTGATCCTATCATGATGAGTAATAAAGGCATGGCAGCCAGCCAGGAAACCCTTCCACCACCCTCACCCATACAATATGTTCCCTGTCACTATTGAGAAATAAAAATGTTGAGACAAGGGGGGAAGGGTGAAGTACACATACCAATCATTACATTCGTTTGAGGCATGCTGCAAATGACTTGGTTAGTAGTAATAAGACCAAAATATTTATCCTGAAGTTATGGTCATGCAAACAGGATAAACTTTGTATGAACTTTCCATATTCATCTTTTCCTGCGAAGTGAATAGTAACCAGATGCAAGAAATTGAGGATTTGTCTCATCAATTAAGTGAAATAATTATATAGCAACTTGCACATTTTGGATTGTCTTTGCATACCGTCAAACAAAAAATGAAAACTTGTGAATAACAAGGTGCAACAAGGACTCTTCCACATTAAATGGATATGCAACACTTTCTTGGTCATGATTATTGAAGCCCAAAAACAACCTACAGTACTTTGTTTTTGATTATGTCGAAGCTTGCCTAGCATGCCTCAAACGAATGATCACAAACAACACACACACTTTAATACATTGTCTGTTGTCCTTGATTTGATTGGAGAGATAAAGTCAAACCCAGTTGTAATTGACCAAGGTATAGAGGGATTTTACTTCACAATAAGACCACCCTTATCCTCTACTGTTTACTAGCCAAGGAGATTAGCAATGAATGATTTTTCCTCAATTTCCTAGCATATTGCTAGATACCGGTATGCCATTAAAACCTCTAGTAAAATCCCTCATCACAGATTGAAATTTGATGAAAAAATTTAGAAGTTTGAAAGTTGAAATAACAAATTGATGCATTACCAAAAACTTTTGAAGTTTACAAGTTTTGGAATTCTCTTTGAAGACACGAATTGCCAGTACAATTGGAGATCATACTTATACAGACTTCAATATTTATTTCAAAGTCAATGATGGCACTCGTAAAAATGCCTTATGGTCAATTACAACTGGGTTTAACTCATATTGGGAGGGGTGGGGATCACTTATACTGGGGGGAGGTGATCACTTGTACTGGGGGGAGGGGAATACAATCAAGGGGGGAGGGTATAACATCATGGGGGGTGGGGATGTATACTTCTTAGGGGGAGGTGAAATTGTGTCGGCTTTCTGGGAGGATATAATTAACATGCACTTTGTGTCTTAGAATTTTCAGGCAATAATAATGAGGGACTTGTGATCTGGAGGTAAGAATCTTGGTTTTTTTTTTTGTTTTAGACTTAGAATTTTTGAAGTGAGTGTGTGGTATGATGAGTTTTTGGACTTAGAAATTTTCTGACTTGTATTTTGTATATATTATATTGTCTGTGTTGTGTTTGATTTCAGACTTAGTGGTATTCCTGTGTTTTTTAATGAAGTCCATCTTTACCCTCTCCACGCCCTTTTGACCCTTACAAAAAAAATACCTCCCCGTGGCCCTACCAGTACCAAGTCTCACTACCCCGGTAGACCAGGACCAGGCAGTACTTACTGTCCCGACAAGAGTCATCTTATGAAACCATAACCAGGCGGCTGCTCCGATGGTGAAGATTATCGATAAGGACATCAGACTCTGAACCCCCTACAGACTCATGAAAGTACCTTGACGGTAAGCCAGCCTTAATACTGCGAGGGTCAGTACAAGTAGGAGACTTATAGAAATACCCATACCTCACTACCCATAGGTTTTACTGCACAACAGTGATGTATATCTTAGAGTGGTGTGATCAATAAGCTCAAGGCGGTATTCAGACTCCCATAAAGTGTATGTGATTTAATATCAAGCCTGGTTTGCGAAGACTAAAATAACGAAGTTTCTAGGCTACTAAACTTGTGAAAAATGAGCTGGTCTATCCCGAAAAGGAAACTACCACCATGCAATTCAATATGAAAAGCTAACCTAGACTTTTAACCCTTCAACAACAATTTATGTTTCCCTAGAGGACTAAGGCCTATAATGTATTCAATTAAATATTCATGTATTCTGAGACTGCTAAGGGTCTATCAATGTGTTCAATTGAATATTAATATATTCAACCTGCTAAGGGACTGGGTCTAATTTATTCATTATTCAATATTAGTTTATTCAATGTCTGCTAATATTAAGTTATTCAAGGTCTTCTTAGGGGACTTATTTCCACTTATCACATTTGACCATCTTGGCCTCAATCAATCTATGTGACTGTGCCGTTACAGCCAAAAATTCTATTCAAGTAGCGAATCAAGTGACTTTATTAATTTGGTTGAAACTAATTCAATATCCTTTTTTTATGCTTTTACGAGTCAAAATTACTAGAGTGGATTTTGTAGTCTAGAAAAAAAGCCAGCAAAGTGTATAGCTGTATGTTTGGAGGTCAAATAAGCTTTGCCAAGAATGTAGTTCTATTATATGTTTGTTGATCATGCAAGAAATGATTGTTCAGTCTCCTGAGCCAGAGACTCGTGGCTAAAACACATGATTCAAGATCAATTTGGAATTTAGAAGATACAAAATCCACTCTCCTAGTTGATTTCTAAGGGACGTGGCCTATGATTATTATTGGACATATTTCTTTAAGTCTCTTGTGCATCTATCTCAAACAAGGCCATGTAGGATGTTTTCAAACCAAATTAAATTTTGAACTTTTTCAAATTTAGATAATGTTTATGATCCATTTGCATAGTAGATAAGCCTTGGTTGACATGGTTGCACAGTAAAGTTTAAGAACAATTTTAAAGGGAGTCCTATCCTAGTTTAATGTCTTAGCGTTACTTCTTAACTTGTATGACTTTTGAACTGTTCCTAAGTTTATCAAGTTATTTTTCCTAGACTCGGTTTTTTTCACCAGCAAAAAACTTCTCAACAGAAGTAAAAGTATCGTAAGAGATTGACATAATGAATTGCAAAGGTTTTTTTTCGTTCATCAATTTTTGAGCAACTACACTACATGCGTCAATATAAACTGTTCAGTTCAATTTCACAATACACTTGCATGGCCAAGTTGGTATTTTGTGACAAGTTTCAAGTATTTGCCAATGTTTAAGTCACCAAGTATTTGATTTTAAAATGTTTCAATTTTGGACAGCTTGTGCATATATACAAGTGCTTTGGACATAATAATTCATAGTAAAACAACTCTTGGTTTTACTTGTATAGTCGCATTTCATTGTTGATTGTGAGGTATGGTGTTTGGACGCCATTCTTTGATGGCTCACCGTATCCTCTATTCATTCATTTCCCATTTGCCATATTTGGCTTGGGTTTGTTTGTTTGCACTTTTAGAGTATAATTTTATGATTGACTGCACAGCTGAATTTGTTCATATTAATCATTAAATCTTAATCTTTTGTTGATCAAAAATGTTGGTTGGTGATTCTGATTTTTCAATTTTGAAATCTTATTGCAAATTTTAAGTTTTGTGATATTCACAGGTTGAAAAGGTGATGCACATAGTGTAGTGTAGTTGCTTTCTCTAATTTTTCAATGCCTTAAATACCATCTTAGTTTGATGATAGTGATTTTGGCTCAAAAAAGAAATTATTGGCAAAATCCAAAGTATGATTTCTATAAAAAATACATTTTGTTGGCAAAATTTGCAAATGTTTTGAAAAAAATTAATTCATCCAAGTTAATAAATTGATTGAATTATTTAAGTGTTGTATGATAGCAGATTTAAGTAAGACCTCAGTTTCTGAAAATGGGTAAGATTTGAAGATATATTTTGATCTGTTTTGTGTTTACTCAATATATTACTGCAGGATACCAGTTATTTTCATTAATAATTTTCAAGTTGAATTATTTTTGATCCATTTTTGAATTATTTTTGAATTATTAATCATAGTTATTTTGTTTCACGATTTTTCTTTTCTTTTCCATTTCTTTCTATTATTATTCTAATTTTTGGATAGTATTCATTCATTCAAATTTTATTCAATTTTGAGAACATTTTTAGTGAAAGATATTGTCAGGAATTTATTTAGCAGTATTTTTAGAATTTAGAAAAAAACTGAGGTCTTATTTTGCTGGTGAAAAAACTTATTAAATTACAATCCTATGATAGAACCTTGTAGATCAGTCTAGCCGAACATCATTCAACTTAAGATTAGATCACCTAGAAATGATTCAACTCCTAGTCTTCCGAGGCTGATAATCTACTTTATGGAAGTCTGAATGGTGTCTTATACACACCTATTGAGCTCACCACCCCAAAGTATCACTGCTGTACACACCCATGAATAGTAAGATATGGTTATTTCTGCTCCTACTTGCACTAACCTTCACAGTGACTGGCATTTATACCGTCAGCGCACTAACATGAAATCTGCAGAGGACCATCACCTGGTATCCTTACCGTCAACCTTCATCACCGGAGCAGCCGTCTGATCACAGCCTCAAGGTTAGACTCTGCCGAGAGCAGCAATGTTCTACCACCTTTAATGGTTTCCTGGTCTGGTGGGGCAGCTTCTGTTTGGTACTGGCAGGACCTCGTGGGAGGTATCAAGTGTATTTCATTTTTCTGGTGTACAAATAATAAATGATAATGATATTAGATATAGGAGAGTGTTTCTTCTCACTAGCAGAGTTCTCAGTAAAATTATAAGCAAAGAAATGAAATCAGTAGCCAGTTAGAATGAAAATTAAATCAGTGCCAGCACCATAAAATATTCCTTGGATTTGATCAACCAAGAATTTCCTCATGTTTTGTAACTCTACTGAGAACTCTTGACTAGTCTGCAAAATGTGTTAATGATTTGGTATAGTAATCTTTGAATTGAATGTCGAATTGAATGTTAGTCTCCTAGTGAAACACTCTCCTATATCTAATATCTGTGGGTAGAGGACTGGCCTTTGACCTATTTCATAATGACATCAGAAGTGAACAATAAGAGATATTACAATCACATATATTTTTTCTGACTTTTTAATAAGATTTCTAAATCAGAAAAAGTTGATGGTTTTGGTGTATTTTCTTTTCAAAATAGCAATTTGTTTTGGTTGATGATGTCATTATGAAATAAGTCACTAAATAAAAGTATTATCTTTTGAAATAACAAATGAATTTTTTTTTCCATATCAAAATGAATGAAAAAATTATTACCATATAATTTATGGCATGAACTATTTTCAATAACCTATATTGTGGTCATTTGAATTTTGTTTTGTTGCTTTTGTCTTGACCTTTAAAAATAGGAATTTTTGTAAAGCTTAACTTCTAGAATAATGAAGAAAATTGATTTTTAAATTGTTTTCTCATAGTAGTTGTTGCACAGCTCTAATTTAATCTGGCCAGTCCTCTACCTTTTTTTTGGAAATTTCTAGATTTTTTCTTTGAAAATTCTGTTCTTTCTTTTGAAATCCCAACATATAGCATATATACATATGAGAGATTTTTGAATTTTATTTGAAATAGCTTTTTTCTTTGTTTTCAATTTTAGAATTTTCTAGACAGCAAAAAAAAATGTTTAAAACTTCAAATTCCCTCTTAATACTATATGTTGGCATTTCCTAGAATATGATTTAATTTTTTCCTATTTTCTTTCTTTTTTTTCAAAGTATTTTTCCTATTTTTTTTTTTTTTTAATCCCTACTAGTAGATAAGCCTAAAATTTCATGATTCTAAATGCCAATTTTGATTGTTTTGAAATCTATAGACAATCCTTTTTTTTAATTCCTAGATATATATTCTAATTTCCTGTTTCATTTTGTTGTCCTTTTCCTGGTAGATATATCACAGCTTCTTATCTTCAGTACTGATTGACTGGATCTTGATGTTGCTGCATCATCTGACAAGGCTTTGCAGCACAACAGCTTGCTTGATGTGAGTATGACAGAACTGTGACATCTGAAAAGACAGAACGGGGCAATTAAATCTCTGAAAATTGTTTGCAAACAGTTGCAATGATCCAGGAGCAATCTTCTTGGTTGTTCCTTTTTGTATAATCTCTATAACATATCATGGAATATTCCACTCATCACTTGTATTTTGTTAGTAAACACACTCACTTAAAGGCTCATGTGTGTGTACTGGAAAATCCCTGGGGGTGTACTCCCTTTGTTCAAGTGGCAGTCCTCATAAGGACCTTGAGTTTTCAAAACAGACTGCCAATAGACCTTTTTTGCTTTCCCATTTCAGACCATGTGTCATGTAATTTGTGGGTAACAAAATGAGCAACTAACTGGGTCCAAGTTGCAAAAACTAATTTAATTAAGGTTCCAGTAAAATAGCAACATATAACAAGCTTAATGTCCAAGTTTCGGGATGTTTGACCTTATAGATAATGTTATGAGCATTCAAACCCATGCAAAAATATATAGAAATGCATGGTATCCAGCCAAACCATCCAGCCACACATACATTCTCTTTCCTTTTAGAAATTTTCAAAATTTCGTAATTTCATTTCAGTTTGCCCAAACTTACGAGGGTAGCACTTACATGTAATAGAGGCTTTGCACCATCATGTGATGGAAGCTATGACAGGAGGCAGGAACAATTGAATCTGGTCTAATCTGATTTACATGAGAAAGAATTCAGGTTTCTAGGAGAAAAAGACTATTGTTGTGCCTTCTGTGATGGCTGCCATCACGTGATGGTGCAAAGCCTCTATAGCCAGTGGCTAACAAACCTGTGCCCCTTGCTACATGATTGAATTGGAATTTAGAAGTTGATTTTTGCAGAGGAAGGAAAACCTAAGAACCCAGAAAGAACCCTTGAAGCATAGAAGAGACCGTACTAGAAACTCTACTCATGTGCCACTGAGACTCAAACCCAGGACACATTGGTGAGAGGTGAGTGTTCTCATCGCTACATCACCCCTGCTTCCCATTTTGTTATTAATCCAAACTTCCTTCAAACTCTCAATTCTTACTCATTTTTATGTTCTCTTTCTTATCATGGGGTTTGTTTGTGAATTAAATCAAATTTGAGAAACTTGTTTCCAGTTCCCTATTCATGTGCCTTCTCATGGGCAGTTGTTGAACAAAGAAATGATACTCTAGGGAATGACGCATGGTCTGGAATGGGAAAACATTACCCCCAAGCTAAAACATCTATACAAAGGCAGCACCCCCTCCCACACCGGGTGGAAAATACAAGTGAGCTGTGAGGTATTCCATGGTATGCCACTCAAAACCATTGTTTAACTAGCATGTATCCAAAAGCTCAACTTACATGTCTGTCATGTATGGACTGACCAGAGCTTGACAGCATCAATACATTCAAATGTGGCTTGACTAAAGTAGCTGACAAGCTGATGGAAACAAAAAAAAAACAATATCGTTAATCATTATGTTTTGAGATGTACATGTATTAGTTTGGATTAATAACAAAAATACTACAGTGTTACAAAATACTCCAGTTTCTAGTTCTCTGTGGCTCAGGGTTAGCCCCAATTTTGTGTAGAATATTCATGTGTTCCAGTGAAGGTCCTTGGAGTTTCAAAGTTTTGTATTGTTGAAGTTGTGCATTCTTTACTTTACTGTTGTAATCAAGGAACACAACGGTATTGTACGAATTGGAAAATGGTCTATTACAGCAGTGATTGGTAGAGGGGCAAGATGTAAAACAATCAATCTTGAAAGTACTTAGTGACATCAGTTTCAAACCCTTGAATATATTGCAACTATAATATATTAATATACATACCTGATTATCAGCGATAAGCTGCCCATGGGAATATCATAAAGGAACCAAAGAAACTGAGCAGAGCTTGACAGCACACATTCATATGTAGCTTGACTAAAGTGACTGATAAGCTGGTGAAAGCAAGAAAATAATACCATTTAGCAAAATGTTTTCATAATATGAATCACAAACAGTGCAAAATACAGTAACCTGGCAATCAACTGCCAGTAGACACCTTCCATTGGGGGAATATAATTGGCAATACTGTACTTGCACTTTAATACTGTCATGTTCAGGAATGGGGTGGGACCCCAGGGGGGACGTTATGTGAAAGGGGTGGAGATGCTTGTCATGCCTTTTAGGGGTTAATTTCTATTTGTTACTTTTTAGGGTGTTAAAACAAACAAAAAACTAATTAAAATGTGGCAAAATTAGTATCACTTTGGTACCATGGTGGCATAGTGGTTTACCGCTCACCCTGTGGCCTGCGTTAAAGCCCCAAGCTTGGGCTGGATCATATGTGAGTTGGGTTTATTTGATGTGTTGTTCTCTCCCTTGCCATGAGGGTTTTTTCTCCAGGTTCTCCAGTTTTCCTCCCTCCATAAAAATCAACATGTGAGTTGAGTGTTGTATGTTGTAAATAGAGAATGTAGTGGTAGTGTGTGTGGAGTGAACCTCAACATTTCCAACAAGCATCCCCGCCCTTTCATATATGGTAATCCCCCTACCAGGGGAGGGGTGGAAAACAACCAATGACATCAGTTACAAACCCTTGAATATTTGCCCAATATACATGCAATACATTAATACATACCTGCAATATCAATTGTAAAGGAACCAAGAAACTGACCAGAGCTTGACAGCATCAATACATTCAAATGTGGCTTGACTAAAACTGCTGACAAGCTGATGAGAACAAACAACAAATACCAATAAACAAAATGTTTTGAGATGTATTGTTTGGTGCACACAAATAACCCTGTCACAGTCAGTGGGGAGGGGAGGAGGAAATAAATGGTAATCAAGTATGTATACTTAGTCACACATCAGTTTCAAATGCTCAATATAAACCCCATGCAGCATGTCGGAATGCAGCTCAATTCGGAGGACAAAACAATAGGTTCCAATTCTCAGGAGAGTGAAATTATTTTGTTTTGTCCTCCAAATTGAGCTGCTTTGACGTCATGTGAAAGGGGTCTATACCTGGTTGCAAAACATTGTTGGGTTTAAAAAATAATGTAGAAGCTGATTTATTCAATTCAAGATATGCAGTTGGCATGTATCCAGCTGATGTAGAAATTGAGAGAATACACCTAATTGCAAAAATATTGCCACATAAAAATAGGAATTAAATATTTTTGCAAAGCTGTTGTAATTATTTCACTGTTTTGAAGGTATAGACTGACATTTCTGAGATTACCTTGTTGGTATATACTAAAACAGTTATTCCCATCAATCTAGGGGGCCTTGGAATATTATTTGTTATTTTTCTATTCTTATATGACAAGGTTCTCACAATCAGGTGTATGTAAATCTGTAGTAAATTTACCACATATCAAACTTGTTCTTACTTTGTAGTGTCAAACCTTCAGAACACTGTTCAGCCCTTCTACTATGGTTTTACAATGTAACAGTGCATGATCATTACATTTCTACCATATGCATCTAATTAACATATTTCCCATACACCAGTTTGGTCTCACTCAGCTTCTACATTCTATGTTTTGAACCCAACAATGATTTTGCAATTAGGTAAACATACCCCAACAGAATCCATTATTAGTACATACCTCTGATAATCAGTACTTGTTGGTGAGTGGTAAAGAAACCATCTTGATATAATTCAGGTCAATACCCATAGTCTATATTGTTATGAAGGTCACAGGGTCATCATACATCAACAAGGTGAGTCTATATCGTTATCAAGTGTTTTTTCTTCTTGTTTTAGTGCAGTAAATCCATCATTACCAGATTGATACTGGACTATTCCATGGTTAGCTTGCTGGTTGGTGAATATATATTGGTTAGAGTCGAGCATAACCAGCCATCTTGTTACAGGTTCACTGGACAGCTTTATGTAGAGTTGTACTTGTAATTTATACCTCTGAAACTGCAATACAAAGAAAGATAAGTCATTAGGACATTAATATTTTGGTTTTTAGTGGTTCTAACGAGGAAGGGTTTCACGAACCAAGTTTCGTATAACGATCAAAACCAAAATTTCAAAATATGTACAAAAAAATGAAAATATAGAAAAGATTAACTCACACACTGTTTCAAAAGTTGCTTTAAATCACATATTAATAGTAAATTTAATTGTTTTTTTTGTCAGGTAAAGTGTATTTCTGAGGATTCAAAGTCAACACGTGTTCTTGACTGTCATGGCGGACGAGACGAACAGAACACTTGTTGAAACTGGAAAAAAATACGAAAAAACGAAAGAGGAGCGCAGAAAAACCGAATAATCCTTACCTTTGATAGCTGTCGCGTCTTTATCAGTCTGTTAGGTGGAGCACGAGCTAAAAATCATCTTTGTTCTTGTGTATTTTCTTCGTGTTTGACACACGATAAAAATCACGTCCATCGCGATCAACGTCTTGTTACAAATGTCTAGAAACACCATGCGACACAGGGATCCCAACCTAAACTAGAACATTTTGGGCCGAAAAATAACGAAAATTGCACATTTTTGACCAATATTATTTACTCATAATGTTAAGAATTGGTAGGAAAGGCCATTTTAAGGCTCAATAAAGCATAAAACCCCGAAAAAAGGCCTTTTTCAGGCCAAAAATGTTAATATGCTAATTAGTCACGTGACATGTCACGTGACCCCCAATTTTGTGTTTTTTTCGACATTTTTTTTCATTCTTGAAGAAAAAATTTTTCTGAGGGGGTTCAGTTAATTTGGTTTTATTTGATATTGTATTTAATAACGCAGTTTATAATAAAAGAACATTAAATTCTTCTTGTCTTTATGTGTGTGGATCCCATGAAAACAGAAAACGAGAAAAATAGAACATACCCCTTAATAGTACACCCAGACACAACAATGAACAAACAAAGATTTCGAGACGCATGCAGCGTCAACATTTTTTTATTACACTTTAACTCGTGTTGTATCGTCACTTCACACGGCTGTTTTAAGCCGCATCTGCACGAGCAATATTTCCTTGACAAGATTTATTTGCTCGTGTAGACGAGATAAAGATATTGGAGGCACAACCGAAACTTGTCCAGGAAAACTTGTTCATCATCTACACAAGCAAGACAATCTTATCAATAGAGAATGTTAAAGAAAACTTGTTGATCGTCTATACGAACACTGAAAATTGTTAAGGATAAAAGGACAAATTGCTCGTGTACAAGCGGTTTTATGTTAAACATCTTGTCGCAAGACATCACGCACATCCGTTTGCTGGATAAGTTATGCGCATAAATATTGTCTTTTATTTTAGTATGAATGAGCGTTGTCAAGCGTACAATAAAATAATTACTCAAGGGAATAAAGCGAGTTCGAAAAAGTCTAGCACTTTGATAAGATATTGTTTTAGTTTTTGAGTGTATTCTTTTCACGCGGCCGAGTTTCGTGTTTTTGTGACGTCGTTCCCTTGAGCATTATCTATTTCTTTCATAGAAATAACATTCTTTCTCATGAAGCAAAAAGAAGCCGTAAAGAATGTAGCACTTTATAAATAAATGCCTTTATTAGCTTCATTAATTGTTTATTGTTCATTTGTCAATCTCTTGAGTATTACGTCTTTCTTTCCTGGTGACGCAAACGATTATCCTGAAAATGAGCAAAACAGGAAAATACAAAAGAAATCACAGCTTTTCTTGTAGGAATGTGTGGTATTTCTTTTGTTTTATCCTGTAAGTCTTGCCTCTAGTCCCTTTGGCGTGGTCGTGGTAGAGGGTAGGGGGTAGGGGGTAGGGGGTAGGGGGTAGGGGGTAGGGATAGGGGGTAGGCATATGTTGACGACTGACAGTTTGTATTTTTTTAAAGTATTTTAATAAAAATAATTTTGAAAGTGGTTGAGAGGCTGTAGTCCCTTTTGCGTGGTCGTGATAGAGGGTAGGGGGTAAGGGGTACGGGGTATGGGGTAGGGGGTAGGCACATATTGACGACTGACACTGTATTTTTTTTTAAAGTATTTTAATAAAACTCACTTTATTTTTAATATTTTACAATTATTTTATATATAGTTTCACCTCTTTTCTTCCTTTTTCACTCTGCCTCTTCCTTTTCCTGTATTCTCTATCATTCAGTTCTTTTTCTCATTTTATAAACTAATCATCGTCTTTTTGTTAGTTCTCTTTTCGTTTTTCTTCACTTTTTCCCCTATCGTTTCTCCTTCCTTCCTCCTGCTCTCTTCACAATTTTCTTCTCTCTTTTTGATTTCTTTCGTCTTTTCTTCTACCAATCGTCATGTCAACCACCTGCAGGAATGAACAGAGCAACAAATAATTAACTCTTTTTATCAGGAATACATGGTTAATATATTTGATAATCTTCGTCCAGGGCAGCATGTCTGGGGCCCTCTTTACATAAAGGAAGAGTGTCCCTACCGCTGGGGATGGGTTTTGGTGAAGACACATTTGTTGACAGACTTGTTTCATCACGAGCAGGGTCACCCTACCCTTATGTAAACAGGACCTAAAAGTGGATACCAAATGATCTATGAAGGGTCTATTTTGGGTTTTTGACAACACAATTCCAAGTGCAGTGATTACTAGAGGGAAGGAGAACGTTTATCGGTGGATCCGAGGATGTAGTGATCAGCCATCCACCACTTTTCAAACCGCTCTGCCGCCTATGCCCCTAGTCACGTGACATGTATGGTAATGACACACGACTACAAGAGATGACATTCCCTTATATGGATGTAAAGGACCATTCATTTGTAATGGGAGGGGAGGGGTGGGGTGGTTACACACTGTTAATAATGTGCTGTTTCTTACCTTTAAGTGGCAGCTTCGATTCTCGTGCACAATAAGATATGTTAGTGTAAATGCTTGTTGGTTCTCTTCTGTGCTTCTTGGGGTTTTCTCCTTGGTCTTTGCCGGATTAAAAACCACACAAATCAACATCTTCTGTCATGTACTGTAATTGGCCTGTGCTGTAGTGGTGACCCTGTCATTAAAAATCATAGGAGAATATGAGGAATGTTCAAAATAAAGTATTGAAGAGAAATTAGCAAACTTAAACATTATCCATCCATCCACCCATCCATCCACCCAACCATCCACCAATCCATCCATCCATCCATCCATCCATCCATCCATCCATCCATCCATCCATCCATCCATCCATCCAACCATCCACCCACCCATCCATCCATCCATCCATCCATCCATCCATCCATCCATCCATCCATCCATCCACCCATCCATCCACCCAACCATCCACCAATCCATCCACCCAACCATCCACCAATCCATCCATCCATCCATCCATTTATTCATCTATCCATCCATCCATCCATCCATCCATCCATTTATTCATCTATCCATCCATCCATCCATCCATCCATCCATTTATTCATCTATCCATCCATCCATCCATCCATCCATCCATCCATTTATTCATCTATCCATCCATCCATCCATCCATCCATCCATTTATTCATCTATCCATCCATCCATCCATCCATCCATCCATCCATCCATTTATTCATCTATCCATCCATCCATCCTTGCATTGATCTATCAATCCTTTCACCGACCTAACCACCCTTCTTCCCTTTTTTTCATGGCTTTATTCCTGAATAATTGAATAATCATTTGAAATTCCCATTTTCAGCAGATGTGGAACAAAAAATGATATTAGCTCAAAACGTACTGAAAGACTATCTGTATGTCCTGTGACTAATGCCTTGGTGGTTTGCTAGTGGTTTCAGTGAAAAAAGGGGCAATTAAGAGAAAGTCCCAAAAATGAAATTTGCACCAATGCCGACTTCATTCAAAATTGGGGAGATTTTGGGGAAAAAATTTTATTAGCTAAAAACTCACCAAAGACTCTTTCTCAGTCCTCTGAATAATGCCTGAATGATTTGCTGTTGGTTAGAATGAAATAAGGGCTAGATATAAGATAGCTCCAAAAATAAAATTTGCCCCTGGGCTGGGAACGAGATTGGGGTACTCAAAATTAAATAAAATCATTACTTCTGATGCCAAATAATTTCATCATTAATCAGCATCATTGTCTGTGCTCTAAATTAAGTACATCATCATCTGTAATGAGATGATTTCATTCGAAAAATGTTCAGTTCTAATAGCAAATAATTTTGTCATCAATCAGTGTTTTCTTGAGTGCTCTAGGTCAAAGAAAAGCATTGTGTCTAACAGATTTTATTTTCGTAACATGCTCCTTACCTTTTAGTGGCAGCTTTGATACTCGTACACAATACAATGTGTTGCAGTTAACGCTTGTTGGTTCTCTTCTGTGCTTATATGTAGGAGTGTCCCTGCCATTAAAAACATCATAGAAGAAAATAAGTTAGGTATGTTTACTTACTTTATATATTTATCAATCCTTCCATCCATCCATCCATTCATCCACTCATTTATCCATTCATTCATTCATCCACCCGGACATTCATCCATTCACTTATCAATCCATCCACCCACCCATCCATCTATCCCTTCATCTATCCATCCACCCACTCATTCATCCATTCATTTATCAATCCATCAACTCACCCACCCACCAACCCATCCATCTATCCATTTCATCCATCCATTCACCCATCCATCCATCCATTCATCCAACAACCCAGCAATCCATCCATCTATCCATCAATCTATCAATCCACCAAACCAACCATCCATCCACCTACCTGCCCACCAATCTACCCATCCATCCCTCCACCCATCCATCCCTCCACCCATCCATCCATTTATGCAGACGATACGAGTGTGACATTCTCCGACTCTAATGTAGTAGATTTAAAGAAACAGATGGACCATGACCTAGATCATGTATCATCTTGGCTTCGTGCCAACAAACTGACCTTAAACGTCCTAAAGTCAGAGTTCATGCTAATTGGCTCAAGACAGAGATTATATAATTTCCGCAAGGAGGATATATCTCTGTCTGTGAACGGAATTACTTTGGAAAAAACTCCTGAAACAAAATGTCCTGGAGTTTCAATAGATAGTAATCTGACTTGGACTTGTCATGTTGAAAATATTAAAAAGAAAATTTCCCGTAATCTAGGTATGCGTAAAAAAATCAAACCCATCCCAAATATAAATTCTCTCAATGTAATATACAAGTCAATAGTTGAACCATATTTTAACTATTGCGGTCTCGTTTGGGATGGCTTTGATGAGATCTTGGCAGATAAGCTGCAAAAACTTGAGAATCGCACAGCACGCATAATCACAGGAGCACCATATCACAGTGTACACACAAATGCAATTTTTAAACAACATGTTTGGGTGCCATTGGCTCAAAGTAGGTTACAGCAGAAAGCCATCATGATGTTCAAAATAGTCAATGGTCTAGCCCCACCTTATATGAAAGAAATGTTTACAAACCATATAGGCTCAGATTCATATTTTTTACGCCATTCTGGTAATAATTTCCAACTTCCCAAAGTAAGAACTGATATTTATAAAAAACAGTTTTGTGTACACTGGAGCAAAGTTATGGAACTCCTTACCGGATTCCTTAAAAGAGGAGCGATCTCTTGCAAGGTTTAAAAATAGAATTAAACACTATGATCTTGGGGCACTCTAAATCAAATAAAATCATTGCTTCTGATGCCAAAATTTTTGTCATTAATCAGCATCGTTTCCTGTGCTCTAAATTAAGTACATCATCATGTGTAATGAGATGATGATTTCATTTGATGTAGAGCAGACAAGAAGACATTGGTTGATGACAAATAATGTTCATTTTCTAATAGCAAATAATTTTGTCATCAATCAGTGTTTTCTTGAGTGCTCTAGGTCAAAGAAAAGCATTGTGTCTAACAGCAATTAATTTCCTAACATGCTCCTTCTTACCTTTTAGTGGCAGCTTCAATACTCATACACAGTACAATGTGTTGTGGTAATTGTTTGTTATTTCTCTTCTGTGCTTCAGGAGCTTCCTCACATCACCAACACCAATAAATACCTTCTTTTGAGTCTGCTTTAATTGGCCTGTGATGTAGGAGTGTCCCTGCCATTAAAAACATCATGGAAGAAAATAAGTTATGTTAACTTACTTTATTCATTCATCAACCCACTCATCCATCCATCCATCCACCCACCCACCCACCCACCCATCCATCCATCCATCCATCCATCCATCCATCCATCCATCCATCCATCCACCCACCCATCCACTCATATATCTATTAATTTATCCATTCATTCATCCACCCACCAACCCATCCATCTATCCATTTTATTTTTATTTTATTAGCTTCGCCAAATAACTAATAATGTATAACAACAAAACACAACAAGAACAATGTAAGGCAGGGTAACCACAACAGGCATGGTAGGCCAATTACTGTGGGCCCGTACTATCACTAAGGAAACATATACCGAAACTATAAAATCAGTAGCAGCAGGTTAAGGGCAGTGTAAGGCTATGCGAGGTATTGCACTCATTCATCAATTCACTTATCAATTCATCCACCAATCCATCTATCCATTCATCAATCCACCCACTTATTCATCCATTCACTTATCAATCCACCCACCCATTCATCTATCTATTCATCAATCCACCCACTAATTCATCCATTCATTTATCAATCCACCCATCAATCTATTCATCCATCCATCCACCCACTCATCCATTCACTTATCAATCCATCAACCCACCCACCAACCCATCCATCCATCCATTCATCAAATCGAATTCCATCCAATCCATGAACAGCTTTTGAAGTATGGACTGCAGTCAAACAGTGGCAACAATAATAACACAGTTTGCACCCCCCTGTAAATAATGACTGGTCCCTTATGTCAAGTCAAGCTACGTCAAAAATAATGGACAGATTTTTCACTGGATTTGATTTTGTATAAATAATGGTATTGAATTAAGCTCTAATATTTTGATATAATTTTTCCCAAATAAAATCTAATTACCGGTACACTATAGACCCTTTGAATAAATCCTACAATGTTTTATTTTCCACGTTTGACGTCAAATTTATTCTTTGGAAATTTGGTATTTTGAATGAAATTGAAAAGAATAAATTTGATGTCAAATGTGGAAAATAAAGCATTGTAGGATTTATTAAAAGGGTCTATATCAATACTAAATGATAGTTATAGTTGTTCCCGAAGTTTTATATCAATAGACCTTTTTACCTTTGTTGTTTGTTGTGCCCATTTCAGACCATGTGATGCCACTCTTGGGAGTTGATTCTTTCATGTGTAAATATTTCAATAAGAGAACATTTCTCAAGTGAATGTCATGTCTTTTTCAAATAATTTTTTTCTTCAAAAGATATTGGCAGTCATTATTTTCCTGATGACGTCATATTCTCAATACTTGACCAGCCTAGGATTATAATCAGCTATATCTCATCTCAATTTCAATCAAAATCAACCAAATTTACTACTACACATTATAGTACTCTTGCTGTTCTTCAAGATTATTTATATAAATTAGTTGTCATAGCAACAGTCTTGGTTCCAGGCAATCCCTTTCTTTAAAATTCAGGTTTTTGACATTTCTACCTTTAGAAGAGATATCAAATGACACTTGGTCAAAATGTCTGTTATGATCATGTGCAAAAATTGAGTTTAACATTTTCTTATCTTGTTAAAAAAGAACCAAGCATTGAATAACCAAAAAGATAAAAATCTTGTTACTGGCCTGCACACCAGTAAGTTGCCATAGCAACCACAGTCTGTGCACCTTACATGTTTTGAATACAAGTAAACTGCAAAGTTTGAATGACATTCATCAAATACTCTCAGAAATATACTGAAATCTGTTGAAATAAACTGAGTCGAAAGTATGACGTCATCCACCTCCTAATTAGCATAAACTTGAATATCTTTGGAACACACATTGCTCACAAGAAATGAGAAAGGCCAGTTTTGTTCTTTTGTAAAGTACTTTAACATGTGTTGAAATAGTAAAAATCGGAGACATTCATATTTGATCATAGTAGCACTTTAAATCGAGTAAACAGGACTAAATATTGTGCCCGTCCTCGTGACCAAACATTACTAATCACATTTCATACATACCTGCAAATTCCAGCGATAAATTTGTCAATAAACAAAGTATCCATTACTACTTCGTGTATGACCCCCATATAGTGACACTAATGTATGTTTCCACATATACTTATGGCACTAATGTCATATAGTGGCACTAATGTATGTTTCCACATATTTCCTGCTCCCTACCTTACTTCTGCTCCTAGACCTACTTATGCTGCTTGACATACTTGTCTTGCTTGAGGTGCTTTGATTACTTGAGGTGCTTTGATTACTTGAGGTGCTTTCCTTGCTTGATGTGCTTTCCTTACTTGAGGTGCTTTGATTACTTGAGGTGCTTGTCTTGCTTCAGGCGCTTGTCTTGCTTCAGGCGCTTGTGAGTACTTGAGTTGCTTTGATTACTTGAGGCGCTTTGATTACTTATGCTGCTTGTCTTACTTGCGCTGCTTGACCTACTTGTGGTGCTTGTCTTACTTGAGGTGCTTGTCTTACTTGAGGTGCTTTGAGTACTTGAGGTGCTTGTCTTGCTTCAGGCGCTTGTCTTACTTGAAGTGCTTGTGAGTACTTGAGGTGCTTTCCTTACTTATGCTGCTTGTCTTATTTGCGCTGCTTGACCTACTTGTGGTGCTTGTCTTACTTGAGGTGCTTGTCTTACTTGAGGTGCTTTGAGTACTTGAGGTGCTTTCCTTGCTTGATGTGCTTTCCTTACTTGAGGTGCTTTCCTTACTTATGCTGCTTGTCTTACTTGCGCTGCTTGACCTACGTGCGCTGCTTGACCTACTTGTGGTGCTTGTCTTACTTGAGGCGCTTGTCTTACTTGAGGTGCTTTCCTTACTTGAGGTGCTTTGATTACTTGAGGTGCTTGTCTTGCTTCAGGCGCTTGTCTTGCTTCAGGCGCTTGTGAGTACTTGAGTTGCTTTGATTACTTGAGGCGCTTTGATTACTTATGCTGCTTGTCTTACTTGCGCTGCTTGACCTACTTGTGGTGCTTGTCTTACTTGAGGTGCTTGTCTTACTTGAGGTGCTTTCCTTACTTGAGGTGCTTGTCTTGCTTCAGGCGCTTGTCTTACTTGAAGTGCTTGTGAGTACTTGAGGTGCTTTCCTTACTTATGCTGCTTGTCTTACTTGCGCTGCTTGACCTACTTGCGCTGCTTGACCTACTTGTGGTGCTTGTCTTACTTGAGGCGCTTGTCTTACTTGAGGTGCTTTCCTTACTTGAGGTGCTTTGATTACTTGAGGTGCTTGTCTTGCTTCAGGCGCTTTCCTTACTTGAGGTGCTTTGATTACTTGAGTTGCTTTGATTACTTATGCTGCTTGTCTTACTTGCGCTGCTTGACCTACTTGTGGTGCTTGTCTTACTTGAGGCGCTTGTCTTACTTGAGGTGCTTTCCTTACTTGAGGTGCTTTGATTAATTGAGGTGCTTGTCTTGCTTCAGGCGCTTGTCTTACTTGAGGTGCTTGTGAGTACTTGAGTTGCTTTGATTACTTATGCTGCTTGTCTTACTTGCGATGCTTGACCTACTTGTGGTGCTTGTCTTACTTGAGGTGCTTGTCTTACTTGAGGTGCTTTGAGTACTTGAGGTGCTTGTCTTGCTTCAGGCGCTTTCCTTACTTGAGGTGCTTTGAGTACTTGAGTTGCTTTGATTACTTGAGGTGCTTTGATTACTTTAGGTGCTTTCCTTACTTGAGGTGCTTGTCTTGCTTGAGTTGCTTTCCTTACTTCAAGTGCTTTCCTTACTTGAGGTGCTTTGATTACTTGAGGTGCTTTGAGTACTCGAGGTGCTTTGATTACTTGAGGTGCTTGTCTTACTTGCGCTGCTTGACCTACTTGTGGTGCTTGTCTTACTTGAGGTGCTTTCCTTACTTGAGGTGCTTTCCTTACTTGAGGTGCTTGTCTTGCTTGAGGTGCTTTGATAACTTGAGGTGCTTTGATTACTTGAGGTGCTTGTCTTACTGGAGGTGCTTTGCGTACTCGAGGTACTTTGATTACTTGAGGTGCTTTGATTACTTGCGCTGCTTGACCTACTTGTGGTGCTTGTCTTACTTGAGGTGCTTGTCTTACTTGAGGTGCTTGTCTTACTTGAGGTGCTTTCCTTACTTGAGGTGCTTGTCTTGCTTCAGGCGCTTTCCTTACTTGAGGTGCTTTGATTACTTGAGTTGCTTTGATTACTTATGCTGCTTGTCTTACTTGCGCTGCTTGACCTACTTGTGGTGCTTGTCTTACTTGAGGCGCTTGTCTTACTTAAGGTGCTTTTCTTACTTGAGGTGCTTTGATTACTTGAGGTGCTTGTCTTGCTTCAGGCGCTTTCCTTACTTGAGGTGCTTTGATTACTTGAGTTGCTTTGATTACTTATGCTGCTTGTCTTACTTGTGCTGCTTGACCTACTTGTGGTGCTTGTCTTACTTGAGGCGCTTGTCTTACTTGAGGTGCTTTCCTTACTTGAGGTGCTTTCCTTACTTGAGGTGCTTGTCTTGCTTGAGTTGCTTTCCTTACTTCAGGTGCTTTCCTTACTTGAGGTGCTTTGATTACTTGAGGTGCTTTGAGTACTCGAGGTGCTTTGATTACTTGAGGTGCTTGTCTTACTTGCGCTGCTTGACCTACTTGTGGTGCTTGTCTTACTTGAGGTGCTTTCCTTACTTGAGGTGCTTTGAGTACTCGATGTGCTTTGATTACTTGAGGTGCTTTGATTACTTGAGGTGCTTGTCTTACTGGAGGTGCTTTGAGTACTCGAGGTACTTTAATTACTTGAGGTGCTTTGATTACTTGAGGTACTTCACTTGCTTGAGGTGATTGCCTTACTTGAGGTGCTTTGATTACTTGAGGTGCTTGTGAGTACTTGAGGTGCTTTGATTACTTGAGGTACTTTGATTACTTGAGGTGCTTTCCTTACTTGAGGTGCTTTCCTTACTTGAGGTGCTTTCCTTACTTGAGGTGCTTTCCTTACTTGAGGTGCTTTGATTACTTGATGTGCTTGTGAGTACTTGAGGTGCTTTGATTACTTGAGGTGCTTTGATTACTTGAGGTACTTCACTTGCTTGAGGTGATTGCCTTACTTGAGGTGCTTTGATTACTTGAGGTGCTTTCCTTACTTGAGGTGCTTTGAGTACTTGAGGTACTTTGATTACTAGAGGTGCTTTCCTTACTTGAGGTGCTTTCCTTACTTGAGGTGCTTTCCTTACTTGAGGTGCTTGTCTTGCTTGAGGTGCTTTGATTACTTGATGTGCTTGTGAGTACTTGAGGTGCTTTCCTTACTTGAGGTGCTTTCCTTACTTGAGGTGCTTTCCTTACTTGAGGTGCTTTCCTTACTTGAGGTGCTTTCCTTACTTGAGGTGCTTTCCTTACTTGAGGTGCTTGACCTACTTATGCTTGTTTTGCTTTACAACTCCCAGTGTGTTTGCATCACAGTATATAGACCCAAGCGCCGTTTTATCTTCCTTATATATATAATATTTATATTTATTATAAAGTTAGGATAGTACGCGCGTGCTGATTGGTCGAGCACTGTGCTTTATCAATTAACGGAGCACAGTGCTGACGCCATCCGCGCACTGCAAACGTTGCACAGAAATGTAAGAAAACGGCATTGAAAACTAGAAAAGATTTCTCCCTTTTATTTTTTCATTGTATTTTATTCTATTTTACAACTTTATCGTTGATATAATACATGAAAAGGAAGAGTATATATATATATATATAGTATATATATAGAATGTTTTAATAAAAGGGGTTTTAAGGTAGATAAATAAAGGGCGTGGCCTAAGGGAGTGAAATAAATTTGTTTCTAATCAAAGGAAACACTTTTTTGAAAGAATATTATAATACAGTGCAGACTAGGTGTGGCTTAGTATTTAGTTTGAAATTCCAGCGAGAAAAACCGCATTTACCGCATTTATATATTGATATATGTACGTTTTACAGAATTTTTAAATGTTTATATATATACACCGAATCCCTAAAACTTTGACATTTTTGCGATATATATATATACATATATGTTTGAGTGTTTGCTAATTTTGTTGAAAAATAAACAGTAAACAAGGAGCAAACATGTTAAAAAGCCTCGCTATCCTTCATCATATATATGTATATATATCGTAAAAAGTGTCAAAGTTTTAGGGATTCGGTGTATACATATGTTACCAAAAGGGTCTCATAGACAGGAAAACTGCTATGATCTTCATAGAGGACACCACATTTCTAATTCTGTATTTCATATTTATTGATCATGTTTCGATATAATTTCATAGTCAACAAATTCAGTATTTTGGCCTTAGCCGGTATAATTGAAAACACCCACAGTAAATTTATTACGGAGCGAAACGAAGATGACAAAATGCATGTCAGTTAAAACATTCAGATAAACGAAAATTCAATCTCTCTCTCAGAGGCCTCCCTTTTTCGAAAAAAGAATCTACCATTCTTCTCCTGCATATTACAATGTGAGCCATATTTGAAAAGAGGGGAAATCAAAATTATAAGCATAACTATTAACTTTAACTAATATCAAATTCTAAGCTCCTGAAAAGTGTTATCGAACAAGAGTTCCAAGAGTTCATTCCTTGCTTTAAAAACTTTAGGTTCTACATACTGAATCGCCCTATGCATATCATTATATGACGTCAAAACAAAACAATCAAAAATATCTACATTCTTTAACAACATTTTGGGTTTAACAAGACAAGGAAAAATGGAACTGTGAATATTGTCCCCTTATAAACAGTGACGTCATAATTAAATGGCTTTATGGACTTCCTCATACATCATCAAGTAGTGCTAGTATTTGCTAACACTACTTTTTGCTTTTCTTCAAGCTGTCTTAACTTTGCTCCTATTTGTGTTGTCTTCTTGATGCGTATGGGAAGCTTTTTTTCTTCACAAATACGTGATTGTACAACGTGGTTATACAATGTGGTTGTGCTGTTTACCGACAGTGGAACCAGAGAGGAGACGATAATGTTCAAAGTTGCAATCAATAAACACGTTTCATATTCAGACCAAACAGAAGAACTCAAGCTGCATTTGTGCTCTACCATGAAGTCTGCACTCCTAATCTTTTTGTAGGGTGACGGGTTTGATCGTTTCCTTTTCACGACCGGGCTTGATGGAAGGCTGTGGGTTTTATCGTTTTCGCCGAATATATTCTTGCAATTCTTGCACCTGCAACTCTCTCCGCAGGGTTCTTTATGTTTGAAGCACGGGCACTTAGACTTTCGATTTGCATCTCTACATGAAATGTGTTCAATATTTGTCGAAGATATACCTTCCCCACATCTACATGATACAGTTTTCAGCTGTATTTTGACCTCTGGAATATTATCCACGTTTTGTCATCCTTTACACCTACAACCATTTCCACAGGATAGACCTTGACTAATGCAAGGGCATTTACGTCCTCTGTCGTTTTTATCGGATGTTTGGCAAGACGTCACCTTGTTTTGTTTCTTGTTCCTACCGCAAGAGCAGTAGACTTTTCTTTCTGTCTCCTTCACCGTCTCCAATATATCTGACGACAAAAAATATGGATATAATTGAAAAAACCTTATGACTCAGGAACAGAACCAAATAATAAAGAAGATGAAAAAACAATGCAATTTAAAGTAACGTACTTATGATAGAGTTACTTTGTTATACGAGCGCACTCATTGGCAGAGGAGCGTGCTCCATATCAGAACAAGAAACATGCATGTGCTATAAAGGGTGAGGAAATTTATCCCAATTAGAAAAGCCCGGAGGGGACTCCCACATCAGAGGGCGGGTATGCTCGTCGAACAATTTGAAAACTACACACTAAAGGTACCAAAATCTCTTTCCACTTCGATTGCAAGGAAATGGTACCAAATATGCTAATTTTACATTTTTAATTAGTTTTTCGTTCGAACAGCCGAAAAGGTACCAAACAAATAACAATGAGTAACCCCTAAAATGTACGCCGAGCATCCCCGCCCCTTTCCGACACCCCCCCCCCCCCCCCCCCCGGGGAGAATATGGAGTTCATGAAAATAACTAAGACGTTATCGACTCGCGTGACCAAAAATCATAACTATGATTTCGATGGGATCTATTTACCTTCACCGTTGACTAATCGAGTTGCGTCATAATGGCCTGGACCACTGGAGTTGAAAGAAACATACAGCGTTTCTGTGGTAGCTTGCTGTTCTGGTATGAAGGGTACATATGGACATCCTGGCATACTGGTAATGACTATTATAGGAACTTGCAGGATATCTGAACACACTTTCATTATCAGGTCACCCATCTCTCCACAGAAAGTCCCTTCCTCGCGAAATCGTTCCGTTTCATAGTTCAATTCCAGTTGATCGATTCCAAGCAGTACTTGATATTCTTCACTGGATTGTACATTGTCAACAAAGATTTGACGAAGACAAAAAACTGCATCTTCAATACCTCCATCTAGGCCTATCTGTTTTGTATGTGCTTTCGGAGATGTCCATTGTTTTCATGTAACCACGCATTGGTTTTCCGTAGCTGTTTGATTATGCTGGAAAATGCACAGTCACCATCTCCAATAACTGGATCAATAGCCAAATTAAAAGCTTTTAAATTTCTCGTAATTACTTGATCTTGATCTTGATTATTAGCCACTCCGTCATCAGTTTTCAGCATATTCCTTACTCCAACCAGCTGCATTATTGGAATATCCATGACGTTGAAGCTCCTATCATTGCACTGATCACGTACTTTTCCTAGTGTTTCAAATAACTGGACCGCATTCTCGCAGATCAGTCCTGTAATGGTATCGTTGAGCATGTCCTTGATACTTTGAATGACCACTATCTCCGCATTTTTGTGTGAACTGTTGCATCCCACACGTTTTCTAAAATAAGCTCACCATCATGTTTATTGAAGAAACTTTCCTTATCTTTTGTCTCCGTATGTAAGGTGTGTTTTGGGAGTGGCATGAAAGGAACCACCCTTGCGTTATTTTGATGTTTTTTCCCTGTTTTCTTACAGTTAATTCCGTAAAAAAGTAAACTCAAAACTGCGATGGCAATTTCTGGACTTATTGTTGAAGCACCGCAAAGAAGAGATTCATTCAAGGTGTGATGAAGCCGTTCATTGCATTCAGTACCTTGTCCAGGAGAAAGTCCAGATATACATCCTTTGAGTATATGTTTTCTTAAATTGTGCAGTTCATGCAACGTTTTTCCTTGGGAATCACATTCCAGAATTTTTTTCCATCTTGACATGAAATTGTTGAGATTCCTATCGATAGTCTCAGGTGCTGGAGTCGGGAGCTTGCGAATGTCTCCACAATCTCCATCCTCTCGGAAGATTAAGCCAAATTCATTGGATATCTGTTTTGATGTTTCTGTACCCTTAGGAAAAGTTTTAACAATCCGTTGTACAGCATGAAATAGATCCAGTTTAACCTTTACGCATCATCCACTATAACCATGTCTAAGTCCTCTTTAAGTTTGCTCTTGAAATCTTCTAACAGGTCCTTTATTTCTTCAAATGCTGTTGTCTTTGTAAGACGCCAGCCTACGATGTGGCGATTCTCGTTCATCATGATGTAAAGATTTTCGAACTGCTTTATAAACTTTCTGTCGCAAGCTCTCGAAGCACCAATGTATTTACTAATTCTAAAAGTATGGTCACACATTAGAAATTTACTGTCTCGGGCGAGCTCGTTCATCTTCTGGATATACATTGGATGTGTCGTATTAAAGTCTGCTAAGAAAATGTTCATTATTTTGTCATTACTCGGAAAGCTAAAAAAGTCATTACAATAAAAGCTGTCGTACTGACTCTGATTTTTGAGGCCACAGGAGTTTTCAGAGAGGGAATGACATTCTATACGTTCACAATACTCTTTAAAATTCAATGCGGCAATTCCGTTGCATATTTGTAGAAAATTTACACCTTGGATGACCTGAGTTTCGATGAAGTCAACCAACTGTTTAGTACATGCTGACCTATGAAACATCATGGTAGGGAAACACGCAAGTCCATAAAGTTTCGGTATTGTTTTTAAAACTTCCATACTAGCAGATAAAAACTTGTGGCAGGTGGCCCCATTTTTACAAATGTAAAATCTCTGAATTAATAGGATATTACCTCTTAAATCGTATACGAGGCGTGGGTTCCTTGGATTTGTTTTCTGTAGTTCGTCAGTAAAGAATCCAGCTTTCAATGGAATTTCGTGAATAGGACATACTATTTCCAGTTCAAAATGGCTCATGGGACACCATATAAATACCTTTGGCAACAGGAAAGCTTGCTTGTTTACTCCTATCCTTGGTGGAATGATTACAGAGTCAAATCTACTACTCGTTGGATTCTCTCTAAACTCCTTGATTAGTTCCGCTACGTACTTTGATATGGTAGAGTCAGATATAATTATTTCATGGGTGACTTGAAAACTTTGGAAAAACGACAAAAACACTACAAAGAATGACACATAAAGCATCTTGTTCTTATTTCAGGGTTGTGTAGTTACCTTTGGAGGGATTCGAGACCGACACTAAGAACGGTTGCAAAGGAGACTAAGGATTGTGTCAATGGATTACTTGGGCGTTATTTCCGGTTAAAAAAATTGGGGTTTTTAATCGTGTTTGTACTGTCCTGCTCAAGGGGCGGAGTTTGTAACCACACTGAAAATTTCTGTTGATTCCCATTGGCTACTTCCATCTTCGCGGGTCGCCCCATACCTCGTCTAATAATCTTGACTGAAGACTGTTGTGATAAAAAGTTAAATTTTACACCGTAAAAAAATAGTCCTTCGTCGGAGTAAAAGAGATAATAAGAGTGGAAGGTAGTGTATATATGGTACAGATAGAAAATAGATAACCAATGAGAGCAAGGTAGGCAAGGTTACAAGAAAAAAAAAACAAGAAAAAATAATTAAAAGACAAAAGAATAGATTAATGAAAAGCGAACCGTTCTTTCATCCCATTGGGATTATGAGTACCCAATAGGTGAATGAGCCGCATCTCTTTGGTTTTGCGACAATCATTGTTGCCGCTAACCAAGGACAAATCGGAAACAATAAAGTCGGAAAGTGAATGATTCGGCAAATTGAAATGGCGGGAAACTGATTTGGTTTGATCTTTTTTACGAATATCATAAAGATGGTCGCGGATACGCTAACCGAAACGACGGCCAGTTTCACCAACATATAAAAGTTAACAGCGAGAACATTTCATACAGTAAATGACATTGAAAGTGGTACATTTAAAATGATCAGTGATTTTGAGTGACGATTGGGACCAACAATAGAAGTGTGAGAAACAATGTGTGGACAAGTATAATTAACAATTAGTCCTCGAGTCCGAATGGTCTACGAGTCAATAGCCCATGAGGCCGAAGGCCGAATGGGCTATTGACTCGTAGGCCATGAGGGCGAGAGGTCTAATTGTTTTAGTAAAAGCCTACTAATCGGTCCAATAAAAGGATGCAAAAAGTTTTGGATTTTGCTTTAAATATATTTTTTTTGGTTTTCAAAACCGGCGCTTTTCGATACTAGAGGTCTATCACTAATAGACCCCTAGTAGCTCAGCCAATCACAGGGCTCGATTGGTGATAGACCATTAGTAGGTTTTTTCTAACAACGGTTACGAGAACAACGAAAAGTGCCGGGATCCTTATTAGAATGAAGAACCCCTTTAACTAAGAAAGAACGAAGATTACGATCACGCTTGTACGAGAAAAGGGGTCGGTCTAATTATCATCTCTTTTGAACTGAAGGCTACAAGGTTTATTCGCGCGTCCAACCAACAAGTTATTGATCCGCGTTAAATTGAGTTTTGAAAATGGCCAGTGACCAGGAGAATAGTTCCTTTGAAGATGTTGAAGAAGACACCTCTCCAGCATACGCTCAGTGGTGACACCTAGAGTAGTGACATCATGTTACAATCAATCAGTTAGCCGAGCACGTCTTACATGCGTGTCATGTCATGCAGACCACAACCACAATTGTTAAAGGTGAGATACAAAATTTTATTATTAAATTATCTGATTTGAGCCCAGCCACTACATTGATTTAAGGAAAATCATTGTTTAAAGGAAAGAAACACTAATCTCAATGAAGAAGAAAGTTTATTTGAATAACGTTAAAAAGGTTTTAGTTGTCAACTGTTACTTCCTTGCACAGCACTGCAGTCTCTTAACAACTACTAATTAATACAATACTAAAACAAAGACACACTGCTTATCAATTCTCTCACCATTTTTTGTTTCCGGCACTGAGTCATCCCTTTGTGAAGAAGTCATATGTGATCTAATGGGTGGGGCTACGTTTGCGTCATTAATATTAGCACCTTCTTATTGGTGAATGGGTTGTGATCTCCTAACTGCAGAGAAACCGATGATCAGTCTACACGTGCTTGGCAAGAAGTGAAGCGGCTAAGGAAGGCTAGAAATCAACGATTGTCTTTATATTTTAAAAATGGCCAACAATAATCATGTCGTTAACGATGGAGCAGAAATCCTAGATGATGTTGCAGATGACAGAAGTATGCAAAACTTTTCAGATGACGAGGAAACAAGAGATGGCAAGGAAACAACTAATGATAACGAAGGGACCAGGATTGAAGATAAGAAAATGACTGACGACAACGAAGAGATCGGTTATTTCTTAAAGAAAGGAACGGAGTTTGTTCCCATGACGAATTTTTCGGTGGAATGTACTGGCTACGTCGTGGAAAGCCCGTCGAGTGGAAGCTCAGAAGGGTTTTTATTCAAAGTAATTCCAAAGGCCTCCATTAGCAATGAAGAAAATACAACCAATATCAGGTCAGTACTGAATTTCTTGTCGTGTCTATTGTCTTATTATGGTTAGTAATGGTCAGTCTTCTTATTTCAGTAATGCCGCCTATGCCATTTTTTTGCACTAAATCAGCTGATGTATATGAAGTTTATTGGTTAAAAATTATGCCACTTGTAACAACCAACCTAACGCGCAAACCCTTGACTCCCTCAATCTGAGCGTTATCTGTATGCCTGAAAAAAATATTGCACGAGCACGCGCGCGGGCTGAAAAAATTCATCTGGAAATAATTTTTGCGGGTAACATAGCATACTTCTTCAGAAAATCATATCATGCTCAAAAAACCAATGAATACTCCAGTTTTTGTTTCTTTTTGTTTTCTTTTTTCAAACTTTAAACAAAAAACGAACACAAATATACTGACGAATATTACAACTTCTTCAGTCTGGCCTGTTTGAAAAGTCAATGACGTCACAATGGGCCATCACTAGGGGCAGTCTGGGATGTTTTTCTCGTACCCAGACCCGTTCTCGGATTCATTCTTCGTCAGCGCTGAGCATTACTGTAATATTATTCTCCTTTTCTTTGTAGTCAACAGTACTATCTCACATGGAGAGATATGTCAACCCAAATAGGCATTCTATCAAAGTTCTCTTCGAAAAAACTGTGGACTGTTCCGTCCAAGGAGCAGTACTTGCCTTCTTATTTTAAGCGACTTTGTGACAAATACGTGGATTCTCCTAGTCCTCGACGCGTTTTTCCTGTTGAGGTGAGTTATTTCTAGATCTGCTAAATAAAACAAGATCAGCAACACACATTCAGTTTGTAAGTTATCGGGAAAAAATGAAATCAAATTAGAAATATGTTCGGTGTTGTTATGAAGATGGACTGCTTATATCTAGCAAATAATATTATTGCTAATTATAAGCAGTCCGTTTTCACAGTTTTCATTAGTTGTACAAAGAATATCTTTAAGTAGTTCTACTGTAGGGATCTGGAACTGTTATGTCAGTTTGCTGGTAATATCCAAAAAATAATAATCTCCTTTAATTTCTCACATATGCAGTGCATTGGTTTACAAAGGAAAAGTGATCCACCAACATGGGTGATAAGCTGTAACATCCATGTTTCTTTGGAAAATGGTGTTGCAAAAAGACTCTCTGAAACTGAATCACCCTTCGCTGTCTTGGGGGATGAAATAGACCCCCTGCCATTCCTTCATATATCAGGTTTGTTCATTTAATTTGGTGTCAAAGATTCTGCTTGTCACACAATATATCTATACAAAGTACCTATTAACCCTGACGGTTTAGTTTGAAAATCGCTTCTACATTTAGGGTATAATACGATGGCACATTTGTACAGGATATATGGACTTCTCATTTCAGAGAAAGAAAGGTTTAGAATTTGAAATTCAAATCAGATGTTAATTAAAGTGCCTATATATAGCTGCCTATGGCTATCACCTGACTGCTTGATATAAATTGTGGTCCAACAGTACTGATTGATGTACTGCATATATCCTCCCACTTTATCAGATTCTGGCCTGAAGTTTTAAGTTCTTTATTGTCTGAGCTAAACTAAATACACGACAGTACGATTGATGCTATTAATTAATTAATGTTTTTAGAGGACAATGGCTTACTGGATGGAGGCGAGGCCCTTCGAGAAATTGTAGAAATGGAGGCCGGTTTGATGGGCAAGAATTTTCCACCTGCCCTTCTGATTCTTGGGGGAATGGGTGTAGGTTTCCATTACGAGGAAATCAGGGCCATGTTCGATGGGGTGCCATTAGTAATGGCATATGGGCTTCCCGTCTCTGGGAAGTCCTTGGCAGTCGAAGTGGCCATGTCATTAATCGGGGAATCAAGAAGAATTGGAGGTAATGAATGAAATTGATATACTTTGAAATTTAATTTCATTTAGATTTAATACTGGGAATTTGTTGTACTTGTTAGATTAACCAGACCATGCATTAGGGACCGGTCATTATTTATGGGGGGAGGATGCACGGTGCAACAGTGGGTATGCCATGTTGGTTTTTGTTCCTTACCCCCTATTTTTATTAGGCTCAATTTGTTCTGATCCCCCCCCCCCCAATAAATAATAAATTAATGAAATATACATGAAATGGATGTAACCAACCTCAATAGGTTAGATATTTTATATGATTCAATAACAACTTTTCTTTCTTTCACCAACTCCAACACCATTTATAGCAGTTTAATTTATCACACAGTCATGCTTCTGAACAACATATATATTCTCTACACAACACACATGTGTCAACATGATTATTTTGGTGAGTCCTTGCACAAATTTAAATGACCCCCTTTCTTTCCCCTACATAAAAGTTGGTGAACACCCTCAAAATTGAACTAGCCATTTTCACCAAATTCGCAATAAGCATTTTGAAAACAACAAGTAATAATTATGATGATAATGATACTTTTTAAATCCCTTTTGTTTTCCACATCACTAATCTTGTATGTTTAATTGCACATCTTTTTTAGAATGCACACAGGCAGGTGTGTTAAAAAAGTCAGGAGCAAGAACGCTGCCCTTTTGGTGGGATGATGTCTCTGATTTTGGGGTGTTGGAGGCACTAACGGTCCACACCTTCATTCAGGTAAGTAATTTATGGTATTAAGAGATCATTATGAGAGGAAATCTCACGCTTAGGTTGCAGATATCAGTATCCTTGAAAGTAATTTTGAGACTTTGCACACCCCATAAGGATGGGTGTGGGAATCCATAATTATGAAGACATAAGAACCATGTTTGATGGTGTACCATTAGTCATGGCCGATGTGCTAAAGTAAGAGTATGTCTATATGATAATTCAAAAAGGGAAGTTTGACTCAAAAATAACTCCTTAGAGCCACCTTAAACAAGAAAAATTCAACAATTCTACATTTATATTTGACATCAATGAAAAAAAGGATAAATTTTGTACTGTTTATGAAAATACAGATCGCTGTTATTAGTAATCAAATATTCAATGTATTACTTTGTTGGCTCATATTTGCTGATTCACAAAATATTTGTTTATTTATATATCCTCTACCTTTTAAAATGGAACTAATTTTTGATTACCTCTATATAGGCTCAGAGAAATACAGCAAATGCGACACACGAGGGATCGAGGACAATACCCCTCATGACCATGAATCCTCAATGCCTGAGGAAAAAGAAATTGGACAAAGAAAAGATTTCAGGGTAACCCATAAATATTGTATTATTTCATCAAAGTCTTAAAACATTATTTATTATAAATCACATAGCATATCCATATACTCACAGCACTTAGCTAAGTTGCAATAATAGACATTTCTGCTGATACATTAACAGCCATCTTGATTTCTATTATGAGTAAGACATGCTGACAGGTCAATTATTGGAAAATTCATGTCTTTTTATATAATACACCAGTTTCAATTTCTCTTTTGTTCAATTCTAGCCTCGTGTAATATATTCTTTAGTATTAGTAACAGCCTTGAATCTTGAATATTAAACATGCAATCTGTTAACATTGGTTTTAATTTGTATTTGCTTAGGGTGTTTTCACGGATTGCCGTAATACCATTTAATCCCATCAGCGAAGTCCAAACACTTGAATCGTGCCTGGACTTAAAGGCAAAACTTCATCCGTTGCTGGAGAAGGCAGTCCTTAGTATAGGGACTATGGTAGAGCTGAGGACAGCATTTGAAGGCATGAGAGAGGATGATATCTTCAAAGATATCTGCTCTCTCATGAATAATACGCAACTTGATATGCGTAGTCAGTTGAACTACGCATTGATCTTGTTTGCGACAGGAAAGGTACTGTTAAGCAAACATTGGGTGAAGGGGAAGTGGATATTGGTGAATATTTACCAATTAAAGTGACATTGTGACAAATGTCATGCTCTAGCCACATATATATGGTAGTCATCACAAATGATTCTTGAACAATTAATTTACTTATTTCATTTGAGACTTATTGGTACCCTCCTGCTTCAAGGGTTGTTCTCGCTCTGAGTTAAATTCTCCAGTTTCCACCCTCTCTCTTGAAAAATCAAATTCTAAATTAATTTTCATTTGATGTCCAGTGGAAGAGGAGCCACTCTGCTTGTGGAATATTAATCCACTGCAGCAGTTATAATTCCCATGTATTTTTTCCCCATTTTATTGTATTTATTTATCATTCATCTCGATTTGTCCTAACATCCGATTAACTTACATACGTACAGCATCCCTTGCCATCACCCATTCCCTTCCCTTTCTTCATTTTGTTTGAATACCTGTTTAACCTCACTTCAAATTCTCATCAATTATTCAGGAGGTACTTAGCTAACCAACTGCCCCGATTTTGATCTCGTGACAATACTTGAAACCACGTAAAGTACTCCCAAACCAACTGGAAATCGGTTCTATTGTATTTCTAGGCCAATTACAACTCTGTTCCAGTGTCCTTGGGCTTGAACAAATCCTCATTTGTCGGAATTTAAACATTACATGAAATCCTTATAACAACTAATTCCTAATCTTATTTCCATGCACAGATCTTGGAGAAACTTTCACTGTTCTGTTATTTTGATCAAGTGAAGGAGTATTTTGTGAACTGTGTAATTCCAAAGCATCTCGAGCTTTTGGATGGCCCTGGAAGCGATACTATGCAGCCTGAAGACATGATGAGTGTTGTCAACTCAATTGTTGAAAAGTGTTCAACTCAACCAGAAGAGGTAATATCCTGTCAATTTGTTATTATTAACTTTCACATGATTCGATCAGCACATATTGTGGGCTTACAGGAAAAAAGCATGATTTATCTCTCCATGGAGGAAATCTTAAAAAGCACTCATACCCCATTTCGAATTTCCAATTCACCAATCTTGCAATTCTGGGAATTACCGATAAATTTTGTATGTGTATTTGTACATGTATATTCAAGATCGTCACTGAATTAACCAGCACAAAGATTTTCTATACTTATATTTAATTTATTTCATGGTGGTTGTAAACAGTGTACAAAGTTTAATATTTCAATTATTGTATCTTTTTATTTTTCTTGGAATTCAGACAAAGGGATTCTTCATTAGGAAAACGGTCGTGTCCAAATGTCTGTGTGGGGATTGCTTTGGATTTCATGCGAAGGATGCTCTAGAATTTGCTGGCATTACCTCTGTCACAGAGCAACAATTGAAGCATTTTGTTAGAAATGCTAAGAAAGGTTGCAGTGGGAGGCTTACCTTCCAAGGAAGGGGGCAAATATCTGGATGCATTCACATCCAAAGAAATGCACTTTCCAAGGATTTGCTGGCTACATTAGATGCCGGTGAGAATCGAATTGAATAGAAATTAAATATAATTATTTACATTTACATTTATTTATATTTACAGGTTACATTTTCGAACACATAATTTAATATATACAGCTATTCTCATTAACGTTTCCAGATGAATACACATATTGACTATTCCAAATGTCACATGTTATATATTCATCATTCCTTCAACATAATGAAAATTTAACATCAGTTCTATACTTAACAGCATTCACAAGCAAATCAAGTGCCCTGCAGAATACTAAGACAAGTGCAGCTTCCAAGTTGCTGCAAACAAGAAGTAGCACACCAGGTAACATGATATAAATACTGTAAATTGGATGTAATAAATGGATTAATCATGCTTTACAACATCCCAGACTCATCCTGGTCCTTTACATAACTGAGCATAACATTTTTTTGTCTGCAGCATTTGAGCAGGAAGCAGATGAATGTGATATGTATATAAGCATAAATAATAGAGGGAAACTTCTTAAAATCTTGTGCGCCATGACATTATAATTACCAGTTGGGCACCTCTAAAACAACATACTTTTTGTCAGCTTTTCTCAATTTTTTTGACAAAATATATAAGATATAAGTTCAGTTCTCTGATAAAACACAACTAAGGCTGTTGAACACCTAAAAAGACGCAAGATTTCTGTTGTTCCCAAAAAATCTTTACATGCTTTCACTACTACTACTACAGTAAAAATCAAAAGTGTTGATACACTAGCTCATAATGTTGGAAAAATTAAGCACGCAGTGTAAGAAAAAGCGCTTTAAAAATCGTATATAAACTAAATCGCCCGCTCCCCCTTTCAATGTTGTTCCTTGAGTATGTGGCTATACAGCTCACGGTACCCAACCTTGGCCATTTCAAAAAGCCAATTTTGGGAGCATTATAGGGGTAGTGTTTCAACAAATTTCGATTTGTCCTGTAGGTTTGGATGAAGTACACAATTTTTGACGCACATGAGTAGGGTATGGCGGAATTTCTCATACAAAGTAGGTGCTAAAAATAGCCCAACTGGAAACTAAGAACATTGCTGTTTTTTGTGTTGTTTTAGTGGTCTTGGCCCAATCCAAAAACCAAGGAGGCAGACCTGAGCAGCAGGAAACCGAGCAGCAGTGGCACAGCCAAAGACATGGCTTCTGGTAAGTATTAGATGCAATTTCAAAAACATTTGAAATAGTAAACATTTATTAGAATCGTGATAACATTTGATTTGAGAATTATTAGTAAGACATCATGATTTTGATTCTTGCAGATGAGGATGTAGCTGAAGTAAATGTAAACAAACCTAAAGACAACCCAGAGAAGGCCAAGTCAAAGAAAAGTAAGACTGACATATATAGTGAACTTAAGCAATTGATGTATTTGGAACCCCTTTCCCCCAAAAATGATAATATATTTAGTTATTATTATTTTAAATTATTGTTATATATTTTATAATTATTAATTTAGCAAGGACCTGGGATGTTTATTGAATGTTGGAGGTCCTTCGATCATTTGGCCATGGGGGCGCGTAAATTTAATTTCCTACAACAAAAACAACAATTAGATTCAACTCTTACTGTATTTCAGAAACTTTCACTTTATTATGATTAAGGAAAGCACCTCAAGTAATCAAAGCACCTCAAGCAAGGCAAGCACCTCAAGTAAGGAAAGCACCTCAAGTAAGACAAGCACCTCAAGTAATCAAAGCACCTCAAGCAAGACAAGCACCTCAAGTAATCAAAGCACCTCAAGTAAGGAAAGCACCTCAAGCAAGATAAGCGCCTAAAGCACGACAAGCACCTCAAGTAAGGAAAGCACCTCAAGAAATCAAAGCACCTCAAGTAATCAAAGCACCTCAAGTAAGACAAGCACCTCAAGTAAGGAAAGCCCCTCAAGTAATCAAAGCACCTCAAGCAAGGCAAGCACCTCAAGTAAGGAAAGCACCTCAAGTAAGACAAGCACCTCAAGTAATCAAAGCACCTCAAGCAAGACAAGCACCTCAAGTAATCAAAGCACCTCAAGTAAGGAAAGCACCTCAAGTAAGGAAAGCACCTCAAGTAAGGAAAGCACCTCAAGTAAGACAAGCACCTCAAGTAAGACAAGCACCTCAAGTAATCAAAGCACCTCAGGTAAGGAAAGCACCTCAAGTAAGGAAAGCACCTCAAGTAAGATAAGCACCTCAAGTATTCAAAGCACCTCAAGCAAGACAAGCACCTCAAGTAAGACAAGCGCCTGAAGCAAGACAAGCACCTCAATTAATCAAAGCACCTCAAGTAAGGAAAGCACCTCAAGTAAGACAAGCGCCTCAAGTAAGACAAGCACCACAAGTATGGTCAAATCTACGAGATAAGCGTGGCCTATGCTGAACGTATTTTGAAAGTTCCACAGATCAAGAGTGAAGATCGACGATCGCTGCAAAGGTTCTCTGTTCTGCTGACAAGCTGTCAAAACACTTTGAAAGAAATTGGATGCATCAACAAATTGTAGAATCTCTATACCCTACAGAAAATGGTCGAAAAGCTACCGTACGGGCTGAGGCAGAGGTGGCAAAACGTTAGAGCTGAGAATCACCCACTGTTTGGAAACTTGTCTAACAACGCACAAGAAACTAGGAACCGCAGTTCTACGACTGTCAAAAGCAAGCCCAAGCCAACCTTCTCAACTGCTAGAGCATCCTATACAACCCATGGTGAGCCGCCAAGTATCAAACCTTATGAAGAAAAGCAGATTATCAAGTGTCCACTCTGCAGTGAGCAACACTGGCTGTCACGTTGTAAAGTCTTTAAAGAAAAATCCTCACAGGAAAGAATCAAATTTACGCGGGAAAAGGGACTCTGCGACAATTGTCTTGTCGCAGGCCACATGGCTAGATCGTGTCCAAAGGACAGATCTGCAAAGTAGGGGATTGTAAAATCGGACGAAAGCATTCTGCCTTTCTGCATCCCAAGAACGATAGTCATATCGTTCCCGCGAAAGTCAAAGCAAAGAACACAAGCCAAGTTGTTGAGACTTGTACATTCCTGGATCCAGGATCAAACACTACATTTTGTACTGAGAAGCTTATGCACCAGTCAATGTAAATCCCCCCCCCCCCCAACCCGGGGGACTTTAGCGGGGATTTATACGAAATTTTACTATCAAGAGTGTCCCAGTACCCGGGGTCTTGGACGAGATTTTTTTCCTCGCATTCCAAACCGAGGATTCTTTGCAGGGTGAAAGGAGTCTGGACCTAGTGAGTATTGAATTATTCTTGATAAAATATCTTGCCATCCTTCTCTAAGTACCTAAAAATATCACTTTAATAACAAAGTACAATTTTTATTTTTATGCAAATATTTTGCGTGTGAGGCTTTTAATGTGGGCTTCATAAAGCTCTGTTTTAATCATAATCATTCATGTTTACAAAGCTGGTTGCCATGCGATCGTATATTAAACAAATGCTTTTCTTTGATTTATGCTGATGATAGATGATATTCTTTTCAGGCCCTCGTGGTAGGCATTTCGGGCAAGGAGGCGTTGACAATAATCATCAAAGCATTTGAAATAGATATTCATGATTTCAGGTTTTAAATTATACAGAAGTTAGATGTTGATTGGAACACATTCATAGATTTGGAGCACGACGAAGTAGTCCAAAAGAGAGCAAAACTTCGCTTACTTAAGAAGGTAATTTCCTATGGTAATAACATTGATAAAATTTCTGTGCTTTTCATATTGGGCAATTAAGTTATGCTTTTTTCATTGTATTTTTCATATTTTTACAGGAAAGTTGTATGAAAGACGATTTAGAAACAGGTATTAAAGTCGTAAATATTATTTACAATATTTCTTTTGTATTTAAAGTCAATAAATGTTATTCTTAATAATGCATTGTCTTAATAATTATTCTCGTCTTGACTTTTTTAGCCCTACCACCATCTTCAAATACTAGAGAAAGAGAAAGGCCTTGGTGGTAAAGTCAAAGTGCGGCTTGCATGTCCAGGTTGTTCTAATACAGTACACTGCATCATGGCAGTAGTCAATTGGCATTGACATCTAAAAGAAGAAATTACAGCCTGTGTTTCTTTGTTTATGGCCAAGGTTATCCAACCTATCACAAAGTTTTAAAGCTGGGCCTTGGTACTGGTACTTGCCAAGAGTAACTTCTATTGAGTAATAGAGATTGCTTATCCACATGCTAAAACAGTTTTGGATGACTTGTGTGAAATGCCAAAGAATAAGATGAAGAGCAAAGATCAGTGTTCCACTTTTGTAATAATTGATTTTCTCACAGGAGGAATACTGTGCTATACTCAGCGGTCTTCCGTCACACTAGTAAATAAACAGTGAGAAACCACGCTCTGTACCCAGTTGCAACGTGCGTTCCTCACTGGTCGGATACATCTAAGATTGCTGACAAAGAAAAGCAAGTGCCCCAAGTCCCTGTCGCTCCGGTGGACAGAATTGTTGGTGGTGGGAATAATAATAATCAAGACTCTCCGCGTGAAGAAGGAGAACTTGAGGTAGTTGTTTTTCCCTTGTCTTTATTTTGTAGTTGCTCGCTTTCAGCCACCGCTTTGTACGGTGGCTCTGAAGTCACATGGCTAAATTGATCCAGGTCACTCTTTTTTTGGCAGCCAGTTGCCAGTTGCTAGGGTAACCGCTGACCGATACTGATTTCGGGCGAATGACACGTGCTTGTTGTTGATGATCAAGATGGATGACAAGAAAGTGAGCAGTGTTGACGAGGTAAATGTGTATTTTATATATTTATTCAGGCCTTTTTCCCGCAAGAATTGTATTGTAACTTCCTCTCTGATCTTTAGGTTTGTAATTTTTTGCACAAGAGAGGAGTAGCCGAAAAGGTAAGTTGAAGTTACATAACTAAACACGTTTCAAAATTCTCAAATGGAGCTTATATCGAGGTAATATCGTGGTGTACAGGGGGTGTCATGGGAATTGTATTCAAATGCAAATTCTCCAAATTCGAGATACAACTGGAAGTCGTCGCTGGGCGATATGCAAGATGCATCGTTAAAGCTTACATATGAGAAATCCTTCTAGAAGACTCTATTGTTGTTTTTAGTCCTAAAATTCTTCAAAGTTAAGCTTATGTTTTCTGTATTACATTCCAAACAGATCCTATCGACGTTGGAATTTCCATTTCGTTTTTTTAAATTTGAATCTGGGTTTGTTTTGAAATTTGCATATTCAGACGAAGATTGTAGGTTTGAAATCTGGGCTCGGATTTCAAAGTGCTTAAGTTCTTTATAGATTTGCGCAAAACCAAAAAGGTTTTTACTGTTGTGGCTACCATTTCAAACTGTTTTGTGTCGTGTATTACTATAATTTTCTTCTTTCAAAAACTCCATTCAAAAAGATTTTTCTAATCAATATTTTGTTTTCCCCCTTCCCTAGATGGATGCTATGGCAGTTGCAGAAGCAAGTGAGTTGGATTTACAGCAGCTAGGACTCCAGAGAAGAGCAGATATTATTGCTTTAAAGGCACATGTCTCAAATGTATTGAAAAGAAAAAATGAAGATGAAGATAGAGCGGACAAAAAGAGGAAGCTTCTTGCCATGTGTCGCCTCCCAGATACGAGAAAAAGTAAGAAAAATAAATCCGAAGAAGAGAGAACAAGGGCCATTCAGTGTGGATGGATGCACTTCAATGAAGTTAAAGGGCGTTGTGAGAGAATGTATAATATGGGCTCCCTGTGGAGAGGGGAGTGGGGGAGTTGAGGAGAAGACACATGTTTTGGAGACGAGGAAAGAAGTGAGTCGTACAAGAACACTGAGTTGTAAGATTTATTCGGAGTTTATTTGAATAAAACGTTCTAGAAGAGACGAGACTATACTCTAAATCCGCACATGGTCCTTCGAGCCGGATGGTTTGTTAAAGCGGATTAAATCATGTCGAAGAAAGAAAAGGTGAGACAAGGGCACCGTCTGGTGGTGAGAAATATGAAGGAAGCAGTAGAGATGACTATCGTGGAACATAGCCAAAATTATGAAAGAAGCATCAAGCTAAATCAACTGAAGAGAACCCTAGAAGATAAGCTTACGAAGCTAAACGAATTAGATGAAGAAATTTTGGATAAATTCGAGGATGAAAGCGAAATATTTACTGAAATAGAAGAGGCGGGAAAATTCACCAAGTTAATTCATGAGCTACAAGCCAAAATAGATGCAGCACTTTTGGTGAAAGAAAAAAACAACAACGAGCGGAGGTAACAACTCTACGCCGATAACTTCAACAGCAACTAAACTTCCCAAGCTAGTTCTGAAGAAATTTAGAGGAGAACCAACGGAATGGCAGTCATTTTGGGATAGTTTCAAGAGCGCCGTACACGAGAATAGTGGGTTGTCAGACATCGACAAATTCAACTACTTGAGAGGTTTGGTGGAAGGGAAAGCTGAATCGACGATTTCTGGCCTTCAACTGACTGCAGGAAATTATGGAACAGCCATAGATCTACTACAGCGACGTTTTGGAGACAAACAGACCATTATAAGCAGCCATATGGATTTTTTGTTGAAAATTCCTCCACTTAATTCATCGACCGACGTAAACAAGCTCAGACAAACCTACGAACAGATCGAAACGCACGTGCGTGGCTTGAACGCCCTAGACGTACCCACATCATCTTATGGAGCACTGCTTGTCCCGGTTATTGTGAAAAAACTACCAGAGGATGCAAAACTCAGTATCAGTCGACAAATTAAAGGAACCTGGGATTTGGATCCATTGCTGGATTTATTGAGAGAAGAAGTGGAAAATCGGGAACGGTGCGCTGGAGTTCAGGCTTCCGGAGGACAACAGAGTGAATCAAACGTAAGGAGATCTTCATTTACCTGGAAGAAAAGTAGTCCCAAACAGCAGCAACACTGTTTACAAGCGAACCAACAAGATCAATAACATGTTCTTACTGTAGAGGAGAGAACATACATCAGCTAATTGCCATGTAGTTACTGATAGAGCCAAGAGGAGACAAGAATTACGTAAACAAGGCCGTTGCTACAGATGCCTCAAGAAAGATCATATTGCCAGGAATTGTACATCAGCAAAGGTATGTCCTAAATGTTCTGGAAGACATCATGTTAGTCTGTGTGAGGAGAGCCAAGCCAGACAATAAAGTGAGAATACGCCAGCATCCAACTCAGTATCACAGACATCTAGCACAGTCCCAAATCAACAGACTAGAGAGGCAGGCGCAAGCAATAATGCCACCAACACACTTCATGTGAGTTCATATGATAGCATTCTACTTCAGACTGCACAAGCCATCATAAAGTCACCAAATTCTAATGCTAACATGAGAATCAGAGTCATATTTGATTCAGGAAGTCAAAGGAGTTATGTTTCTCAACATGTCAAGGAACAATTGAACTTAAACCCTGAAAAGAGAGAGTCATTGATGATACAAACATTTGGAAATCACAAGTCATCTGAGCTGAGAATGTGTGAAAATGTGGAATTGATTGTTAAAGATGCGAATGAACAGTCATCTACTTCTGTGAATTTGTTTGTTGTGCCAACAATCTGTCCACCATTGGGAAGTCAAGAGATTGACAAGGCAAAAAGGAACTTTGCATACCTGAGTGATATTGACCTAGCTGATAGTAACAATGGAGAATCTGGAATTGAAATTGACATGTTGATTGGAGCAGATTTCTATTGGAAGTTCTTCACTGGGAATCCGTCCATGTCTAATTCTTCTCCTGGGTCTTCTTCGTATTGTTCGTCACTTTCGTACACGATTGGCTCATCTTGATAGGGGATATATTGGCTGAATACAACTCCTAAGTCTTCTTCTTCATCGCTATTTGAAAACTGATTAGATGTGGACTCATTGCTTGTGTATAAGTCGGCACTTTCGTCGTGAGAGCTTGCAATTTTTGTTTTTGTTGTCTCATTCCTACGCACTGTGAAGCGATCTGTGATGTAGCTTTGAAGGACGCTCTGCAACCAAAGTGACGTCACGTTTCATACAGACTCGTCCCAGGCTAAACAAGCTATCTTCGAGCTCAAAATTTGGGCGTTAATTTTTATTTACATTAGTTTAAAGAACATATTAATTTAATATAATCAGAAGAAACCAGGTTCGCTTCATATGCACTTTAAGCAAACCTCTATTTATGAAAGTACTTTTGTTGATTTAGTAAACAGTTTGCTTTGCAAAGCTACAGAAGCTGACAAAACGTTGGTATTTTTTATTCAAAGAGTGTTCTGATATTTTAAATTGTACAGAGATTGTTAATAATGAGTTTCAAACTAAATGGGATTAGAATCTGCTCGCCAAACTCAAACTATGTTTATTCGATCTTGAGTTCAGTTCGATTTATGCTTTAGAACTGGCAAGATGTGAGGAAAGTGAGTCCTTTGCGATGATTTTTCGCGTTTTCTCTTCAACTTTGGACCCAAAAAAGAACGGTTTGCCCTCAACACCAGTATCTGTGGTGGTCCCCCAAGTAAATTCGTTCAAAACGAAATATTCGAGTCGTTTCCCACTCGATCGCAAACCTAAAGGACAAGAATGGCGAATGTGTGCAGGTTTTCAATGCTGGCAAAAGAGAAACCAAAAATGTTTATGTTTGCACTACCTTCGCTTTAGTAGTTGGAAATATCCAATCCAATCCAATCTATGGATAAAAGAAATGATTAATACCGAGACGATCGAGACTAAAGCTCGAAACCACCACCTCTCAGTCAGAATTACCTGGCCTTCTACTCCGGAGACTTCATTTTCTGATAGTTCCTCCACTTCACTTCAAGATTTGTCTGCTTCTGGGCAAGCAAGAGATGCTGAGGAGAAAAGGCCATCTTTAGCAAAGTTGGCTCCAAAATTTTCCCTGCCATTTTCTGTAGGGGAGACTACAGATATACTTCAAGTGTCACCTCAATGATGGATCGTCTGCAGTGGGAACCTTTGTGTGATTGACGAAAGAAGGCATGCTAAACAACCATGTTCAAGATAACACATGACATTATTGACATGACACTTGCAAAAGAAAGTAGAACTCGAATTTAAAGATCAAACTATTAAGACAAACAAAGCTGACAAATTTTCTTAGTTTCCAAGAACCATTTTTGAATGGAACAGATTATCCCCTGATATTGTCGAAGAAAACTCTCTTCAGACTTTTTAAGTTAAATTATCAAAATGCATTAGAGATTAATTATTAATCATTTCATGAGTAAAGGGACGCTTGTGGGTATTAGACACCCGCGCAGCCACTGTGAGGTGCTTCCGGTTTCCGTCATTTCCCCACTTACATCTGCTTCAACCTGAACAACATTCCTTTCTACAAATTTGACCAATCTGAAAAAACCCCACAAAAGCTTGTGGGTAAGACCTTGACCTTGGCTGTCTTTTCCGCGAACAAGATGGGGACAAGTCCAGCAATGGTAGAGAGTGTTTTTCATATTAATAAAGTTCAACGTTGATCATAGAAAAGCCATAGATGGATTTGTTTTAGAAAAAAAAGACGTTTTCGTAAATCTCATCGCAGGTTATTATTTATCTTAATACGCCGCCTTTCAAAACTTGATTGTTTCGCGATTCCTTCTTCAATTGTCTAGCTAGTTTATGGAATGCCATACCAGATAACATTAAGTCACGGGCTTCCATTTCTTCTTCTAAAAATAAGTTTAAGTATTTCTTCTTTGAAAGGCTTAAATTAGTATCTGATGGAGATAATATACGTTCATATAAGTTAATTTGTCCTAAATGTCGTAGAGTTAATCATACGACTATCTGTAGTTGCTAATTGTCATTACATTTTCCTTTTCCTATATCTATAATTCTTTTAATGGGTATTTTGAGTTGGGATTAGTTTTCCATTTTTTTTTTTCATATTTCGGGTTGGGTTTGGGTGTTAATATTGTATAAGGGACCTAGACATCAATAGAGGTTTAACTGTAATGGTGCTTTCATATCTCTTTTCATGGAAGACTTAGAAAAAATACTTGGCAAACCAGAAGGGACAGTCTAACATCATTACGGACACTTAACTAAGGTAAAATGTGCTTATTTACTCACAATAGAGTTGATTTGGACCTTCTCTGATGTAACTAGATGATATTTTCCGCGAAAATGTGACTTTTACCGGGTATAGTGTGACTTCTTCCGGAAAAGTGTGATTTCTTCCGGGTGTGCATGTGACTACGTCCGGGTATTCGGCCCACTTCACTGGTCGCCAGAAAAAGATAATCAGTGATGTTCTTGTTTGAAGTAGAAAAGGGACACGATTCATCCTCGCCAAGCTTAAGCTATCCAGTTCATCCTCCAGTCTCTGGCCTAGTCCAGCAATAGCTGCATTTTCCAGCGCAGTTTTCACAACAACAAAATTTCACTCACAATTTCTCTCCAATTTAAGGTTTATTATGATTTTTGTTTGTTTTCCAAAATACTTTGTGACAATTTACTATTCACAACACTCCTAATGATATGCATAAGTTGAAATGATGTATAATTACTACATTCCATCGTACTGGGGTGCTAATAAGCATGTAAATTACGTAACCCGAAGAATATAAAGCAGAGCGAGGCTCAATACCATCATTCTTGCTCAGAATTTTCGAACAGCGATAGAGTGCAGGACTCTTTCCTCTCTGTTTGTACGACCACGCGAATATCGTTGGGAGTAAGATAACGACATGGCGGATAACAACCAACCAGAAATTCAAGTTTCCGTAGCAGCAGGTAACGTTCCCGAAAGTACTGGTGGCCATTACTACAACATGCCGCCGAGAAAGCGCTTCGTCTAGCATTCAAAGGTGATCAAAAGGCACTGCTGATTCCGTCAAGGCAGGGTTGGTCATTCCATCTTGGCATTCCTGAAGATTTGTGGGTTTTTTCTCTAAAGTTTTAATATGTTGACAGTACGATTTCATATATAACTACACTTAAGGATTGATTGCAAACTAGGGGATGATAATCTAAACAGCTAGCGTGGAGTAGATAATAATTTGTTAATTGTAGAAAGCTTCGATACACAAAATAAAATAATAATTAAGGAGTAATAATATTTGCTTCTGTGTTGTTGCTCTTTTTGTCAGAACCTTCCAGTCATTGCAAAGCTGTTTGTCCCCTCAGTTAGATGCCCCATTTGTAGTCATGCAAATGACAACAACTTCCGGTATTGCCAACGCTGCGGATACCGGAGAAAGACTGTCGGTCCAGAGAGCATGTGTACCGCAACTGTGGACCTTGACCAGATAGATAGTAGGCTCCAGCAACTGTTAAATTTCGCAGGTGCATAGGAATGCCTGCAAGTACTTCGGACAACGCGGTCGATTCGCATGTGATTGCCCTTTACGGCTATCGTATAAAACGGTCGATTCGTATGTTGGGAAACTGAGATCGATTTTCCACTCCGCTGGTAGAGATGGTGAGTGGGACAAGCGATTGTGCCTGGGAAACCCTGCGGCGGACAAGTCTGTAAAGGATTATTTGCGCCTAGTAACGGCTGAACAACTTCAGGCAAGGGTAACGCCTAAACAAGCTACACCGTTTTTTGTGGATAAGCTTGCCCAGTTATGTCTACATATTGACAGAAAGCTTGAAGACGCTGGAAGCCCGATTGATCGGTTTATTTTAGCCTGCGACCAAGCGTATTTGAAGACAGCCTTTTTCAGTGGGGATCGTCCTGGAGACCTGGGCCGTGTTACTACGCTTCTCAGTCGAGTTTGACAGGGCACAAGTTTTGTCGCGACGTTTTGTCGATGAAATGTGCATGTTGTCAGGGGTAACGTCAAAAGATATCAGTAGGATGACGAGCCGATAGTGGCTAACGAGCGCGGGAAAATTCGCTTGTGGACTCTATATCGAACCTAGCAAACGCGACTTTGATCCTTTCAAACGATTCTGGTATTTCTGCTATCGAAGATGATTCAGTTGAAAGTTTTTTACAATATATCCTTTAATGAAGACCGCTGTGAGATAATATCAGCAGATGAAGCAGAACTATTGTCTTTCGAAGATTTAATGAAGACCGTAAGGAAGAAAGTTGAGTGTTTGGAGTTTATTCCTGACGAGTAACTGAGAATAAAATACAAGGACGATGAAAATACTTTCATTAATCTACGCTCAGGAGATTCCCTATGTGATGCTATAAGATACGCAAGTTTGGTCAAAGGAGCGACTTTCTGAAGGTTAACAATGAAAATTACATGGCAGCCAAAAACAACGCCGGAACTGATTGCGAAGAGACGTGAAAGTTTGAAAACCCCTTGTGAGAAAAGTGCAGTTAATAACAGTGGAGAAAGTAGAAACTACCAATCGAAAAAACAGCTATTGTATAATCCTACTAGTACTAGTATTTCAAGCGAATCACTACCATGTACTAGCACCAATGTTACCACTTATACTAGCAGCTGCCAGCCTGACGTTGACAACAGTACAAGCCCCGTGGAACGAATGTTATCGAAGAAGCTCGAAAATATCAACACAGTTTCCGAGGATTTCGAAAAGGCCAAAACAGAAAAGCAATTATTCGAAAGAGAAATATCAAAGGCGCAAAATCACAACTCTGGTTCTTTAACTACCTGTGGTAAATGTCATTTGAAAATAGGACACAATAGGCGGATATGTGATGGAGATCAGTGCGTGTCAGCTATGTTGTGCGGAATCCTCGAAAAACATCCAGACGACAAAGCAAAATTACGAAGTCTCTCACAGAAAGTGGAAAAATTGAAGATAGAGATTACAAAACTCCAGACAGATTACCAGAATAAGCTCAGAGCTTATAAGTCAGTAGAGGATTCATTTGCAAAAAGAGTCGAAGATGATATCATTAGTACAGACCGTGACAAGTATATCATAAATGGGGTGAAGAACTGGGCTCTTCTTAGTAAGCATGTGACGTTATTGGAAAGAAAATGCAACGGAAGACTACCTCCGAGAAATCTTGTTGGCCATTTACTGAAAGAAGCCGTTCATGAACATGAACACAAAAGTAATCCCACTAAATCCAAAAGATCTACGAGTGAAACATGTGTGAATCCAAAGAGACGGATATTAGAGCAAGATTACGCAATTCGTTTTCCAGTTCTAAACCGTGCATGCAGCTATTCAGCGACTAGTGTATGTCCTCCTATGTCAAGCGCCTTTCAATCTGATGCAGAAGAAAATGATTTTAGACTTGCAATATCACTCCAAAATGAATTAATCAACCAAGAATCAAGATCAAGTGTTCCAGACAACTGTGCCTCTGTTGGAATTGTTGAGTGCAAGGCTACTCGAACAGAAACTAACACTACAATATCTGCTAATGAAGAGAACCAAGATCAAGAACAAGAGGCAGCTATGGCCCTTGTAAATCTCACTAGTATCAATAACACTTCACGACTTTAAACTAAATGACTTTATTGATATGGTGTTTGTTGACACAGCATTCTATAACAATGTTATTATTATGTTCTATAAAGATATAACCGTTTCAAGATCGGCCTAATTTTTTTTTCACACGAGTCAGTTGCGTTATTTTAAGTATTCCATATAAAAGCTTTAGCCTTTCGGTAGTTTGCAGGGAAACTATGAAAGTCAAACTGCCCCCGTTTGAATGACTATAAACTGAAACAATGTTTTCTTAAAGTTGCGTTCTTTCTGGCGGTAGTCTGTAACGATCACTAGACGAGACTAGATCTTTATCTGACAGTTTAGTACATTACAAGTTTACATTACGCACTCTATTTGTCACAAATCTTAAAATAAAACAAAATTATTGAATCGTTTAACTTATATTAATATAATTTGTGTACCTGAAAAAATTTAACATGTCTGCTGATGTTATATATTCTGATGCCTCAATTGCTGCCAGTCGAATGTTATGATTTGTGAGATCCCAGAGATTATATTTCATTACTGTTCTCATCTTATTAAAAACAAACTCGACAGGATTAAAATCTGGAGAGTAAGTGGGTGTGTAAATTAATTCAGTATTGCGATCCCTGAGCCACTCCTACAGAGCTTCTCCTCCATCGTAATGGTGAATGGCGCAGTTATCCATTACTATAGTATCGCCAACTGCAAGGGCCGGTCGGCCGGATATGATGTTAGCTGCATTCGTAGCTTGACAGAAAAAATCTAAGAATGTTATTGCGTTTGAAGACTTGTGAATTGTGTTCATATATTCAACACCATTTATTCCTGCTAACAAGTTGACTGTAATGTTGGGCGATTCATGGTAGCGACTGAGTTCTATACATCTTTCTCCGATGGGCGCATGTCCATACAGCCTTTTCCCGTGCGATGGTAGTTTCAATCCACATTCGTCGAAAAATTTAAGTTTATAGGGATCTTTGTTGCTGAGATAGTTAATGAAAAGTTGTGTATAAGCAATGTTTTCTACCATGAATCTTTCTTCGGCGACGACACTGACCTTCTTGCGAGTGTACTGTTTACCTGATAGCATATGCTGCTTTAGTGCTCGAGAGATGGAAGAACAAGAAGTTCCATTGGGAATATCTCCAAATTCTTCGAGAGTATCTTGAATTTCCTCTAAAGAACACGTGGGTTTGTCATTTTTCAAGGTTTCTACAAGCTGCAAATCTCCTTGCGTTAAACTCTTGTTGGGATTCCCTCCTGTTCTTTGACGTGGCTCAATCATGCCGTTGGTGCATAAACGATCCCAAATGCTTTTCACAGTATTTCTACTGACTTTGAATGTATTTGCAACGTTCGAAAATTGCCCAGGAAAATCCCCACTTATCACATCGCCCCCAAGGCATACTATCTCATCAACGATTGATGTTCTTATATCAGGACCCAGCGCATATCCCTTTTTCCAAGTTCTTCCTTTAATATTTACTCTATCCATGTTGTTATAATCTACTAGCGAATTTTTCCCGCGCTCGTTAGCCGCTATCGGCTCGTCATCCTACTGATATCTTTTGACGTTACCCCTGACAACATGCACATTTCATCGACAAAACGTCGCGACAAAACTTGTGCCCTGTCAAACTCGACTGAGAAGCGTAGTAAGGTACCAGAGATGTTACGGTTTCCCAACTATGATGGTCTTTTGTTCAATCATATTTGGGGGAAAACGCTCAGGGATGGCGATTCTAATGTGTTTGGAATTAGGAGAAATCCCCAATCAACAATATGTCCGGTTCTCGGTATTGAGCTTTATATGGACATAGCGAGGAAAATGCAAGTGGATTTAACCCGTGGGTACCTGTTTCGACCGATTACACCAAGTCAAGGCATCCAAGACTCCCCATTGAGCTTGTCGTTTAAGAGTATACCTTAAAGAAAAGAAGGCGGACGATGGGGGAACATTGCATGGTTTTCAGACAGGATGTGCGATCACCCTCACTTTAAAGGGTGCTGACCTAGCTGAAATCATGGAACATGTCAGTTCGTCACGACGCCATACAGCACTATACTATTTGCAGTTGTCCAAGGTTTTGTCCCCGGAGGGTGCTTCTGCGAAACTTTCTGAAGGAAACCTTACAGAATCTAGACCATGGCAGGACTTAAATGAATTGAAACGTTTTGTATGTGCGTTCCCAGTAGAAGATCCACGAAAGAGGGTTAATAGTGAATGAAACATAAATAAATGAATAAATCATTAAAATAAGTAAAAAGCCTCTCTTCAACCTTCACGGTACATCTAATTTTGAGGGAGATTTGGATTGAGGTTTGGCAAGTTTTGGAGATGTATTTGACTATATTATTGGGAAATCTTGGCGTTTGAAGTGATAGTATGATGTATAACTGCAGTTCACAGATAAGGATTAGTCAATGCTGCGAAACATTTTATCCATACCTCATTCTAACTGAGCATGAATGGGAGTGTTGTAGAATAGATTACTATTCACAACACTCCTAATGATATGCAAAAGTTAAAATGATGTATAATTACTACATTCCATCGTCCTGGGGTGCTAATAAGCATGTGAATTACGTAACCCGAAGAATATAAAGCAGAGCAAGGCTCAATACCATCATTCTTGCTCAGAATTTTCGAACAGCGATAGAGGGCAGGACGGCCCACCCACCCTCCCAACGATATTCGCGTGGGTCATACCTCCTCTACATCTAAGTCAAGCTGTTCCAGCTTGTCTTAGACCACGCTGCGAAACATTTTATCCATACCTCATTCTAACTGAGCATGAATGGGAGTGTTGTAGAATAGATTACTATTATCAATGTTAAGTACCGTGAAGTCACCATTGAAGATATCGCTTTCTTCGTGGAGAAGAAAGCCAGATGCATAAATAACTCGATTTTTGGGAAGTTGTCTTCGACCTCAAGGCCCAAAACAGAGAAACCGCCATCAAAGTACAGTCGGATTGCAACAAGTACAAAGAGATTTACCAGCCTCGCAAAGGAAACTGTAGAAAACGCTTCTACCAAGAAAATCAGCTGCACAAAGAAAGAATGGGCATAGCTAGCAAGAACCGACTTTGTTTCTCCTGCTTACGAAAAGGCCACCAGTCAGTTTCCTGTTTCAAGAAAAAGCCTTGCAGCAAGTGCAATAGAAAACATCACACGTTACTTCACTCTGATACGCTTGCAACATCATGTAGCTCTGGTACTAGCCCATCTGCAAGTTCCCTTGGATGTTCTAGTCCACCTGAAAGTGCCAGCTTACCTGGAAGTACATCTACAAAATGTACAATTCCTAAATATCTTGGATTGTTTAACTTGGTTCAGCATGTAAAGCAAAATACTTATCAGGAAAGGCATATTCTTGATCTTTTAATAACTGGGGCTGGTTACAACATTATTGATAATGTTTGTGTTTTTGATCCAGCTATCTCAGATCATAGTGCAGGGTTTTGTGATTTTAAATTAAAAAAGCCTCCATTTGAGAAGATTTGCCAACAGCCTGAAACAGACTACAAGAGACAAGAGGGGGAAAGGTGTACGAAGGCGAGTGCAGGCATCCACACTTGTCCCAAAGAACTGGCCAGAATTCTTGAGAGTAGACTTAAACAAGAAGGAATTATTCTACTTCCTAGCTGAGCAGGTTCCTTTGGTTGACTTTGGAGTTGGCAAGCAAGTATTTATAACGAAAGGTGAGCAAGTCCTTACTAGTCCTTCTAACGATGATACATCACGTATTGCTCCTTGCAACCACAAGGAAGCCGATACCCAAGTGTTTGTTCATGTAGCTGATGCTGTTCAAGCTGGATATCAAAACATTGGTATTCGAACAGTGGACACTGATGTCGTAGCAAAAGGCATTAGTGCCATTCAAAGCTTGCCTGAAATTCAAGAGTTATGGATTTTTTTTGGCACTGGAGTCAATTGTAGAAGATTTAGCGTTCACGAAATTGCAGCATCTCTTGGTCCCAACAAAGCACGAGCTTTGCCGATGTTTCATGCCTTTACAGGGTGTGACACTGTTTCTTGCTTTTTAGGCAAAGGCAAGAAGACTGTCTGGCAAACCTGGCTGCAGTATGATGATGTCACTTCAGCATTCCTCCACTTTATGTCATGTAGGTCATTGAGTGATGAAAGTGTGGAGAAGATTGAGCGGTTTGTTGTGTTGCTGTATGATCGCACAAGCACAACAGTATGCGTCAACGATGCCCGGCAACAGCTTTTTGCCCAGAAAGGAAGACCTATGGATGCTATACCTCCGACACAAGCAACATTGATTCAGCATTTACGAAGAGCAGTTTACCAAGGTTGTCATTGCTGGGGACAGGCTCTTATGTCAATTATGAGCCTGCCGTGTCCTAGCCAGTGGGGCTGGAGGGAGTCTCAGGAAGTGCTACTACCACTATGGTCAACCCTTCCAGACATCTCATCATCGTCGCATGCCTTAGTGAAATGCGGATGTAAGAAAGGATGTAAAAACCACTGCACATGCCGCAAGTCATCTTTACAGTGCACTGCACTTTGTGCATGTGAAGGCCACTGTGTTGAAGATTAACTTTTATATTGACAGTACATAATAATAACTTAAAGGGGCACTTGGATGAGAATCGATGAAAATTTGAAATGACTTGAAACTTGGTTAAACTTATCTATATGGCCCCAATAGTAGCCAAGCAACATATTTTCTTCACAGTCAAAATTGGCGGATAAAAATTATGACGTCATTTACTCAACCCTATTGTTCTTATAGTTTTTAAACCAAAATTTCTCAACTGCGAGTGGCTCCCAGGCTAAAATTTTTGCCAATCATGTTTTCATAATCGAGTCATATTATTCTCAAATACTTGAATTATTCGGTCTTTCAAAAAACGGGGCGTTTTCATCCAAGTGCCCCTTTAATCAAAGGATTGAACCAAACAACTTTAAGGATTTCACACAAAATATGTTATCAACTCTTTCCGAAAATGCAATTAATTTTAGTCGCATATTTTTCTAGACGATATATATTCGCCAATCCCTAATCGAGCAGAAGACTGGGTTCGAGTTTGAGACCGCAGTGGTGCTTGGTCTAGCTTGAAGGGACAGAATCGCAATAGCAATGGCCGCCAGCACGAACGAATCTCTATCGAAACCAAAAACAAGTTTTATTTTAACGGAAGACGATATTCCAGGAGCAAGTACTAATCGGGAATCCATTGATCAATGTAGTGTTGTTCAATTGAAGCGATGGCTACTTTGTAGGGGAGCGAAAACTTCAGGAAATAAGTGCTTTTTAGTGAACAGGTAAGCACATTCGTAATCGTTTTCCAGAAATAACGTTTATCTTGCATTCGGACATTAGTATGTATAGAGCTGTGAGTTACAGAACTTATTATCAAAGGGAACTAAATTATGCTTTGGTTTATTATCATAGAGTAAAAGACTACATCAAAAATGGATTGGACAGTAAATATCTACGCGATCCAGACGGGGGGGGGGATTAAATGTGCTTCGTAAGAAAGCAGAGATTGGCATGTTGGAACATAAAGCTGAGCCAGAACTAACCGAAACATTCCCTAAAGAAGGATTTAAAAGTGATCTCATGGGGATTCCCAAAGTTAATTTTGCCACTGTGTGGCGATATATGATTGATCGAGTGGAGGGAAAGAAGAAACTATCAACTGCAAAGCCTCTTGTCAAAGGATACAATTTTTTCAAATCTGGACATGTACTGTTTGTCTGTCATCTTCATGAAAATGGAAAACATTATATTAAGAGCCAGGTCCTGCCATCAATGAAGAAGAACGCAGTATACTCCTGTCATTTAGTACTTTCTTCCATTGGTAGTATGTTGAGAGGATATTGTGGTTGCCCAGCAGGCATTGATGGCAGATGCAATCACATAGCAGCAACATTGTTTTCTCTGGAAGAGTTTTGTAAAGAAAGGGAAAAAATTGAAAATGATGCTGATGAGTCTTGCACGTCCCAGCCATGCAAGTGGAATGTTCCAAGAAAGAGAAAAGGCAGCGTGGTTCCTGTTGCTAAAATGACATTTGCAAAACATGATTATGCAAAGAAAAACAAGCTAAAGAGACTGTCTAAAGCAGACCCTGTGAATGATGTTAGGGCTCTCAATGACAGAAAATGGTCAGAAGAGAAAAAGAGAAATATGTTTTCATTACTTAAACAGTATGAAAACAGTTCAAAGAAATTAACTGGTTGGTCCCAGATTTTACCACAAGAAGTTCTTATAACATAGATACTATATAACGCGCGCTCTGATTGGATAATATTCTATGAAAAAGAAATGGATGGTTCATAGAGATGGTTCATGCTGACGTCAGCATTGCTGAAAAAAAAATTTCCAGCAAAAAGTTTTCCCATTTTTTTCTTGATATTAGTCTTAAAATTCTCATTAAGGAATGGCTAGTAATAGCCCAAAGACGGTTATAAAGCTGTAAAGCTCTATATTTCCAAGCTCAACCCCAAATGTTCAGCATTCTTCCAGTATCCCAGCCGAAACTGGGCGCCTTCCCATGACGTTTGGTACGACAACAAGCCGCTCGGCATCAATAAACTTGACAATATGATGAAGGAAATTAGTCAAGCAGCCCAACTTTCAAGAGTTTATACTAACCACTCCGTCCGTGCCACAGCAATTACCCTCTGGTCAAATGCTGGAGTTCCTAACCGCCATATAATGGCAATTTCTGGCCATAGAAATGAGCAGAGCTTGGCTCACTACAACACTCGTCCTTCGACCGCTCAACTTCTGCACTGCAGCGAAGTCCTTTCCAGCCATATTCAAGGGTCCACGGCGTTAGTTCCCGTTCAGCAATCAACCAACACAGCTTCTAGGTCCACCACCATATCAGTAAACCATGAGTTGAGGCCGATGATGAGCAGTTTTGAATCCATTTTCAGCAATTGCACCATTCAAAATGTGCAAGTCGTCGTCTCTTCAGCTTCGGCGAATCCTTCAAAATAACTTTTGATCTTAGCAAATACTTTTGATCTTTTGAATGGATAAACTTCAAACAAACTTTATCGTTGACATTGAAGTCAAATATTTTTAGAATGGACATCTTTTGTGTTGTATTTAGACACAATTTAGTGACTCACACTTGTACTTAGCTTCAATAAAAATACTGACTTTGAACTAAATCAAGTTGTTCTATTTTTAGTCTGCATTCGCACGCTTAGGAGAATTTGTCGCTTGATCAGAACAGAAAATATGACTTTTCGGAGCGAAAAATATCTCGCTATGTTATAAAAGCAATGGAAAATGTCTAGCTTGTGCGTCCATCCAATTCGGGATGCACGCGGATAGTTGGGAGAGCACTCAGCTAGCTAGAGATGCTCTCGACTGCGTCTCGAGCATCTCTTACGCTACCTTCGTGCTCTCCCAACTATCCGCGTGCATCCCGAATTGGATGGACGCACGCTAGACATTGTCCATTCCTTAACTATTAATGAATTTGAACTCATTTCACCAATAAAATCCCATCCCATTTCTTCATTAGAGCTTAAAGACGAAGACAATATCATCAAGGAATATGTTTCCCTAAAGCACAAACAAGGCCATGTCAATCTTACTTTGGATAAATGTGTTTTTTTTGTCAGCAAGTCAAATGGTTTTCTTGGAGCTAGCCCTGATGGTTTAGTAAATGACCCGTCTGTCGAAGATACAAAAGGATTAGCAGAACTGTCCAAACAAATGAAGGTGAAAGTTTGGAAGCTGCCCTTTTACGAAAAGGCGTCTGTATTAATAGGAATGATAGTCTGACAATAAATTCGAAACACCAATATTATTATCAGATTCAACAGCAAATGTATGTCACTGAAAGGAAATGGACAGACTTTGTAGTTAAAGGGTCGACAACTAATGACCTATTTTGTGAAAGGATTATGTTTTCATTAAATCACTGGAATGGAATTTTCCCAAAGCTAGACACTTTTTATGATAAATGGATGGTACCTGAAATGGCTTATCCTAGGGTCAAGTTTGGTTTAAGCAAGCTAGATATGCGTTCATTGTAATTTTAAAAAGGCTTATTCATTTTAGATGTTTTCTTTGTGAACATTGAGATTTCTATGTCAATAATACAGTAATACATTTAGAAAATTATTGAAACAGAAATAAACATGTACTACTAACCTCTTTTAGATTACTATTTCATAGATTAAGTAAAACCACTCTATTTATATATTGTTATTATAATGACAAACATGCATTTCAGTTTACACCTATCCATTTATTGCAATTTATAACATATATAAAATCCAACGGGCGCTCTGATTGGCTTAAAAAGACTGTTTTATCTGAGTATATAACACGCTCGAGCGTGTTTTATCATTGAAGGCTAAGCAATGTTTTATACTGTGATAAAACTTGACGGACATTTGAGAACATGAGAGAAATGTTAAAATCACGAGCTCTTTATCACAGTATAAAACATGGCTTAGCCTTCTTTATTTGTTAATCATACCAGTTGTATAAACATTAACTTTTATCTATTTATCTCTGTTTCTATTTGACTAGTGGTCATCATATTGCAATAAATTTAATAATAATATTGTGGCCAGTAATGATATTTTTAGCTTTAATAAATACTGAAATGATATGAGAATGGAATATTGTTAAATCTTAATTGATAAGAGGTGGGTAAAAATTTGAAAGAGCACAAACAACTATTAACATATCTGATGCTACTGAGGCAAGAGTTATTGGGATCCTATGATCAAATATGTGCCAGTTTTTTATTCTTTCCATGAGCCTTTCCACATGAACTCGCAGACTTGCCACTGTTTTATTATGTTCCGTTACTTATGCCTGCACCACAAATGATAATCAGCAATTATCAACTGAGCAAATCAGATACTACCATTGTGAGCTGAAGTGCTTGAATCTAAGGCATCCTTGCTTCAACGCAAGTTTAGTTCAACTTTATCCTGAACTTATCATTGATGAGTGCCTAAAAGTACAGACACAAATGCCAAAGGATGGCCTGGAAAAGGGATTAGTGACATTTGGTTTTTACTGTTAGACTTAATTATTTTGGGCTACCACTTCTGGTTTCAAAATTCGTGCATGAGTAGTACGGATGAAGCCAAAGACCCACCTACAAAATCAATCAATGACAAGCAAGATAGCAACAGCATCCAAAGTTTATCTCGACTGCATAACAGCCAACCCACCTTTCAAGTTTGCCCAAAAATGGACGAACTTGCTCAAGAAGCAATGATATCCTGTAAAGAGGGAAACATTACAAATCAAACAGAGATCCTGAGGCTAGTTCAAAACAAATTTGTCCTTCGGAGAAATCTGGAGGTTGAAAGTGTCAGGGAAGTGTCAGAAGGAGCGACACTACATATCTTAGTCGATAGAAGCTGTCTTTTGGACACAGCATTCGAAAAACTAAAAGTGGTTCCGACAGAAGACTGGAGGAAAACACTGCAAGTGGATTTCTATGGTGAAGTATGTCAATACTAATTAAGTTGTTTTGTTTCCTATGCAATGATAACTAAGGTACCAGGAGAGGTTCTCAAACAATTCTCTGATGCTATAATGTTCTACAATGAAATTTTGCAATAACAAAACTTTTTTCAAGGACTTCGATTATTGGACTTTCAGCAAATATATACTTTTATAACAAGACAGGGCTCGAAAATCCCTAACATCAACTCGCAAAATGCGAGTTAAATTTTCAATTTGCTGATAGAAAATAAATAAACTCGAATTTTTATGCGAGTTCACTTTTCTTCTTGTAACTTGTGAGAAATGTTTCTCTTACCAGGTGGATTGAGATCTATTTTATGTTGATTTGTTCGTTTTCCTGGCCGGAACGAATAGTGAAAACATCTGGGACGCCATCTTGAAAATTAGTCAGTTAGAACCCAGGTCAACTCTGGCTACCGGTTAGGTGACCGATCAAGGAACGCCTTGATAATTTTTGTTCCTCCTGGAAGCAAATTTAAATGGCTGACTCGAGGTCTAATATAACAAAGTATTTTCCAAGAGCAGCGGCTACAAACGAAAGCGAGCCACAAGCTAAGAAAACTAGAACAACTTCTGGAACTACGGCATATCGTAGGACATGCGATAAATGGGTAAATGACTTCAATATCGATCTAAAATTCGAACAAGATGGCGACATTGTTACTAAAATGTGGTGGGGGACGTGTGCTGAATTTGTGGAAGATAAATCATCATCTGTAAATTATTACAATCACTGTCAATTCTTTCAATTTATTGCATATGAGTTGTTTATTTATTCATCTTTTTTTAGATTGTGACAGGATGTACACAAGTGAAAAGAGAGGCAGTGAATAGGCCTTTTGCAACAACAGGTCACGTGACCCTACCCCCCTTAAATCGAGCAGCTGTGTCAAAATGAACATCAGAAATGAAATGAGCACCTCGATATTAGTAAGAAGGCGAAATCTTAGCTCATAAGATGTGACACAAGGGAAATGGCATCAAATATGAAATTCAATATTTTATAAGGATTTGTATGGAAAATATGCTCTGGCGGGCAAGCTTTGCCTGCCAGAGCATATTTTCCATACAAATCACTATAAAATATTGAATTTTATATTTAATGCCATTTCTCCTATAATCAACATTATGAGCTAAAACTTTGCCTTCTTACTAATATCGAGGTGCTCATTTCATTTCTGATGTTCATTTTGACACAGCTGCTCGATTTAAGGGGGGTAGAGTCACGTGACCTGTTGTTGCAAAAGGCCTATTATCATAAGCCACTTCACGGTTTCGTCCGCCATTTTGAAATTGGGGCAAACTTTTAGGAGTGAGACTGGGTACTAGCGTTTTTTATTCGAAAACAGTAGAGTTGTGTTCGAAAATGATGCTCGATTTAAAGCTTTTTTTGTCAGATTACTAACTAAATTCATTGTTTTTTTCGATTCAATCAGGAAGTTAATGATTTTTACTAAGCCTTGGTGATGTTTCAGTGAATTTGGATGCGATTTTCATGGATTTTTGAACCTAGGAACCTAGTAACCTAGGAACCGTTACTGCAAGTAAACAAATAAAGTTTGAAATCTCTCGTCACTTTATCATAACTCTTTAGTTAAAATAACCAAAACTACATGTCCTCCAGCACTGACAAAGAAATCTCTCAGTTCCTGGACCTAACAGTTGACCAGCTTCACGACTACCTTCTAGCTAGGGGATTGTCAACTGTAGGTTCAAAGCTTGATCTTGCTGCAAGAGCTCTGATTCCACAAGAACAGGGTATTCCTCCTAGAAGTGATTTGAAAGAAAAAGAAACTGAGTAGCTCTTATAATCAGCTACTAAAAATCCATAACATTACTGAGGACCCATTAACTATCCCAGAACATGAGTAGAAATCTGATATATCCCTGTGGCCATTAGTACTTCTTGGGAGTGTTTGTCAATTTATACTTGAGCAAAAAGCTTTTGAAGCTGAATATGTGGGGCAGTATAAGACAAAGAAGGCTTACTCATATTTTATGTCTGGGTTTGTACATACCCTTTTAACAAAACATTTAACTGGTGATATAATTCTCGCAAATGGTAAAGTTTCTCCATCTCAAAAAATCAGAGATCAACCAAAACAGATTTGGATCATTTGTCAGGTTAACTCGGGAAAAGTTCTTGCTGCATTCTGCACTTGCACAGCAGGCTACACACAGTGTTGTAATCATGTGATTGCAGCACTGTATAAAATTGAGTATGCAAATGTCCATGGAATGATAAATCCTGTGTTTACGTTAATGTAGTTAAATATTGACAATGATTACATCATATTGAGCTGCAGCCAATCACTGTTTATTTAGTGTAATAGGATATATAGAGTTGAGTCTTTCAGTTTTAGTAGCACATGGACTCGACGCGTTTTACTGTAAAGTGTAGTGATTACAAGCATGAAACAACCAGATTTTACTGGCTAACCTGTCTTTAAATAGGTCGTCACAGAAGTAAGTACTTTAAATGAGTTTAGTTGATACACTAATACTGATTAAGGACACTACGAACAATTAGCAATACAGATTTAGATTATTAATACAGGATTTGTGATTCATTTAGATCGAATAATATTGGATTGTAATAAAGTGCCATTATACGATTTGTGACGAGTCAATGGTGAATTCTCTATCGGAACATTACATTCGATTTCTTTGCTAACCAGTTGTCCGTGGAGAAGATATGGGTGATAATCAGAAACCTGCGAAGACGAGTCGACGCACAGCCAAGTCATCCTTGACATGTGCCGGTAACACACTGACTACACTGATAGAACGTAAACGATTGAGTAAGCTGAGGAGGTAAGAGAAGCCTTACTAAAGTTAGAACAAGCCTTTGAAAACCTCATCCTGAAGCACGAGGAATTTTCACAACTGATAGAAGATGACGAAGAATATGACAAAGAGGAACAGTGGATGGCAGAACGTCAACAAGTATTCATGACTTTAGGCATTGAAGCAAAAATGTACATAGAAAGTATAAGTAAAGTAACACACAAGGGCTCATCTGGGGAGAATACATTGCTTATTAATTCCACGCAAAATGCTAGTACAACAAGCGAGCAAGGCAGCTCAGGAATGATCGGAATGCAATCTGGGATGGGTGTGCCAGAAACGGTATCTCAAACAAAGAACAACAATAACCAGGCTGTCGTTGTTATTCCTGGCAACAATGCTGTTATTGTCCAGGATAAGTCTGAAGAGACCGACAATAACCAGCAAGCAAAACAAGACGACCAAAACAAATCAATAACAGGAAAAAAATAAACAGAAAAACCCAGATTTGTCGGAAAAGTATATTGCGAGTGTACACAAACTCCTGGAAAAAAACTTTGCAGAATTAAATCTGGCTGGGATGATCCCATGCCAATGGAGATAAAGGAGCAGTGGTGCCAATAGCTCAAGATCTACCACTGATCCAGAACTTTGCCATTCCTCGTTGCATAAAGCCTAAGGGTTTCGAAACAGCCTCTGCATTACTACACAATTTTGCAGATGCTTCAGAGCAGGGCTTTGAAGCTGTATCATACCTCAGAATGGTTGATAATAATGGAACCCTCCATTGTTCATTCCTCATGTCAAAGTCTCGACTTGCCCCACTTAAACCTACCACCATTCCTCTATTGGAATTGGCGGCCGCTGATGAAGCAGTGAAGCTTGAAAAGTTATTGCGGAAAGAGCTCCAAGTACCACTTCAGGAATCGGTCTACTGGTCAGACAGCATGATAGTCCTATGGTACCTTCAACACGAAGACAAGTGGTATCAGACTTACGTTGCTAACAGAGTTGCTGCTATACAAGAGCACACGACCGCAAGTCAGTGGAGGTACGTTGATTCAGATTCAAACCCGGCCGATGATGCCTCCCGTGGTATGATGGCAGTTGAAGTGGTGACCACCTCCAGATGGATCCATGGTCCATCTTTCCTGTGGAAAGAAAGGACGGAATGGCCAACACAACCAGTTTTGCGAAATGCTCAATGCTGGAAGATGCAGTTGAAGTCAAACCAAACCGCAAGGTTTACACTGTCGCTACTGGTGATGCAGACCCCATTGATTTACTAGTACAGCGACACTCATCATCGGATAGCCTTAAGAAGTCAGTTGCTTGGCTCCTTCGGTTCAAGCAATAGATAAAAACCAGGAAACCAATATCTGGCCAGTTAACTGTAAACGAACTCAGGTGCTGCTACGGCTCATCCATGAACAATGAACACTTGAAGATATCAATATTTCAGCCATCCGTGTATTTAAATGCATCGCAGTGGCAACACATTGGAGGCGGGATGTAATAGCTGAACGTTTGTTGACTCAGTACTGTTTTGTCGTTAATATTGTTATAATTTGTTCAGGTTATTTTTTTTACACTTTCAGTCAGTGGAGTCGCGCCGGAGGCAAGACGTTGGACGAAGAACCCATGTGCGAACAATATAATTTCGTTGCTATATTTTCTATGTTTTATTTCTATTTCTCGACTTCTATTCGTAACCAAAGGCCCAGTAATGTAAGTAAGGATTTCCTCTAGATAATTGTTTGTAATTTCTCTGTATTTGTTGTAGTTTTGTAACCCTATTTTCCTTGCTTTGTTTTGTAGTTTTCAAACCATGTAATTTGGTGTCAAACCACGTCTAACCGTGTCATTTGTCGATTAAAACTACAACCACGTGTTCAAAATACTGGGTTTTTATGACTTCACTTAAGCTTTGTGTACCCTAACGTCTGATAAGTGCGTTACATCCAGGGAAAGATTGATTCCCACATACCCGTTGATTTAAAAATGGAATACATTGTCAAAAAATTTAAAGAACGTTTTAAGAGGCCTTGACTGTAAGATTCGAGAAACATGCGGCGGATGGTAAAAAATCAAACTCGTTTAAATAGCTTGAAACTTGTATGGTGGTTAGAGGATCCCAATAGAACTACAATGGGGTGGTTAGTTTCTGAAAAAAATGCATTTGTGATTTTTAGGAAGAGTTTGAAGTTCGTTGAATATTAATAAGGGAAATTAGCATAAATTTTAACCTGTTTTTAAAGTGCCACTACGACGAAATTTACGACCTTGCATGTTTTTGCATTTTCTAATACTTCAAGGACTGTCAAATACATGAAGCTATAAATTTTTGTCATATTCGAGCAATAAAAAGGTTTTATAAGACGAAATGTGTCCATATTTTTTCGCCGCCATTAATTTAGCATGCTCCTGGCAGAGAGAAGCTTGGTAACTAATGTATCAGCGGATGTGACGTCAGTTTCTCAACACAAATTTTCACATGGCTACTTTTTCGTATATAAACACAGGGATTGTTATAGTTTATTTCCGAGTTTAAATTTATTTTTAATCGACTAAAACATTATGCCTGGAAGTCGGTGTGTTGTGCAACACTGCAGCAACACCTCCAAGCCATCGGAAGGAATTTCTTTGCATTCAAACCCTTTGGGAAAGTCCGAGCGAGATAAATGGGTCAGGTTTGTACGTCTACACCGTGCAAATTTCAACCCCACAGGAAGATTCATGGTTTGTTCCGATCACTTTGAATCGAAGTTTTTCGAAAGGAAAATGCACCTCGAAGGCTATCGGCGCTGGCTACTACCTGGATCCGTGCCCACTATTTGGAAAAAAGACGAAAAATCCTTGGATGCTCGGTCACGACGTCAGGTGAGAGTTTCAATGTTCCCGCATTATTACTACGGTTCGCGCGCATTTACACGGAAGAAAATAAAATTTTCTAAGTACACGAAATATTATCAACAAATAACTCAAAATGAATATATCTATTTTTAAAGAAAGGACTTAAAATAATTTGATTTCATATTATCCGAAAAGTAAAAAAAACATTTTTTTCGGTCCCAAGATTTTGAAAGAAATGATGGTAGAGGACAATGTACCTGTACGATCAACCCCAGAAGACAATATGGTAAGCAAGTGAAGAAAAACACACATTCTGTAGTTTTTGTAATGCTTAGATTATTTACAGTACAGAGACTGTAAGAGCACATTTGCTGTTATTTTTCTTACCATGAATTATATTATTTTGTACAGCTCAAGTCAAGATCCAGATCAGACTATTTTTGATCCTTGTCCTCCTAGTCCTGTTTCTGTTCATAATATGACAACAGTGCATACAGATTCGACAGTTGATGACTGCAACCTTCCTACTTGTGTTAGTATATCTCTGAACAAATATTGAAAGTATTCAAGAATTTAAAAAAAACCATATTTTTATGGACTTACAGGGAACACCAGTTAGCTCAACACTCACTGACAGTTCATCAATGGAATATAAAAACCAGGTTGGAACTGAAACAAGTTGTGTGAGTATTAAGTGCAGTGGTTGTTAGCTACTGAGTATTTAACTCATACTGGTTATATAAGCAATAAAATAAACTAACATTTTTTTTATACTTAAAGGAAGCACCAGTAAATATGGTATTGTCCAGTGAAGTTTCACAAGAAACAGAAGATACATGTACTAATCAACCTGAACCTGAAACATGTTGTGTAAGATTTCCTCATCAGCTTCTTTAATACTGTATCCTATCAAGTTAAGATTGTTACACAAGTTAAGTGTCTCTTATTATAATTATGATGCTTTTTTGGTTACTTTTCATATAGACCTCAGTAAACAGTCTACCAACCAAATCATGTCAAGATTGTGAAAAGTTGAAAAAAGAAAAAAAAGCACTTCAAAGGCAAATACGAACTTTAAAAGCCAAACTATTGAGTAATCAAGATGAATGGGTGAAGACTTTGAGCAATATTACTGGTATTTGCTTCATATACTGTACTTAATAATTCAGCATATATACCATGTACATATCAGTATTGAGATGTAAAAAAATATCTTGTCTCTCATAATTAGAAGAAAAAATGAAGGAAGATAAATCTATTCACACTGAGGAGATAGAGTTTCAAGATTCCAGTCCAGATAATGAAGTTCCAGACTTTGAGTGTGATGAAGATGAAGAGAAAAATGGAGACACTCCAGATCCTGGTACACAGTTTGAAGATCCCCTCTGGCATCCCACAGAAGCAGAAGAGATTGAAGCCTCAATGGCTGATGATTGTTATTCAGGAAGCACAGAGAAAAAAAGGTATTAAAATTACTTACAATGGAAAGTAGATAATAAAAAATGCAATAAAAATGCTAACAAATTTTCTTTGTTTTTATTACTTGCTCAAAATATTTATATAGGATAGATCATGAAGGAAAAAACATAAGAGAAGAACCAAAGGGAATAGTTTTCCTTTCCAAGCTTTTTCTATTGTTCCAGTACTGTCACTTGTGCTTCTGCCCAAATCCCAAAGTTGTTGCATCACAGATTGGTACAATGATTACAGTTACTACCAGCTGCTTAAGGTGTAAGAAAGATCATATTTGGAGCAGCCAGCCAACCCTCCTTGGAAAGTTCCCAGCAGGAAATCTCTTGTTAAGTTTTGCAATTTTATGTGCTGGTGCATCTATTAACAAAGTTTTGCTGGTATTTCGTCACATGGGACTCTTAATATATCACCACCCCTCCTACTACTACCACCAGAGGCATCTCTTAGTCCCTGCCATAGTCAAGTTTTGGAGGACTTATCAGGCTAAAATCCTATCAACACTAAAAGACAAGGAAGTAGTCATTGCGGGCGACGGAAGACACGACAGCATGGGCCACTCAGCAAAATATGGTACTTATACCATATTTTGCTGCACCATTGGCCTTATTATTCACATTGTACTTTTGCAGGTAAACAGTATATATTACACAATACACACAAAATACATAAGATTTTCATTCAACATATAATAAGCATCATTGTAACACATAATAGTAATGCATAATATGTTATCACTATACTAATAATTTTTTATTGATTATATTTTGTTTCTTTTTATTAGGCAAACCAATGTGGAAGCTCATCAAACATGGAATTTGAAGGACACCAAAGAGCATTGACTTTCTTGCTGGCCACTGATATGATTATTAAGACCTTCATATCTGATAGGCACAAGTCAATAGCTAAGTGGATGAGAGTTGAATGCCCAAAGAAATGCAAAGCACTTGGAAAACCAATAATAGACGATATATGGCACATTGCAAAAAGTAAGTTTTTCCAGCTTGGAATGTTTTATTGTAAAATTGCAACAACATTCACTACCACTTTAAGGCAAAAAAAAAAATCTGGATTACATCCAGAATTTTCTTTATGGTGGGATATTAAAAAGGAGGTGCTGAGCAAAGACTATTGAATGAATTATTGGACCAACAATATTTTTATACTTTAAAAAAAAAAATGTTTAGTAAAACACATTTTAATTATTGTTGATGTATCAGAAATACAAAAGATCCTGACAAAACTGAGTAAAGAAAAAGGCTGCAAAACCATTGGGAGATGGAGAAAATCCTGTGTGCGCCATTTTTACTGGGCAGTGACATCAACAACACCTAAACATGGAGCAGTCATTATTGCCAAATTTAATGCCTTTTTGTATCATATCATAAATGTTCATAAAGACATTCCAAATAAGCTGTTCAACAAGTGTGCACATGGTGTGATCAGTACTCCACATTTATGGCTGACTAAAGGTATTATACATTTACAGTATATATTCATTCCAGTATACATTCAAGTGGATGGTTAGTTAATTGAGACTTTAATTTTATATTAGGTTCTGAAGCTTACTGGAAGCTGTGTGAAGCTCTTACGAAAACATCCCTTGTGAATGCTATCAAACAAGCCTCTCCAGTTGCACAGACAAGTTCACTAGAAGGCTATCATTCCGTTATAAATCAATTCGCCCCAAAAATGCTTTCATTTTCTTATTTGGGTATGCTTAGCAGGTTAGAAACGAGTCAATTTAATCTAAATACTAATTTATCCATTCAAATAATATGATGCTAACAAAATGAAATTAATTAATGCAATGGTTTTTTACACTCTTTTCCCAGGACTATTTTAGCTGCTCTTCATTTTAATTATAACACCAAAAGAGACACCAAAATTGATGACAATCGACAGGAAAAACTCACCGTCAAGTATCCAAAATTCAAAGGAGGAGAAGCAACTGTTCGAGAACTGAAAGTGATACAAAATTATGGTAATAATTTTGGGTTTGAAAAATGATAATATGGTTTTCATAGTATTAATTTTGTTGATACATGATACTAGTCATTCTTTTAACAGATTATGTTGCTGAAATATATGAAACTTTAGTAAGTACACCAAGAGCAGAATTCAAACAAATATCAACAGAATTACAAAATGAAGTTCCTGAACCCATGCAAAGTATGTTAACTGACAAACAAGGAAAAGAAGAGGCAAAGCAGAAATATATTTCTAGAAAACAAAAGGAAACTATCATTTGTTCTCCAACATGTTCAGGTAACTAACTTATAATTATTGACAAATCATTTCAAGATTTTAAAATTTTAAGTATTATAAATTTTGCAGTTCACAATATTCAAGTGTTGTACTTAATCCTCTATTAATTTAAAGTTTGTCATTCCATCTCATAAACTGGAACATTCTAAATGACATTGAAATTCCTCATAAGTATAAAGTGCTATTATCCAAAAAAGTCTCTTACTTTTGACAGAAACAGAACTGCAAGCTCTGATATCCAATGCTGGCCGAACTGGCAAAAGTCGAAAGGCACCACATTGTAGGAAGTGTGGCAAACCACTAAAGGGTCATAAAAAAGGACAATGTAGCAATTCTAACAACTGATGTAGAAATATGATTTTTATATACCAATATCAAAAGAGAATATAATTGTCAAAGACCAAAGGTAATAAGTGATAACTCATCTGAATATTCAAGAATACAAATTTTCTGGGATGACTTTTTCATCTGCTGTTCTTGAGTAAATGAGATCCAGAGTTGTATAAAGCCCAAAAACTACTTTAAAGGCCTTGGTTATTTGCAATAAGTGGACAATCATTATTAATTTCCACCTCGTATGACCAGCTGTTGTCTCTCATCTTTTGTCTTTGGTGATGACAATCTTTTTTGAAAGAGGTATAATGTTTGTAGTTTCTCATTGTTGAGTTGTAAAAATAATTTGTTTAGATCTAGAAAACCATGTCAAAATATATTTAAAAATTGATTTCATCATAAATTATAATTCATACCATTACTAAACTTTCAGGTAATTGATCTTATGGTCACATATATTTGTTAAGTGTTGCCTTCATCATCATCATAATCATCATAATCATCATCTTCTTCATCGTCATCATCTTCTTCATCATCATCATCTTCTTCATAACCTTTATATAAGTTATCTGCACTGGGAAAGGCCTCTCGTATCTTGTTGTATACACAACATGGTAGAGGAATGCGATTTGCTGCTCCAATGTATTCCCACACAAACCTAACAAATTGTCTGTATGAAACAACCCTGAAATACCTGCAGGTTGAAAACAAAATAAACATCAACTTCAATTATTTCTCAATTTAGCAATAATTACAATTTTCAAACATGTAAAATTACACTCTAGTTGCCAAAAAATTAGCTAATATAATTCCTTTTCATAATGCTTCATCATAAAACAAGGAGATCACAAGGGATGACATGAATTACCATGAACAATACCCGGACAATAACAGGGTCGTGGGGAGGGGAGGGGCTAGGGGTCTGAGCCCCTTTTTTCATATTTTGCTACTATTCTCTTGTATTCTAAATGCTAAAAAAGAGACAAATAACACTGCACTTACTTAGAATTAGCAGGGTTTCCTCGTCCTAAAGCTGAAGAATAAGATTTCTTAGCTTTTGTCTTCAAACCAACTCCTGCAACCTCGAGAACCCAGCGGTCGAGACAAACACTGCTGAAGGCTTCGTGGTCAGTTATGCAATCCTCCTCTTGATCGATTTCTTGCATCTTTTCTCTACATCTATCGTATTCCATACAGCACCTACATTCTTCGTGTGTTATAACAAATTCTAACGAGCATTTGCCACACTTGCACCTACGAGAAAAATGGAGATTGACTTTAAGTCGAAATCGTGGGTAACATTTTATAGTCTTTTATAGCCTTTTATACTTTTACAGTAAAACAAAGCGTAAACCTCCAGTACTTACCACTCAAAAATCTCTAATTCCCCAGAAAAACGTCTTAAAAGTGCCTCCTCTTGTTCGTTCTCACGTTCTACTTCCATCGAGTATTCTTCTGCTTCGTTCTCGTTTGCAATGGGATCTAAATCCACTTCATAAACACAAAACTCGCTAGCAGAGTGGAAGCTTTCGTCTGAGTCCGACAGACTATCCACAGGCGAATTTTCCATTACAGAAAACCAAATATTTATCCGTAATATACCTCACAACACCCATAGTAAACAAGTAAACCTGAACCTTCGGGAAGCAATGTGTTGAGAAACTGACGTCACGGGTCAGCGGCCTGTCGCGGGCTCACTAGAAACACTTGGAACACTCGGGAGCAATGGCGGATGCCAAATTCGCGTTTTTAAGTCCAATTTTTTGGTACTTCTGGTCCAGCTAAAGAAAAACGGCTTTTACGAGCAAGAATTGGGGGTATATAATTTCAATTTATGCAAAAATTAGTTTAATCAGAAGACAACGATTTTCATCGTAGTGGCACTTTAAGGTAAAGTTATGTCACTATTTTTCATGTTTAGCCTTTGTCTTTAGCAATGAAATTTTTTGAGCATTAATTTTCATGCATTAGCAATACATAGGAAAGCAAAACATTCTGAAAACTTAATAGCTTTCGCATAAAATAGGTTTAACATTCATGTTTCCAAATATCCAGAAATTTAGCATTGATAATTACTGTTTCTTTGATCAAACTTTCTACCGTGTCCAACGCACCTCTTGGGCTGAAAACTACCAGCTTGGTAGATGAGACGTTCCTAAAGATCACCACCACGATAAATTCTTGGGTTTTTTATTTTCAGAGCCAAAACGATTAGAGCAAATATGCCTATTGAACCCCAGCAAATGATACATTTTTCAAGAAAAATGTTCTGTTTCTGTTGTTTTATATCATTAGATGTTCATAATGTTTTTCTAAAGAAGAGATAGATGATCAAGAATTAGTAAATGAGATGAAAAGGAGCATAACATAAAATGTGCGTCAACCGCATCATCAATAGTGTCAGAGTTGAGGAAGGGCCTGGGGTCGAGTGTAACTATTACTCTCATCGGATGGAACTTTCAGTACTATTATTCTCATCTAGAATAAATCGAAAGTTATTTAGATACCTAGTGTTGTTTGTAGTCGACGAAACCATTTTAAGACCTCGATTATTTGCTTTCAGTTGCATACCCATAATTCCTTTGGGTCTTGTAATGTTTCACTCCAACAACCTTTTTTGAAAGGTGTGTTCATTGTAACTAATTCTTCTATGTCTTACATTCCCATGTTTTTATTCCTTCCTTACTTCTTTCCTTTCTTTCGATCTTCCTTCCTTCCTTCCTTTCTTTCTTTCTTTCTTTCTTCCTTCCTTTCTTCTTTCCTTCTCTTCTTCCTTCGTTCTTTCCTTCATTCATTCCGTTCGTACTTTCGTTCCTTCCTTTTTTGAGGGGGAGGGGAGTCATAACCAGTATCCACTGAAAGTAGGGGACACGATGATTTTTCAGAACTTCTTCTTTTTATCCGCCACAAAACAAAACAATACAACACACAACACAACACAACACCACAACACAACACAACACAACACAACACAACACAACACAACACAACACAACAAATTTTCGAAAAACATAATTTTCTGTTAAGAGTTACCTAAAGCTTTTAAATGAGTTTAATACAATAAAAATGTTGCAATTGTCCGTCAAAACACTGCAAATCACATTTCCGAGAGGCTATCATATATCTCAAAATTTTCAGGGAGGTTGCGGTAATTTTTCGGGTCCCCCAAAATAGCCCCCCCCCCCCCCCCAACTAAAAAAACTAGTAAATTTAGTAAATTCAAACTTTTCAAAGAGAAGACTCACTTGCACCACCGGGTAATAAGTATAACAATTCCGGGTCTGATATATAGATTGAGATTGAATTGGGTTACTGTACGATCAGGCTCCTTGCCTTTGTGTTCGAGGTACAGGGACGGCGGAGCTCATTTTAAAGTGGGGGCCGGGATGGGGGGGGGGGGGGGTCTAGTATACAAATTAGTGGTGAAAAGTGGAGAGCTAATATAAGAAGATGTATAACTGATGAGTAGTATGCAAAAGGTGAAAGAGCGGATCGGCTCTGCAGACTTTCTCTTGAATTGATCCTCCAGCTACCTGAAAACGATGCTTCGGACAAACTTTCGTTGTCGCGAGAAGTAGAACACAGCCTACGGCTTGTGCTTCTCTTCACACTTCTTTCGTGCTTACTTGACTTCCTGCGTGTTTATTACTGAACGGAGCACGGAAAAAGCTGTTTTATTCGTTAAGTCGAGTAAGTATACAAGCAACAATAAAAAACTAGAAAACTAACGTCTTATACTCGAAAAGGAAATTACTTGAGCCATATCTATGGCAAGTTTTACACAAAAATCACAACAAAAAAGACTTATTTTCTCCCCAAATTTAGCATTTCTTTTTTATATAATCAAAACAAATTGAAAATTGAATTTGAGGTACGTAAACATCATTGAAATCTACAAATTATATACGACGTCTAACGCTAATGATATTGAAGCGTTAAGATCCGTCCCCTGCATGATTAAATAAAAATATTCGATGAATGTACAGGTATAAATTCAATAAGGATAGCCTAACAAACTTTATTTACTTAAATTTCGTATATTTAAGAAAAGAAAATCAGAATTTGTTTTGTTTCAGTAGCTCTTTAAATTTTGGTCAGTTCGCGGATGCCGTTAAGAACACCTGTAATCTGATGTTTTGTCACTCCAGAAAAAAAATGCTTATATTCAAAAACCCAAGGTAATTTATGTTGTTTCCCTTCAAATAGCTTATTATCTTCATATTCACCGGTAATTTTACTTGGAATATTGGTTGGACACTCTGGAAATTGTAATTTTTTCCGAAGCAGTTTTCGGTATCACTTCTGGCACACGACTACTCACCAACTATGAACAAAAAAAAATTTGGTTTAATTTCTTAATTATAACCAATTATTAAGAAACATAAACATATTACAAGTCCATAGTTAACTGTTTATCAAAAATATTTGATAATTTATTGCCTCAAAGTTTCGCGCTAGCACTTTTAAAGTTGCTCTCTCAGTAATCAGGCTTACTAGCGTAATAAATCAAGTGCTTGATATGAAGAAAATTCAAATTTCAATTTCTCCCAAAATAACAGCTTTTAGAACTTGAAAATACACAAAAAGTTTTACCATCGAAGGCTCAATCCACTGGTAAATTTTGGGGGAAATTGCGAGAAAAAAATTTTTTTCCATCCGCCGTAAGCTCCCGATATTTCTCGAATCTTACAGTCAAGCTCTCTTAAGCACATGGTTAGCAACAAACCTAATGTTAACATAGAGACATACATGTGCACTAGCAGGAATTCGTGATATTGCTGAGCATTTTGATAAAAGTTCAAGAGTTAGTTAGAACAACTAAACATGGAACAGCATCAAAACTATCTGATGAACAAAGCATGATTGCTGATTTAAGAGGCATATCACCATTTAAATGTACTCCAGGACGAACACATGCACATTTTAAAACTGTTAAGTGTTCATTGCTGCAATCACTTGATTCTGGCCATTTTCGTACATGGGTTAGGTATCGCACATCCATTCATGCTAGTAGCTTAGGAAATTAAATCCATGTGCAAATATAAAACCTCAAAGTATGGAAGTCATTACTTGTCTTCCTTTGTCTTGTCACTTTCTGTATTAAAATGGATAAGAATGTTTATTATCTGAGTGGCATATTCCAAGTCAATGTGTGGATGTCTTACAGAAAAGATGTCAACTGATTTGAAGTATTCATAGTTCTCTGATATATCAACTAGGACGTCATCTGTCAAGCCAAAGTACAGAGTTACATCAAGAGGAAATTCCTCTTCTTTCATGGCATTGACCGCATCAAAATACTGCTTCAAAGCAGACTGAACAAGAGCTTTCTTTGATTCATCATGGAAAGGTTTCAATAGATCCTCTTCAATATCTGGTGAAATAGTGTTGATGCACAAGTCACACACACAACTACTTGCACATTTGTCACAACAATCGTGAAGAACTAATTTCTCAACCAATACTTCTCCAAAGTAATTGGCCAGGTATTCTCTCCTGCACGTCTTCAATATGCAGTACTCCTTCCATGGTAATATTTTGTTTACCCAGATCTTCATTGTTATAATAGAGCATTGCTTGTGCTGGGTTCCCATCACGTCCTGCACGTCCTGTCTCTTGACTGTATGCTAATTTAAAAGAATTTTTTAATTTTTACAGTGGGAATTGAAAAGCCAAGGGCACTGACAATATTTTAGAATTGTATTCTTGTCCAATCAGAAGCAAAGTTCTTATCATGAGGTTAGATTGGGCTGGGCCATCTCTGATTGGCCAAATAACAATTAATAGTAACATTCCTGAAGTATTTCAGCTACCCATGGTTATTTGATTTGCACTATAATATCTGATTAAACAAAAAATAAGAACAAAAAATAACAGTAAATGACAGTAAATGACAGTATATTCCTTTAAATTCATTAAAAAAATATGTATTATAATTATTGTTTAGAATCAGTGTTCCATATACAGTACAGTACAAAAAAACTGTACAACTGTGAAATACTTGATTAATATTATTTGTTTTATAATTTTGAATATTAAGATAAAATATGATTGTTTTTCTTACTTTCTAAGTTGCATGGGGGTCCTGCATTGATTACTCTTCTTATATCAGATGTATCCACACCCATGCCAAAGGCTTCAGTAGCAAAAATTAGGCGTATTGGACTGTCTGAAGTCCTAATCTTTGTTAAGATATCCGCTTTCCTCTGAAAAAAAATTTCCATATGTATTATATGAAAATTCAATTGTCAAAGAGGATGCATGGTAATTATATGAAATTTGACTTCTGTTAAAGGCGGTTCCGAGAACCGTTTATTTTCACAGATTACTCGCCATCAACTCTGGCGACCATACTAGAAAAATTAATTTTGGCAAAGCAGTTTTCAATACCAAGGAATGTTTTGTCAAAGTTAACCCAATAATAAGATTTCTATATAATGCAGCAATGTGTAGAAAAGTGTTCTCCAAGGCAGTGGAGAATCTTAATTATAGAATTACGTTAAATAGTTTTACAACTGCAGAAACATTGGAATTTCATGCAAATGATTTCACAAGGGCCTTCGACGAATTTTGCGATTCAAAGAGTATTCGATTTGACAGCAGCCTCGGCAGAAGAAGAGAGACGAGATACATCGCAATTCAATGCAATGGTTGTTTCAAACAAAGAAAACATGCACCGTTTTTTATACTTGCACGGTTTTTTTAAATTATTGCACGGGTGTTTACTGCTTGAATGTTTTTCAACTGCTTGGATTTCTGTATCTGTATTGTTTTTTTTTATATGGACAAGGTTTTCTTTATACTTGCATGTTTTATCAGTTTTGAAACGTTTGGCGCCTGATACCTCCAGTGCGGCCTGGAGTTACCAATGGTCACCATGAGAGACCACATTGAGGAGAAACATCAAGCCGTAATCCAAATTGCTAAAGTGAGTGTTTTGAGCTAACTGTATCCTTCCTGTGTCTAGCAGCAAATAGTTCTCTTTCAACTACGTTATTTAATCATACTGAACTTGTGTCCTCACAGAAACAGCAAACTTTAGATTCTATGCTGTTTGACACGGAGGCCACACCAACATCACCCAAACCAGCCATTGAAGTACTGGATTGCGATAGTGATCACCAAAGTGAAAATGTAACTGTTTCCATTACCCAGGTAAGTATATAGCTACCATTTTCAGGTGATAGCACACCTGTGGTTCATCATTCTTTCCAAGGTGGGGGAGGTGGTTGGGCAAAAACACATGGAAAGCTATAAAAGCTACCCCCCGCAACCAATGCACACCCTAATCATCAGCCAGCAAAGTTATCACCCCCCAACCACTTCTTCAAGATGAAATAAGAGTGGGCGGGCAAAATCAGATTACTGGAAGACTATTTTTGTGTGACCCACCTGGATTTTCAAGGGCAAAAATGAAAAACCCTCCAAGTTGTCCCATTTCCAGTGCCCACCCCATTTAAGGAGCTCAAAAAAATGTTGCCCACCGCCTGATTTCCCTAAGTGAAAGATAACTGTAGGAGTGCACAGAAACTTTTCGGTTTTTGTCTTTTTTACAAAAGCAATTGTTCAAACCTATCTATTAGCTCTAACCATACTTCTGGTTGGATTGATAGTCAAGCACAAGCTTTAGAAGAAATTTGTCCAGATGCTTCTGCAGAAGACATACTAAAGGCCCTCACAGCATCAGGGAGAGACGCAAATGCCACCGCACAATCACTTCTATGTAATTACTCAGTAGCATTGTTAGGGTTCTCTCAATTGTTAAAATTTTCGGGTAACATTTGGCATGTCTACTGTTTGGTGTTCAATATTCTAGTGCGAGAGAGATACTATTCTATTTCAATCAGTTACATAGCAGTGCTTACCTGCCTCTTTCCTAGGATTATTTCAATTTTTATTATAACTAGTAAATTCTGATTACTGTTCAGATGCATGAGCAGGAAAGTCTGATACACGCCTTTTACATCTTGTTAGTTGCTTCCCACTAGAAGCTGAATGAGTTTTCAGCGGAGCCGAGGTTAAAGCATCATTTCGTTTTGAGGGAGAAGTTGATGAAGAACAAAGAAAAACTTTGGAGTTCCTCAAAACCTACATAGATGAAATAGAAGGACAAGTATGACAGTATGACAGTATGACACTTTGCACCTTGCAAAGTGGGTCACTAAGAAGCTTGCGGCTAAAGCTAAGACAAAGGACTGTGACTTCCTCTTTCCATGGATACAGTCTGTATCGAACCACCTATGGTAGTGTATCAACTTGTGAAGGCAGTTAGGTATTGCTAAAGGAGAAGTGGATGTCTAAAGTTCACCACATTGCTAACAAGCATTCTTGGGGTGGTTGCACCGAGTTCAAGACATGTGCCCATCACCAGCTGACAAGAGAAGAGGCAAAGGCAGTACCATGGCTGAAGATGGGATCTCCTGCCCACAAAGCATTGCAAGAAGTTGTGCTGAACAAGAAGCTGTTAAAGGATCTGGAGAAGCTGACAGAATTCCACCACACAGGAGCATTGGAAGTCTACCATTCTCTTATGTTAAAGTACCTCCCAAAGCGTCAGCAGTTCAGTTATGAGGGAATGGTAGCAAGAACCCAGCTAGCAGCACTTGACCACAACTACAACATTGGAAGAAACCATGCTGTTACCTCAACTGGAAACCCGATGTATAAAGTTGTCTTTCCCAAAGGAAGTAAGTCCTGGGTGGCAAAACCTGTTCTTGAGAAGAAGTCATATGACTATGTTTACAACATGATGCAAGATGTAGTCCATGCCAGAATCGAAAGCAAAAAGATGCCATCTGCTCCCTTTCCAGAGAGGTTTTGTAGAAGAATTGCACCAGAAGAAAGGCCAGAGAAGAGTGTAGTTGTACAGAGACATGTTTCTTGATTTAATAAGTAATTTAATATGTTAACTCAGAAACAGGTGAAAGCGTTTCTTTCTCTACATATTCTCCTTTCAATTCCCAGTGAGCCTTGCATACTATTATAGTGCATACAGTATATCTGTGACAACGTTACTGACAAGATTGAATGAAATGTATAGTTTCCTAAAAAGTTTTTTTACAGGTATATTGTAAGCACTCTAACAAGCTAATAGGATATGAATTTCGTTATAGTCAAATACTCAATTATTTGTTACTTATAAATATTGGAATGTTTCAAACTGCAATGGGAACTAGAATGTCAATGTTCTTTACTGACTCCCACTTCCATACTGCACCATACATGACAAATTAACAATTTTAAAAATTACAAAGTTGCTTGTTTATTAATAAAACACAATAAATATAAATAATCAAAGTATTTTATAATAAATATTTCTATTTTATAGCTTAGCAAATTTTCATTTCTAGCTTTTATGATGAAGGTTCTGTGACAATTCATTTCTTGCAGGCATTTCATTAGAAGCCGGCAACCGGCGAAATCCGGCATCTACTTTCCATATCTGAGCCGCCTACTTTTGCCATCCCAATTGTTTGGCCCCTTCATTGATACAGCTGTCTATATTAAGTAATCCATCTCCTTACTTGAAATTTTAATGAAATCCCTAAAAGTATTTTACCAGCTCTGACAAGGAATTGGAACAAACGTCGTGCATAGAGATTAACACAGTCGCAAAACTTCTTGATGTGTGCAAACGATATCAAAAGATTGGTGTTTGGTTATGCAATGTACATCGTCCTCTGTAAAAAAACACGTTTCAATATCCATTTATCGCATGGAACAATAACAGCACTTTCAATTTACTCTACTATACCTTCTAATTTATTGTTCCTTCTGACTGGTTCAAAAGCATATGGCTGTATCGTTGCCATTTGTTCTACTTTTTTACTTGTAAAATACAGCTAAAACGAAGAGCTAATGCAGTGAGCGTTGATCAGCTGGGGTTTGCTTCACGCAATGATGTCAAAGAAGCCAAATGGGTAAACCCATTTTTTTGAAACTTTAATGTTCATTTTTTCCAAAACTATTCAAGGTTTGAGCATCAAACTTTCTCAGTATATTTTTCACATATATACCTTTAATATAAGATAGACTTGTTTTGGGGTGGAGTTCCACTTTAAGGACGTTCAATAGAAGTAGCCCTAGGGTGGGGGTGGAGGAATTATATTGGCGTTAAAATAATGGCTTGGCACCGCAAGGTTTTAAATTAAATTCAGTCCCAGTCTGCAGCTGAGTGTATAACATTTTCATCACTGTAAATAAATGTATAGTTTCAAAAATTACTTTCATTGTTTATATTAAATTTATATTTTTCTAATAAAGCCCGAAAAATTGCGAGATTGCCGATCTGACAGCATGTCGCTACGTGACATCAGATTACCTTCGCCGGCGAAAGGAGAAAATAACAAGCTCAAAGCTGAAGATATACCCGGAGCTGAACTAGATTTGAGTAAGTTATCCACATACAGAGTAGAAGAACTGAAGTTTTGGCTATCCTGCTGTGGTGATTCCCTGAAAAATCTACCAACAAAATCCGCGTGTGTTCAAATGTTAGTTTGGGGTCGTACACAACGTCGCATTGATCGTTATCATGATTTTGGTTGGAAATTTCAAGTTTGTAGTTCTGCCACTTCTCCTTTTAAGGTGCGGTAATACGAGCAACAAAATCGTGCAACTTGTCGCGCAACATTATTACATTGCAAGTTGCAGAGCGATTTTGACCGTATTACCACTCACGTAGCAACTTGTCACGCAACAAAAAGCGATGTTGCAGGTTGCCGGCTAGGATGACGAATCTCGTGATCTGATTGGTTGATATTACTTGCCTTTTGAAAACAAAGATGGCGGCCGAGGCTGCTCATCTCAAGAGAGTTGCGTCAGTGTTGTTTTTGGGCTTTTTAATTGATGAATTTGACGAAAACTTACCGAGAAAAATTAATAGAAATATATACATGAGAGATTGAATAGCCAGGAGAGAAGAGAAAGGAGTTTTTCACCAGCTTGTGAAGGAGTTACAACTGGAAGACCACCCGGCATATCGCGACTTTTTCCGTGTAAACAAAGATCAATTCTTGTATCTTGTCGAGAAAATAAGCCCCCTGATCACCAAGAAAGAACAACCGACACCAATTAACTTATGTCGGTCTTCAATTAAGCCGGACGAGAGACTGGTTGTAACTCTAAGGTTCCTGGCGACTGGCAAGAGTTTTCATTCATTGGAATATAGTTTTAGGATTTCCAGACAAATGATATCCTCCATTGTATGTGAAATGTGTGAAGTCTTATACAAGACCATGGCATCAGAGTACTTCAAGACTCCAAATAGCGAGGAAGAGTGGCAAGGGATAGCTGAAAAGTTCAATTCCAGATGGAATTTTCCTAACGGTATTGGAGCAATAGACGGGAAACGGATAAATATCCAACAGCCAAACAACTCCGGATCCCACTACTACGATTATAAGGGCAACAATAGTGTTATGCTACTTGCTGTTTTTGGTCCCGATTACCAATGCGTTTGGTCTAGTGTTGGCACAAATGGTCGTTCATCCAATGCAGCGATTTGGCAGAACGCTGACTTACGGCTTGCTCTGCAAAACCTTGTTCAAAACCTTTAAATCTTTCTCCACCTAGGCCCTTACCTGGTAGACAGAAACCAGTGCCTTACGTGCTCACTGGAGATGATGTCTTCTCTCTGACAAGCTACCTCATGAAGCCTTCTCCTAATTCTGGTCTCTCAAACGACCAACGTGTGTTCACATGAGACGAATGGAGATTGTTTCGAAATTCCATCCAGCTTCCTCCTCAGACAGTGAGATGGTTGGTTCTAGCAGCACTGACATTACATAATTACTTAAGGTATTCTATCTATTGATTAAATTTTGTTTCAAAAACAATACTCATGTAAAGGTGCTATTAGTTGACAAAGATTAAATGATAACTAAGAAAGTGGTCATTTCCCTTTATTCTTTTAGTGCAAATGGAGCGACAGATGAAGAGGATTCAAATGGTAACATAACTGCTGCCCCCTGGAGAAGTGAATCACAGCCATCATCTTGGATTGACTTCAATCCTTCCTGTAGTAATAATTACTCTACTGAAGCAAGGGCAATCAGGGATGAGTACATGCACTACTTCAACCTTGGAGCTGTGCCATGGCGGTGGAGGCTGTGCGGTTTGGACTGACATAATTTTCTTGTACATGATACTTTTGTTCACACTAGATTAGTGAAATGAAATTGGCTTAATTGATTGAGAAGGTTGTTGAAAATCAGGTTTTGTTATTTCTGCCTCTTTTAAAGCCTTTTTAACAAAAATATATTTTTCGACATCAGTCTTTCCAAATTGGGATACTAAGTTATTATCTCTGAAATCTACAATTACATATTTGAAAAATATGTTTCCTAATGTTTTATATCACCCAAATTACTATTGTCAAATCAATTGTCATTTCAGTAAATTTAAAAAATTATAATGATGATAATCAGCAAAAATGAGACTGGTATATATACTGATTGCCCTTTTGATATTAAGGTTAAGACTTGCAAAAATTTTGTCTGCATCAGTGTACATGTGATAAAAAGGAAATAACAGGTTATTTGATTTACTGTAGAATGAAAATGTATTCCATATGGAGAAAAAAAGATATTATGTCTTGAATAAATGAATGAATTTATTGAAATTTAAAATTTCACCTACCCCCCATCCCCCGTCATACATTATGAATGCAGCCTTATGGATAACCTGACAGAACATAACATTTGTACCCTGAGGATGGGCCATGCAGCCAAAAGCTTGGTCATTAAATAACAATTTGGTTGAAGAAACAGACTTATATTCAATAAGAACGTAACCTGTCCTCCTTATCTAGCTCCACATTACTGGTTCTAGTATATTATGGAATGCTTACCAATGTCACTCTACCAAAGGCCACTGTATTGAATGCCGGTAGGTATAGTAAAATCTGTATGCCATAGATTATAATAAATGTGAATCATGTACTTTATAAAACAGATTTCTTATTGACTCAGAACACATCTCGAGTGCATTCGTCAGGTGTATATTCAAAAGCAGTGGTAATTGGACCCTATCCAATAGTTCTTTAAACCAGCCATTCTTTCCTTGGTACATGTATCAATTACATACTTCGTCTACTTATCCAGCACAATGAGATGCACAATGATTTATTATTGCACGATTTTGTTGCTCGTATTACCGCACCTTTAAAAATAGAATCAACGATTACGTGAAGAATGGACATCTTGAAAACATCTTAGATCCATTGGAGTTGAGTATTTACCATTGAGGAAAGGAGTCGAAAATTTAAACATCCACATGCGACACGTCCTGTAGTAACACAATGTCTGCCCAATTTATTTCAACACAATATCTCTCAGGTAAAAATTGAGATCATTGCCATGCTTGTATATTGTTTACTTACGAGACTTTTTTTTACCTAATAACACAGTCAAAATCAGATGTTAAATGTCACACAATATTTCGTTGTTTGTTTAATTATAGGCGATTACTGGAAGACTAGCTTAGATCTGAAGTGGACAAGGAAGTTGACTGAAAATTAACCATTAGAGAAAGAGAAGTATTTTTTAACAATTGTGTTGTAAGAACTGAAGCCTGTTAAAGGAAAAGCTATGATAGTTCTTGCGCCAACGGACATCCGTAAGCAAGAGCTTCTTAAGAAAGGAATTGAGAAACATGCTGCATATGATAGGAATTTCCAGCCCTACGCAAATTATGCACTCCTTTACCATGATGGCAAAGAAGTGCTTACACTTACAGCTCGTTGAGTACAAGGAGGATATTGGGAAGCCTTACAGCCGCATTTCTCTGTACTTGATTGAGAGAGGATTGCTAGATGGACATAGTGATGACACGGAGTTTGGTAATTCTGATCCTGAAGATAATCCTAAGAGTACATCTGCTTCAAAGTCTACATCCTCCTCTACTGGCTCACAAGGTACTCGAATACTCAGGGATCATCATCACCCACTACAAAAGAGCTCCAGCAACGAGGTACCCTTACCATTGTTTCCTCTGGAGCCAGTAGCAAGCCTTTCATGATTGAAAACAACATCAGGAGACTGAAAGATATGTTTCCGAAAAGAGACGAAGCATAGATAAAGGAAGCTATTGAGTCAACCATTACTTATGAAGACGCTGCCAACCTTCTAATAAATCAGACTGAGTTGTCTCTGAATGATGCCTATGCATCTTTGCTTGAGAATGCGGATATCTTTGATGATCATACCACCATTTATCATGATGATAACTTTGATGACATGCATATTCCAGATAAAACAGCTAGCACATTTTCATCAGACCACACACTTCAAGGCCTATTAACTGAAAAGAGAAAGGAAGAACTGCACAGTAGTGAATTTATGCGCTTGAAGATCAGGAGAAACGCTGTCTGGGATGATGCACTTTTTAAAAGGAAGCAGATGAAGACAGATGATTTGACCAAACCACTGAAAGTGCAGTTTATTGGCGAGCCTGCTGTTGACCATGGTGGACCTTTGAGAGAGTGTTTTTCTCTTTGGTAAACTTTGCTGCCAAGTCAAGATTATTGTGTGAAGGAACCTTTCAACACAACATCTCAGCCCTAAATGTGAAGGAATTTCATTTTTATGGTACACCAACAGCTATAGGGTTGTAACAAGGATTCCCAGGGCCAAAGTACTTCACAAAGCCTGTGGTAGACTACATTCTAACAGGAGACATAAGTAGCCTCACTCCAAGTATAGATCAGAGGAGGAGTGAAGCCTGTCCCAGAATGCACCGCAAGATCAAATTTCCAAGATGGCGACCATTTTTGGTTGTTTATTGATGCCAAAGAAAAAATAAGATATTTTCTCTACACATGCACAAAGACAACAGAAACAACAAGTTTCCTTCACTGCCCTATGGAAAACCCCTGAGGGGGTTATGAGCTTCAGAAGAGTATAAGAGATATTTTCACTAAATACCAAGCTCAAGCAAACAAGTTAGCTCACCTGAATTCAACACAAGCCAATGAAAACTTTAATGGTATTGTCAGTACTAAAGGCCCCAAAAAGACAGACATCACTTTCCTGGTTCAGAAAGCCTAGACTACAGAGTCAGTGCATCAATCTGTCAGAAAAACACAGGATATGGTTATCTAGTAGAAGTAAGTAATACATATTTATTACTATAAATGTGAAACATATAATACCTTTTTATTGAGTCTAGATAGATACAGCTGTAATTAATTCCAGTTAATATTCTACCTAACACCGCGGTCAAACGACTGCGCATGCGTGAGCTACAAAAATCAAAATGGCGGACGTTTTTACTAGCGTTTTAGTTCGAAAGCGTTTTTCAGCCCGTTTTCATTGAATTTTCTGACTTTAAAGTCCAATTAAGTTTTGTTTCCTACTCATCCGATCACAAGCTAAATGGAACAAGAAGAAAGTGAGTTAAAAAAGGTAAGTTAGTCTATATTACTTTGAAATTATAAATAGATCGTTTGATTTTCCATTTTTGTTTGACAATTAAAAAAGAGAACACTAAACTTGTATAAGCTTATTTTGGTAAAAATTCGATAAACTTTGAACTGTCAATTAGAATGAAGTGATTGTATATCACCCGTAACCTGAAATAGAAACAATCGCATAAGTATGCATGTACTACATAATACGTATCATGTACTGTATTACACATGTGAAGTAAAATCTTTATCGAACTTTACTTATAATAATAATAATAATAATAATAATTACCTGCACAGAATATATATTTCATAATAATATTGTCCACACGAGTTGCCCGTTATCATACCAAAACTGAATCCATATAAATACTTCGATCAGCCTATAGTATTGTCATTATAAGTATTTATATAGGAAACAGGACGAAAATCCTTCAGAATTTCCTCTATTTATCATTACTTTTGACTAGTACTATTTTTGCAAAATTAGTACTGTTTTATGGATTCAGTATTTGCTTTTGTATCCCTAATTATTTCCTTAAAAAAACTTTAAAAGTTATTGAGCACATATTATAGGTTGGTCTTAACTGTTGGTCACTATTGTTTTATAATAATCAAAAATCCTTCCAATGATTGCAGGGTTGCCTTCACAAATAATGCATCATCTTGTCCATCCAGCTGACTGTCCATCAGAAGAATTTCATTTCCTTTCCCGACAACACACAACATACTGTATAAAAGTATAAACAAATTTGTAAAAAGAATGCAACTGATGATAGTGGAACAGCTGGGGTTTCATTTGCAAAGTCCACATTAAATGAATCCCCCACAATGATGTTTTTTATCACAGATGAGAGATGTGCAACTGCTTCTGATACAGAGAAATAAGTTGGCAGTGCACTGGTGAATTGGTCATGTGTGTTGTTGCTCCTTAATATGCAAATGGCATTATTACTTGCCACACTGGTGAGAGATTTTGGTCTCGAATATGGGTCAATATGGAATTTGTTAATTACTGTTGACTATAAAGATTTAGCTAGGATAGCAATATACAGAACCCAAAGATGACTGCCATTGGCTTTAAGAAATAAAAATTAATTTTAAAAAGCACCACCATCAGAAAAAGTGGAAATAATATTATGTATTTTTGGAAAGTTTCATTGCACTATAAACTTAATTTTTTGAATCAAAACTACAGTAATTTGTTCAATCAAAATTATAAAGATTTTTGTATCTGTTCAGTTAGCTGAACTGACAGCTGACTAGCATCTTTCTTTTTTTTTCCCCCAGAGTTTTCTAATTATTCTCATAATTTCTGAAGAATTTCTTAAACCTTTAAAAACTTTTTAATTTTGTTGATATCATTCTAAGCTATAATTTAAATGTAGTGTTTAATAAAAGTATTGATTTTCTAAAATTAAAACACTCCTTACTACATCTGAATATTATACACACAACTCTCGACTCTCGTTGATTTTTACAGAGGGAGGAAAACTGGAGAACCAGGAAAAAAACCTCATAGCAAATAGGAGAGAGCAACACATCAAACAAACTTGGCTCACATACTAGCTTTGACAGGACTCCGACATAGGTCTCCTGTCACAAACCTATTGTAGCATTGGTGAGGGATTATTAACAGTAAAGACCACCCATACTACTCATGGTATCCCGAATTGTTTCAATACAAGCTTAGTTATCCCACTCTGCTGATTTGTAGTATTGAGGATCATGACTGCTAACTTCTGGAATTTCATCCTAATTCTTATTTAGATTGGTTGTAATTATTATTCATCTCCCAGTACATAAGTATCTTCATGGGCTAATCCAAATTTTTTTTATAAAGCAGTACAAATGATGTAAAGATAATAAAGAAAAGGGGGGGAAAAAACCACAAATATAATCATGAATATGATGATTCAATTAATACATATAAACAGACTAATGAAATTATGTTGATTATCTGGAAAACCACACAAATGAAGAAAATCTGGGTTTTAGTTGTGCAATACAATATTTATTTATTGCCTGGGTCTTTAACTATAAGTTTGTGTATTATGGCATTCAAATTGATGATATTATGATGTCCATTTTGCAAAGCCATTTTGTGATAGCTCTGGAACTTCTAAAATGCACTTTGTATTTCTACCATGCAATCACGGGGGAGCATTGACTATTATTTTTAGGTGGGCTAGTTATGGCTGGATCTGTTGGTAGATAGGTAATAGACCTTCCCTGAATTTGCTCGAGTAACCACTAAAGAAACAATAGTTCCAAGTCAAGGTTAATTGAGAAAAAATTGTAATAATGAAAACCTGCACAAACTCCACTTGCAACCATTGTTTTGCAGTCAATGAAGTGACTTTGGAAACAGTCTATATTGCAAGAAGAGAGGACACCATGATATATATGGTTGCAAGAGGCAGTTTTAACCAAGTACAAGCCCACTGTTGATGGCAGAGCTTGAAGATATTTTTGTACAGTAATTAAAGTTTTTTCTATGATCTATTTATTTACCAATATTTAGCCAGGGTTTTCCCCTTTCAGCATTGCTGATATCAATAAAATATTGGGCTTCTGTTCCCATGGGAATTAAGGTATGACTAACTAATATCACTAGAATGCTTTCACTGCAAATTGTTTATTAGCTGTGCTACATTTGCTCTTTGGTGTTCCCTAAAATGAACTAATTTAACCGTTCTTTATTTCAATTCTTGCTATATGAATGTCTCTAAATCCTTTCCCAGGTCAGCTTCAGTCTCATTTAAGCTTAATTTGGCCTAAAATAAAAAAATATTGTGAAGAAGAACAACAGTTCTTTGTTCAGCCTTCGCACAATAAATATACTGGTTGATTATTAAACAGCAAAGGTTTAACAGACATTTTTCACCAGGCCCTTCGTTTACAAATGAAAACATACAAATTTACCAAATCCTACTGTGCATGCGCACGCGTTTGACCGCGGTGTTATTCTACCTACAGGTCAATAAGAAAGCTGGACTTTCTCCAGGTTCAAATACTGTGAAACAAGCAAAATACCTCAATACCTTCGCCAAAAGAAACAAAATCATCATTTATTTTTATTTATTTATTTATTACGCTTTCAACAGAGTTGTGGATTGTCTAACAGGTGGAATTACACCTATAACCTAGACATCCATATAAAACATAAAATAAACAAAAAAGTTACAAAGTAAATTACTGCATTACGGCCTACATTTAGAGCAGCGGCAACTAGTAACCCAAGAACAGGTGTCACTTGTTGCAAAAGAAGTTAGAAAGAAATTATAATAATAAATTAAGAGCTGCTCATTGAAAGACTTAAGCTTGGTACATTGTCTGAGCTCAATAGGTAGATTGTTCCAGAGAGGTATTACTCGATTAAGAAAAGATGTAGCGAAGGTCTCAGTCTTATAATGGGATGAATTATATAGGGGTCCCTTTGTTGCCTTTCTTGTACGTCTAGTCGGTATATATACAGAAATAAATTTAGACAAATCTAGATCGTAGTGTCCAAGTCTGCATCAAGAACAGTAAAGAGACAAAGGCTTCAGCTAAAGGCAAAGAAGATTGCATTCAATGAATCAAAAGATTCAACAAGTATAGACTTAACCACAGGTATAAACATACATGTACTGCAACAACATCCAAAACAAAAAAATGGAATAATATAATAAAGAATATAGACATACATGTTGTCTCTATATTAAGAACCAAAGTTAAATACCTAATGAATTGTTATGTTTTCATTACAGAAGATCATGATATTTACCGAATTCCAGACCCAGTGTCAAAGCCTGAAGTTGTACCTGTTAAAGACCTTCATTGCCCAAGATTCATTTTTGATATTGCGACTACAGGACTTGGTACAGGTAAATCTTATTTTAAAGCAATAAACAAATTACTTTAGATTTACTGATGTCTTAAGTAGTGACAGATATTATTTTCTTATTAGGAAGAAACAGTCATGTCACACAGATTGCTGCAGCTGCATGTCACTCAAGCAAATCATTTAGTTGCTATTCTCACTAAAGAATTGAAGCATACAAAGCCTTAAAGGAAACATTTATCAAAAGTTTGAGCTTGATATGGATCATAGAGTCTCGTGGAATTCATTATCCACTACCACTACCCTTTCTTCTCTGCCCCGTTGAAGTCACTTTTGAGCTCAGTTCCGTTCAACATGAAGAAAAAGAAAAACTGGTTATTCACTGACGTTTCATCACTGCGCCCATATTTGACAATGGCTCAAATACCTGTTCAAGCCGATCAAGCAGCTATTAACGCTGCCCTACAAGCTCAACAGCCTCAACAGGATGCTTCCCAAGCTCCAGGCTAATTTCGCTCAATATTTTCAACTTTCCATACCTAGATTTGGGGCCAGAGAGCCAGGAGCCCAGTTGTCGTGGACTTCAGTTTATAAAGTTTAAATTTGCATGGTTCAGCAATTACTCTCGCTCAAAATTTTTCTCTTGAGAATGATGGAGATATGGCCAGAGAGCCGAGTCTGTTGTTTGATTTTAGTCTATAAAAGTTTAAATTGGCATGGTTCAGCATAAGTTTTGCTCTAATTATCTCAATATTTGACAATATTTGACCTGTTATAGTTGTAGTGCTTCGGTTTTTCGTATTCATAATTGAGCAGCCATGTTTGTTTGGTAGTGTACCCCTTTTCTTATACTTAGACGTTTCCTTCCTTAGGACCTTAAGGCTTTACAAGACAAAGTCAATGCTCTGCAGACTGCTGTAGCATCCAACAATGTCGACCACGCTCTGGAGATGGTTAGACGCTTGGCTAACTGGCTATGTGTTTTTGAGGACAACCACGCCCTGTTTGCTACCGTACAACAATTGACAGTCGTGGCCAGAACCGTTGGTCATAAAGACCAAAAGAAGTATGAAGATATGGTGCGGCAATGTCGACCTCTCGTGGGAAATGCTCGTTTCGTTACCGTTATCACTTGCCTCCTTGGTAGCGCCGAAGACCAACTGGTTTCCTCTCAAATTCAAAACCTGCTGATAACCGATGTAGCCTCACCCCACCAGAGGAGCTCTTTTTCAGCCCCACAATATGGTTTTCCCAGGCCCCTTTTCCATCCCTATGCTGAAACTGTTTCTCTTGTGGTAGATGGGGACATTTCACCCATTCCTACCCTGAACGTGGCTAGGCTTCCCATAACAGTCTTGTTACCCAGTACCGGCCGTTTAGTCTTTTGACACTTGCCGCCTTCAGTAGTTTGGCTAGCTTTATGCCCGATGTAACTTGTATTTGATGAAGTCTTTTGCAGACGTTGATCATTTCTGATTTTCTTTCGGTTGGGCACTGTTTTACCCCCATTTTTTCTCCCTTGCTGAGCCGCCTCGATGGGGTTATCTAATACCCTTCATTACTCTGTCCCTGGACGGGGTATTTCGGAGCTGCTTTGCTTGAGTTGGTTATTTTCCCTTCCCTAACTCGCGTTGATCTATTGTCTCCTTTTTCCCAGGCCTCATCTTGGACTCCTCGCCCTTTCTCCTAAAGTTGTCAGCAAAGGAATGGCTGCAAAGGCTGCTGGTAGTGGTCTCACAGTAGACCATCTGAGTTTAGCCTACATGAGGAGGGGAGTTGATGGATTATTATCACTTCTCTCTGAAGTAACATAAGAGGGAACAATCAGAGTTACCAAGAACAAGAAGATTGTTGAAATAGCATCTTATTTTGATAGATAGAACTAGTGCAATGACTAAACTCTAAAACATGAAATATGGTTCCTGAAATATAATATAGATAATACATTTCTTTCATATCTAGTACAGACAAAATCAAGAATTGGCTGAGGTGCAATCAGAAGAGTGAATAATGTCTAATGATTTATCTTATCATATAACTATTCCAAGTGCAACCATGCGTAACACGGGTATAAATACGTGGACACTCAATCAATCGAGGCCAGTTTGTTAAACTAGCTTCTAGGAGATTGTATAGTGATGGCTGATCAAGTTCCTAACAACGTCCCTGTAGTCTTGTCAGCGGAAGCACCAGCACCAGCACCAGCACCAGCACAAGAACCCCAACAGCAGCAGGCACAGCCACCGGAAGTATTTTAAAGTTTAAATTTCATTTTTTGTCTCTCGCGCTTTAGTTATTTGGTTCTTCGGAGGCCATATGACACATGTTCACTATCCACATTTTGGTTTGCTTGGAAAGTGGTGTGTTAGCGTCCACATTCCGTAAACACAGTTTTCTTCCCTTTTTAGGGTCCTCCCACTTCAGGGGGGTTGGACACAGCACACAAAGCATCACGGGCCAAAACAAAAAATTTTCTCATTCGCGTATGGACGTCGAGGAGTGAAGAGCTCTCCACAATTGCCTAATTTCATGGCACACGGGAGACTGGCACTACCGGATTTTTGCGGACTTTGCACTTTTACTATTTCGGATTCAAAATGGTGGCCGATCATGGCTGCGATAAGGGTTCTTGGCATTGGAGTTGTGCCAGTCGATATTGTAAAGCGTCCTGGAAAACGTAAGGAGAATATTACACCTTAACTAAAGTTGCTTCAGCTAGTAAACCTGTTGTTGATACTTATTTGTTTGTCCTTGGGAAAACCATAAACGAAGTCAACTTTAAGAGGCAATTGATTTGTACACAACACTGGCCCGATGGCGTACGAAAAAACCTGGAGGATCCTCCTTCAATTAAATACACAAATGTGCAAGGGAAAGCGACTAAAGAAGGTCGTGAACATTGGAACTGTGCTGCAGCTCTATGTACAAACTCATAGCGAACTAAACTCGAGGGATTACAGTACTATCGTTTAAGTTACTTTGCTCAATACAAAGACAAACAACATGCTTATAATAAAGTATTAATGAACAAAGCAGTTAACTTCAAACGCGATTTTATATGTTCAGTACACTGGTCAAAAGGATTTAGAGACAATTTAGATGATCTTCCAGATAGAGCTTGTCACCCGGACTACGTGAATAAACAAACAACAAAGAAAGTGACACCAGATAGTAAAATTGCTGCTGCAAAACGTTATCTGAGTACGAATAACCAAATAAACACCAAGAGAAGGAAACTTATACGTTCATCCCGTTCACTTGACTTTAATTCAGATGAATCTAAATTTGATATATTGCAAAAAGAATTACAAGAACTCAAAGAAAAGCTAGAGAAAAAAACCGAAGAGGCAAACAGACTGTCTCAGCAAGTGAAGGACCTCACTGAAAAAAATGACAGTTTAAGCAAGCAGATTGCACATTTTAAAAAGAAGATGAAAGACTTGACATTTTCATATGAATGCCTCAGGTTACGTCCCAAAAGATTTTTTTACATGAGTGGATTACAGTCAAACTAAGAAAACCATGATCACCCTGGAATGTTTGATTGTGTTTAACCACAGCGCGGTCACGCAAAGTTTTTTGCCGTTTAATAGTTTGAAGCTTCACATTTTATTTTTATTTTCGAGATATTAGCTCACGAGAAAAGGATTCATTAAATTCTTACAAACTATTATTGATTTATAAATCTTGATCGATGCAACCAGAAGTACACCAAGTCTTTTCACGGTCTTACGAGAAACAAAATGTGACATGTAACAATGATATTTTTACATGTAAAGAACTCTCCAGTTTTTTGTTTTGTTTTCTGTAGCAAATGTGCGCATGAGGGAGAATCGACATGGACAAGTGTACGACATGGGGAAATCATATCCTCAAGTTATAAGGGAAAACGTGTTAAATCTTCACAATAACGGATAGCTCTGGTTTCGTCGCTGAAGTACTCAATCAGTACAATAATAATAATTTTTCTGTTATGCGAAAGGCCCTCAGTGGACGCAAGAAATCTGTATTGACTGAGGACGTTTGCGCCTACATTGAAGTGGAAAAGCTCAATCAACCGAGCTCATATTCTTCCGAGTTACAAAAGAGATTATTGTTGGACAGTGTGGTTCTACCAGGGGAGCTTCCAACCCAATCATATATAACCCAATTTCTTCGTAGTGAAATCTTAATGACTAGAAAGAAAATATCTCAGGTGCCAATCGAGTCAACAACAGGCCTAAATTTCGACAAGCGAAACCAGTTTCTTGACGAAATAGGCAGACTGGACCCTTTGAAAATGCATTTTTTTTGACGAAACAAGCGTGAAAAGAATTGAAGGAAATCAACGATATGGCAACTCGTACATCAGAGAACCAGGAATTGAATATCAAAAGTATGCCTCTAATGCAACTTATACTGTTAATTTACTACATTCCGCCATTCCATCATTACAATATAATAGATGGCGCCTCTAATGGAAATGAGCTGTTGATATTTTTCGAGGATGCCTTGACTATGCAAAATCCCAATGGGAGCGTTGTTTTAGAGAGAGGAGACACAGTTGTCATGGACAACTGTGGCTTTCACCATGGATATTTTACAGAAGGAATGCTGAGAGACATGTTTGATGAGTTTGGAGTACGTTTACTGTATCAATCTCCATATTGTCCGCATTTAAACACCGGCAAACTCTGTTTCAACCACTTGAAGAGTTTTCTTCCCCGATTTTCAGAAATCACTCAGCAATAAACCCGAATTGCCATTGCGGAAGGAATTTCTTCCATTACACAAGAAAACTGTGTTGCTTTTTTTCAAACACTGTGGGTACTTGTGAATGATTTGTTTTTAAACGTTATATTATTTAGCATTCCCAAGTTGATCACGAACTTCGTAAGTGGAAATTGACTAGTTTAGAGATATCTTGAAACTGAGTATAAACACCTTGAATGAACTGATAAGACCTTGAATTTCGATGGTAGAAACAAGCATAAATTAAAACGTTACAGTTGATAAACAAAACAAAGTATTTATCTCACTATAAAACTCGTTGAAAGAGAAAATACTTATTTATATTGGGCGTAGAGGAGAACGAGCCATAGCGTAATCTCCGTAATTAGATGTAAATAAATCAAACTAAACCAAGTTCACAAGGGTTTCACTTGGGAAATCAATGCATGTTGAAAATTATATCATTCTACATTATAAATACAGGCCTTGTTCAGTCAGTTATGTAGGTGTCAATCAATAGTCACACTTGATCCAGGTGCAAATATCATAGCTGTATGTAACAATTGATACACCATTAAATGATCTATTTGATCGCAAAATAGAATATAATTGCATGGCGCCACGATGCCTCCCACAAACTCGGCCACGGTGCACTACTTGGTACAGGCAAGCTTGTTATTTGACTGAGAGAAAATATAGGAAAGAAAAATTACTAATAAAATCAAAAGATCTGAATAAGAGGAAGACTACATCTTAGAATTATAATTAGGATTTCTTTTGCCGGAATACTTTAGTGGAGTAAACAAACGTCTTTCAGGGGTTGTTTACGGTAGCCCAGGGGGGCCACCACTCGTTTTGGTTTTTGGTTTTCACTTTTTGGTTTTTGGTTTTCACTTTTTGGTTTTTGGTTTTCACTTTTTGGCCTTAGTTTTTTTTCCAACTTTTCGGTTTTTGTTTTCAACTTTTCGGTTTTTGTTTTCGACTTTTCGGTTTTTGGTTTTCCCTTTCGGTTTTTGTTTTTCACTTTTCGGTTTTTATTTTCACTTTTCGGTTTTTGTTTTTCACTTTTCGGTTTTTGTTTTTCACTTTTCGGTTTTTATTTTTCCCTTTTCGGTTTTTGTTTTTCACTTTTCGGTTTTTATTTTTCACTTTTCGGTTTTTTTGTTTTTCACTCTTCGGTTTTTGTTTTTCACTTTTCGGTTTTTGTTTTCACTTTTCGGTTTTTGTTTTCACTTTTCGGTTTTTGTTTTTCACTTTTCGGTTTTTGTTTTTCACTTTTCGGTTTTTGGTTTTCACTTTTCGGTTTTTGTTTTTCACTTTTCGGTTTTTATTTTTCCCTTTTCGGTTTTTGTTTTTCACTTTTCGGTTTTTATTTTTCACTTTTCGGTTTTTTTGTTTTTCACTCTTCGGTTTTTGTTTTTCACTTTTCGGTTTTTGTTTTCACTTTTCGGTTTTTGTTTTCACTTTTCGGTTTTTGTTTTTCACTTTTCGGTTTTTGTTTTTCACTTTTCGGTTTTTGGTTTTCACTTTTCGGTTTTTGTTTTTCCCTTTTCGGTTTTTGTTTTGGAAAAATAAGAAAACAAAAACATAAAAAGCAGAAACAAAACCCGAAAAGCCAAAAGCAAAAACCTTGAGTCTAGACCATGAGCCTCCCGCGTTTAAGCAAAACAAATATGGCGACATTTTAGCTTTTCGCTCGTTTACGTCTCTCAGACGCTTTCATCTACGCAAAATTGATTAAATCACTGCTTGTGGCCCTATTTTGAGAACGTACGAACTTAGCTCTATGTAACTAAGAAGTCTAAGAACAAAATGAAATTCATTCCAAGTATTTGCATGAGATTTTTTCTGATATTATACTAATGCTAGAAGAGTACATCTTTTAGGATACATTATATGTGATTGTATATATAATTGTTAACATAACTCCAACTCCTTAAATACCTTTCAGCTGCTATTTAATGAGGGTATCTTGTTTTAGGTATGATCTCCAAGCGCATTTTGGCACTAGCGAAAAGCACGCTTATAAATAAATACAGCCCTATTTTAGAAAAGTGTTGCGAAGGTTCTGTTGCATGTATGTAGTTTACCAAGCTTTAAATCAGTTATTTTATCGGCATACGTAAAAAAAAAAAATCAGCACAGAAGGAAATATGCCAGAACAACATCAGACAAAGTTTGGAAAATTCCATATTAACTTTGTGTATACTATTTTTATATTTATTATCATAATAAAAGGGAAAAGCTACCATAACTAATAAGACATAAAAGCTATGCTTATCAAATTATTTAAAAGAAGAAGTATTTTATCAAGATATATGCCTGCATGTATATGTGTACATTACCATAACTGGGACTCCCAAGAATGACAAAAATTCTGTTAGTTTTAAGCGATAAGGCAAACCAAACAAAGTTGATAAAAAGTGAAGCAACCTAAAAAATTAAGACAAAAGAGCGTAAAAGTAGAAAACTTTACATCTTCATCTTAAATTGACTTAAGCATGTCTTAAAGCCTTAATCTTTGCCAACCTTTTTTAGGGGAAAACATTGCATGATCACAAATACGATACATAAAAAGAACTTTAACAAAAAGATAACATTGAAGATAACCACAAAAAAATAATTAGCTTGTGTGTCAGTGTCGGTCTGATGCAAGAGATAAAACACAACTGACTAGTCTTTGGAAAAAACAACTGCATCACTACAAAGAATATAAGAAATAACTACTTTCAGCATTACAGTTCAGTGATTAATGATGGCAGGTTAGTACATATATATGTGGATTAACTTACCGACTATATATAGAAAGCAAGAACTTTTAATAAGTTTTTTATATAACTTTTCTCTACCTTGCAATTATAGGCCACGTGTCCGACCACAAAGGCATCTCCAGAGGGAAATGTTCTTTGTGTTCCTGCCTGGTATATGTCGAAAAACCAGGAACAAATATATGTGGGAAGTGCCCATGCCCCTCCTCACAGCATGTAAGGAAAATATTGTTATTTCATATACATTGCATTCATTGCGTCGTTAATGGTACTCTAGAAACTGATCACAATGGAGAGCTTATTGTCTTACATAGAACAGGTTGTATAGGTGCTGAAAGATGTACTTGTAGGGAGTATATTTCGGTTCCTGGCACCGAAGATTGCTATTCCTGTGGACATCTCCCTAAGCACCATAAAGGTACTGGGAAAGTGACAGTTGCTGGTACTCCTGGTGAGTTAATATTTGCTTTTGTACTAAACAGATATGCAGTACTTTCAACATGAGATACGTATGGAAGCCTTATAATTAGTGCATTCTAATATTAAATCGTTTCGAATTCCGAATTCATGTTGCATAAACGGAAATAAGGCAACTTGCAACAGGTGACACCACCACCCTTAGAACATTACAAGCTATATAGCTAGTAACTGTGTTAAAATCGATTCCAGAAACTGAAAATTAGTAATGAAGTTTCAGCCGGGCAATGTGCAATACAGGATGAAAATGGCATCATTTACCATTTTTCTCTTAAAATATTTTTTTAAATAGAAAAGAAAAGAAAACCATTATCTGAAACATCACTTTTTCATAATTTCAAGGTATACTCTTTCCATTTCTTGAATTCACTTCTACACGTCAGGTACTTTGGCGGTTGAGTCACATATGACCTTTTTAAGTAGGATCTGTTTATAGACTACTTTTTCTTCCTTAATAGGAGGATCTGGATTTAAAAAGGAAACAATACGTAAGTAAATACTTCAAAAACATTTCCTATCACGTAGTCAATATAGTGATAAAGCTATGAAAATAATAAATATTTAGTATAATGTTAGACTTGAATATAGTGTGAACCAGTGATTATGATCGAGACGCCATTCAATGCTCGAGTGGTGATTACACAGTTTTGGCCAAAGTCTGTTAGTAAAGAGTATAATACTACAACATTTTTTATCCCAACATCATCTGTTCTCTAAAATTCAAAACTCAAGCTTAAGTCTAACATTATGCAAACTGATATATAGGTTTGATCCACCCACATTACCTAATCAGAAAGAAGTAGCAGGTACGATGGGTAGCCATGGTGGGAAAGCTAAACAACAAAAGCGAAATCTAAACTCACCAACTTTTAGAAAGGTAATATAGCAAGTGCTATTGGAAAGTAACATATCTACTGCCACTATGGTGCAATACACAGATTTTCATTGAATTTCCAGGGAACATGGATATGGTGGAGAGAGGGGGCTGTAGCCCAATCTCAGTTTTTCCCTTTTGCAGTAGTCTCTTATATTTTACAATCTTGCCCCCTCCTTACTTTTTAGGGTACACCACGGTCCTTGATTTCTTAGTATTCCACAAAAAAATACATAAATTCAAATTTAAATGGGGAGTGTTTTAAGTAAGAGTGTCAATACTGTAAAAGTTATCTATAATTAGTTGCTTTCTTTATTAAGAAAACAATGAAATACAACAAAATCGTCAAGTCTACTGTTAGACTCGTTTTATTGTTAGTAAGATAAATATAAAAAAATGTATTTCATTTTCAGTCAAAAAAGATGCAATTAAAACGGCCAAAATACATGAATGGTGGCAAGAGAACAACATTTGTTGAATCTGGTGATCAGCAGCAGGTGTGTTTACTTACAATAAGCAATTATTGGACGAGGTTGAGCAAAATATCATGATTTGTTAGTGGCTTGCAAGACACTAACAAATCTCGATATTTTGCGATAACCGAGTTCAATAATTGTTTTATCATTCAAATTATTTTTTCTAATCTTTGAGGGGCAGTGCGAGTCAAACAATAACAAAGAAGTCAGCTCATTTTTTAAGGGAAGCGAGCCATTGGCAAATGCAGCGTTACTGCGCATGAGCAGACCGTTATTTGCAGTAAGATGGCTCTGCGCCGTAATGCGCATGAGCAGACCGTTATTTGTAGGCAGTTATTTGCAGTTCTCTCGGCCAATCAAAATGACGGAAAAAATAATTTGAATGATAATGTGCATTAATGGACTAAAACTCCTGGATTTGATACTTTTTGCTACTGATGTTTTTAATGTATTTTCCCCCTTCAAGATTCATATACCCAGGTGCCGTTTAATAAGGTCACAACACTTGAAAACATATTACTGGCAGCAGCAACCACATTTCTGGATGTTAAAGAGGATTGTTACAGTGAACAGTTTCTTAAAGTGCTAGTCTTACGAGAATGACACTATCCCTGAAGAATATATCTTATAAAAGTAGACATGCTATATAGTTCATTGTCAAAATTTTATTTTGATACGAGACCGGGAAGATGTTGTATTTAGCCTTTAAAGTTCGGCATTTTCGGTCCGCCATTAAACGAATGCGTTCCGGTGAGGTTGGTAACAATTCAACGGAAGTGACGTCATACGCGCAACGATTAAAATTTTGCGACACATACTAGATACTCTGGTCTTGCTATCACATCAACACTAAGCGCATGTTTTACCAGTTTCGACTAAAAACCTGAAGTTTTAAACACAATTACAATTAAAGCATGGAGAGCATGGAGAGCAAAGTCAGAAGTCAAATATGACATCACAAATAAATTAAATACAGCTCCGCTGACCAAGCTAATCGCTGTGACCAAACAATGGCCCACTAACTTTTTAGCGATTTTAAGAACAAAATTCATTCCCTTAATTATTTTTTTTCGATCCGACTTTTGTTAATTCGTAAACTATACGACCTATTTGTGGATAATAATCACAGAAAAGTGATGATTTTACAGTCTCATTCTCGTAAGACTAGCACTTTAAAGATATGGGCATTGATCTGTTTGTGTTGGATGATAAGGCGAGGGTTACTGACCCAAGCTTTACCTACAACAAAACATCATTCTATGTTTGCTATGTGAAGGTGAGTACTGTATTAGTATTTTCTTTTATAATCTCTAATTTATAGGCGGGGCCTAGCCCCCCAGCACACCCTCATTTATTTGCTTTCTATCCTTGTCAATTTGTCTTTCAGGTTAATTAAGATTACATTAATTTCTTTGTAAAACAACCCGGGTTGTTAAAAGTCTATCATAAGTTGTTGGTGATGCAACTATCTGTCAATAGGCATCAAAGCTTACAAAGCACTAATGGGAATTACTGGGTACTACAAAAATGGAACAGGGAACTCAAAGGAACTACAGAGAAGACAAAAATACTGTCATTTTCGTCTGTTGAAATACTTTCATTTTCCTAGAAAATGTCGAAGGAAATACTAGTGTCAGTGGAATTTTTAGAGGGGTAGAAGAAGCATAAGTACCCAAATTCAATTTCGGTAATTTAGCAATTTGATGGTGCTCATGCACATTAGATCAGTATTGCATGAGGATTTGCTCTGTATTTTTTGTCTCAAAAACATACAGATCATATGGTTCATCAGTTATGACTAAATCTAACCACGATTGTTCATATGACTTCAGTCTATTGAAAGATATTTTGGACAGATCGAATCAAGTTCCAGCCCCTCATTGTCAATGTAAGTCACATTACATTCGTTCTCCAAAAAAATAATTATAGCCACATGTCATTCTTACATTTACTTAATTTATAATTTATTTAATTATAACCCACCTCCAATGGTACTTAATTATATTTTACAGTACTTCCAATACCAGTCCTAAGAAGAGTAATCATTCGGTTGCTATCATTGAGCATAATGCAGATGCAGAAGGTACTGTACATATACAACTTTTTTGTTAGCAAAATGAGCAATATTTGTAAAAATGAAATGGTTAAGTATATCAATACTATACTATGAGTAATGGACTGAGGGCGAGTATAATGTAAGGCTACATGGATATAATGTGAATATGAATAATTATGTGTAACAAAGTTAAGGGGGAGTTAACTATATATCTGCTTGTGTGTCATGTATTTATTTTGTCAACAGAAACAAAAGGATTGTTAAGCAAAACTGCCATATTGGCAATGGGCAAAAGTATAGTTTCCCCATCCATGCATAATACAGGTATGCTTATTGAAACATTATTTCATCCAAAAGTTGTTAAAATAAATTAGGTACACTTGACATCCCACATTTGAAAGAAGCCAATTTATATAAGAAGCTGCTGAAGTAATTAGGTATTTTTAAAAATTGTCAGCAGTCCATGATGGGCAGTTGCTTGCATGCATCCTTTCCTTTCATTAGTGTTGTACATGTTTTATTTATTTATTTTATTTACATAACTTTCACCCAACTAAAAATATAAAACTAAAATACATAATCAGAATAAATAATATTGGGCAAGGAACACACAACAGAGCTAGAGCATGTATGTTCATCGTCATGACGTCATCCATTGTTTTGATGGACAAAACAGCAAGACAACAACTTTTTTACATCTTTAAATTCTAAAAGCTCTTAAAGAAAGTCAGTGACCCTGTTTTTTATTTTATTTTTGAAAGACATACATTATATAATTTTAGCACTTTATGATTTTAGCAGCCTTTTTCTTCCTTTCAAGAAAAATTTTCTTACAGCAAGACCTTTGATACAGAGGCACAGTCCTGGCAGCCCCTTGGGATGTTATCACTGCGATCAATATCAACAGACCCATTGTCAGAAGGGGGCATGTGGGCTGCCTATCATGCTGAAATTGGGTCTGTTGTGAACAAGAATCCACACCTGACCCAGTTTCAGCCTGGTACAAAAGTTGTGCTGAAGCAGTACCTCGAAACACTGCACACAAAAATTAAAGAAGCAGATAAGTGTGTCAAGCGAGTGGCTATGGAAGTAAGAAATAATTCATTGACATTACAGTCAGAACAGCTCCAGCATACCCCCCTAGGCTCCATCTATGATTTCATTATTCGAATATTGACTTGATTATTCACTAGTACTCAATTGCAAGTAGATAATTCATTTTCAAGTGTGGAGTCAGAGTGAATAATGAACTCAATAATTGAATAATAAATTCATCAATATATTTTAGGGGGGTACGCTTGAGCCATTTTGACTGTAATCATCTTACATGGATTAAGAAATTTAATTCTAATATTTATATAAAGAATGGCATGCTACATCACAAAATAGTCAGCACTTGGTCTTTTATCACTGTGCCAATGTTCACGCTTATAACCAAAAACTAAACAATTATGCACCATATTCCTGCACAATGTTATTTGCATAATCTTGAATTCATTTTCATTGGTAATTTGCAGGAGGTTCAAAACCAGATGGCTGCTTCATATTCCCAGTTGGCTCAGTTGGTTGAGCACCAGACTTTAGTGCGGGAGGTCGTAGGTTCAAGCCCTGGCCGGACCAACACTCAGGGTCTTAAAATAACTGAGGAGAAGGTGCTGCCTTTGTAATTACATCTGCAAACGGTTAGACCTTCCCGTGGCTCAGATGACCACGTAAAATGGCGGTCCTGTCTCTCCACACTACCTAACCCTGCATCGGAGGGACATAAAAGAACCACTGAGGACGTAAAGAAACCCTGGCAGTGACCACCCTCAGTGTCTGGCCTTTACTAATGATTTCTTAATGGGTTGATTGTGGGATGGGTATGGGAGTTTTAAGGGGTTGGGAATCAGTGCAATGTACCTCGAAGGGGACCTCGTGTCCTATTGTACAGCACCAGCCTGCGGGCAATTCTCAAATAAAATAAAAAAATTATCAAAGTGATTCACAGAGGCACTGAAGATAAACTCAGTTGCAAGTGCCATTGAGTAAGTCCTGCTTTCATTAGATCCATTTTTTTACATTAACAACAATGAAATAATGAAATAGTTTTATCCAGCATCAAGGCATATCAGTGTATAATCCTTTATAACCCTTATCTCCTTTTCTTAAACTATCTTCTGCCAAAAATTACTTGCAAAAGTCATACTTTGATATCAAACTTGTCTGTTTTAGCTTAAATTGTCCCTAATGAACTGTGCTTTAAGCCTCAAACTCCAGAAAAAGAAGTTGAGGAAAACGTTCCCTACAAATTAAAGTATTTATAAAAATATATTTATAATATTGACATTGACATTGAGGAATTATAATTATAGGAAAATAAAGGCGAGCGCAAAAAAATGTTAAAGTGCATTTTTTTTTGGATTTTTTCACTCTTGTATTTTCTCCTTTTATTTTCTCAAAATTGGGCTCCATGTGTATTAAAGCCATAGAGCTTTTCTACTCTTGAAGAAACGATCATCAAAATTAAATATAAGGAACTTTCCAACAATTAAAAATATATTGCCTATTTCAGAATAATCCTATGTTTCCTTTTTGAATAAGTGAATACCAGGCAGGAACCACTTTTTATGGAAGAGGCTCTAGAAGGTAAATTTATTAAATACCTAAACAACTTGGGAGAAGCCACAAAAAAAGGAAGTGAATCAAAATGCTCCATCCATCGAATCGTTTAAAAGAAAACTGAAGACATTTTTATTCAATGCATAAAATGCAACTATTCTTATTAACTAATAAGCATTATTAGATCTTTATCTTATTATATAGAATTACCTTGTTAGGGGAGTGACGTCGCTTGTGATCAGTTCGGTTCGGTGTGGGCTGGCTGGGAGAGGCGTTGACTCTTAACCTGACTGATTTTATTGTTAACGACATCCCTCTGTCTAACGTTTGTCGTCCATTGGTTATTGTGGTGTTGGAGTCTTGTTTATTTATGACTCATATTTCTTACTATTTTTCTTTCTTTCTTTCTTTCTTTATCTTTGTATTTATCTATTAATATAACTTATTTAATTGCTTGTTTGTTTGCTTCTTGTTTATCTATTTATTTATTAACGATGTGTTGTGAGCCTGTCGCTACTCCCTGCTCTTCTCTCGTTATGTTGTGGTTTGGGTGGTACCAGGCTCTCAATCAGTCACATATATTCCATTACGGTATTATTTATTATTTTATTATTTAGCTAGCTTATTCACTATTCATAATATACATTATCAACATACATACATATATATATATTTTTCTTTTTTACTATTATTTTTTTTTGTATATATTCTAAGAAGTTAAGAATAAAATTATTATTATTATTATTATTATTATTATATTATTAAGGGCCAGATTGGAAAAAAGACAAAAAATCTTTATCTGTTTAATAACCCTAATAAAGATTGATTGATTGTTATTTTCTGCATCTCTACTAGCCTTTCCAATATTTCATATCTTTTGTAGATGTTGGAAGTCCACTTACTTTGTACTCTGCAGTATCCTTTAGGATTGACCGGCAACATCTAGCATCAGGCTGCTTACATCTGCAGACCTAGAACAAACTTGAATGGATTTCTCATCAGTACATAGAGCATGACACCATAAATAGATCCTCCAGTGTCTATACATCATTTTTAGAGACGATGCACTAAGATATCAATGGGACATCATTATACTAAGGACTGAAACCAGGTGATCTGACTAGGCGCACAAAGCATGATTTCCTAATCTGAAAAAGAATCAATCCCATCATCCACTGTACACTCAATTCACTTGAATTTCATGGCAGCAGTCTTAGAAAATAAGCTAGATATGAGCGACTTTCTCGCCAATAAATATTTTCTTGTCGAAAACGAGGGACTCTAAATAACAGATAAAAGGATTTTCTTAAGTTCTTGAGGCCTTCGAGATTACCTTACGCACGAGCCAAATTTCTCGCTGCCTTTTCAATATCATTATATAAAAGAAACCGATGAAAATGTATTTCTAGTCTCATCTAGACAACATATTCTTTAAGTCTTGAATCCTCGGAGAATTGACACTTCTCCTTGCATATTTGTACTTGTATGCTATTTCGTTTTGTTTTGATTTCCCCCTGTTCATCCATGATTGAATGATGGAACAGACGCATGGGATTGATTCTTTTTCAGAAAAGTGATTCCCAATCTGATTGGCTCATCGTTTTTCCTCAGATCACCTGTAATGTGAATAGCCATATGGTTCCCCAAAATTCTCCAATTATTTTACAACTATTTTTTACTTACTGTAAACTAATATAACAGCTGAATAGATAGTCCTAACAAGCTAAAACTTGGTCAAAGTACTACTAAAGCAAATACCTTTCTAATCGCTCATTGTTCCTGTTGTGGAGTTTCCATGGTAATCGTTAATATGGTCATTTTGATAAAAATATCCTGCTTTTTTCGTATTTCAACTATTTATGGCTTTACTTCTCATGTTATGACAAAATTTAAATGTTTTACATCGAATATAACTTTTTTAGCTTCTGAAAACCTGTAGAGGCTACCAACCTTATCAATATATATTGCCTGTGCTTCCCACCGTTTTGTGTAGTGTGAGTCTGCTAACCAGCTAATATTTCTGTCACATCATTCTTGTGCAAGTTGTTATTCTGTCAGTTAATGTTGTACAGTTCCGTACGTCACGATCCGGAAGGACAATTAAAAGGTCCACGAGATTTCAGTTGAATAGTTAATTAGCAAACATTTGTTTATTATTGTTTTTTCGTTTGTCCTTATATGCAAATTCATGTACAGGACCTTTAAATGTAGTAAAAATCTTTGAGTTCATTAGTTAGCAGTAAAAGTCATCAAATAAAGAAGTCATCAAATAATCTTGTATACTGAGCCATTGCTAACTCCCTTCCGACGCGTTGGATTGTACAAATGTAATCATGTAGTGCGTTCGTCAATTGGTAAGTTCTTTGTCATTGTTTGCTTGAGTATTGTCCTATTGTAATGTAAGGCTCTTTGTTTTTAGGATTTTACTGTATTTGTATGTGAAGACTGTGAAAGTTAGTAAATGTAAAGCCATTTGACGAATAAACCATGTGTTGAGAAACAACGTTGAGAGACAATTCTGTGAATCAAACCCTACAAATAGTAACAACAGACGCCCAGTATCGAGCATTGTAACAGGTGACAGTATCTCCAGTTCCCAACACCAAAATTAATGAAATAATTAGAGACCTTTCACATAACTTCAACTACTTATGATAATTAATCACTATAGTAGAAACAGCGACTAAATATGCAAATAAGTTTCTACACGCACGGGTGACCAATTGCGCTGTCTTTTTCAGTCATTCTTGTGCACAAAATGCAGGCAAAAGTCATAGAGGACAATAGAGTGCAGCCAATAAACACATGGGGTGATCGAAAAGTGTTGGAGTGGGGGCAATCCTCGAAATTTTAGTGATCTTTATGGAGAAAACATGAAAAACTTTGCCTGCCTATCAAAGAGTGCCACCCCCCTCTTATAGGTACATTGAATACAATGTACCTACAGCTAATGAAGGAGTCAAATTTTGTTAAATCTCAATCTTTATTTACTTTTTTCAATCTGTTTCGTCTCCACTTTCAAATTTATCTAAAAATTTGTCAATTCTTCTCATCATTTTCATTGCCTTATCACACATTTCGGTGTGCGCCTTGTTTGCAGCCATTGAATTTCCTTTAGATTTCTTCCTCTTCTTACACTTTCCCACTGTGGCACCCTGTGACGAGGCTGGCTCCTTAACGGCAGAGTTGGTTTGAACTGTGCTTTCTTCTTCCTCCTCTTCCTCAGAATCATCGTCATTCAGATTTGCAGCGAAATTCAACTTTGCCTTTGCTCTTTCTTCAGGACTGCTTTTCGTTGAATATCTTGTCTTTGCTTCTAAGATGGTCTGGGACATTCGGACTGACTGTTGTGTAGCGGATGTGTGCTCCTGTTGTTTTGCAACTCTCTGAGCCTCAGCGACATTTTGGCTTACAATTCGGCGAATCCTTTTTATGATAGCTTCTCGTGCTGTATTTGAATAATACTTTTTTAAATTTGAGCTTCTATTACCACGAATAGGTTGATCATTAATGCGCTGCTTGACGTGTTTGAGTATTTCGTCCCACCCTGAAAATATTGAGTAAGTCTCGAGTACAATTGCTTTTTCTTCTTCTGAAATTGGAAGACGGCTAGATTTCTTGGCTGAAGCAACTGCATAAGAGAAAAGAAGACGATATTTAATTATCCAACGACCATAGATAACATTGTATAGTAACAAAGGTCTCAAAACGTACCCGAAATTTGACCCACTGATGGTTGATGTTGGTCTGTTTCAAGTTCTTCGAATGGTCGCCAGAATTGTGCCATTTTACTATCTGAAAAGGCTTGAATGAATGGTTATGGACTCTACCTTTATAGCAATACTTAACAAAAGGCAAACTTTCGTCTATTAACAAAAGAAGCTTGTTGGAATGATGACTCTATCTTTATTTTAACAAACTTAGGCCTAACGAATTTCAACTCTTCTTGAAAAAGGGGAGGTTCAAACTTTGCAAATAAAATAAACATTTCGGATGAAAAAAGGAAAGAATAGTCTTTTCTTCTGGTGCGAAGTCCAGTTACGTAATACCATTTATTTTATAGGCATTACAGTGAACGCAATTAAAGCGTTTCCTATTGTCTAATTGCTACTATTTTGCACAATTTACCTAAGTCAATTTCACGGTTTAAGTGCGATCACCATACTGCATGCATGAGCTGGAACAAAAATGAATTGCTTTTAGTTGGATATCTATTCATCATTTATTTTCATGCACATTTTTTATGCTGTTGTTTTTTTGTCCCCTTTGGGGACAAATTAATACTATCCATTAATTAAACCTGTCATATATAAAAAGGCCATACATGGAAATATGAATATTCCTGCGCGATATTACAATATGCCGATTCCCGTTCATCAGTTCGTGGCTGTAATTGGAGCTTTCCTAACGTTGTTGGTGCAGCTTTCTCCACCACCTGCTAACAATTTCAACCAACTGCAGAACTTCATACGGATGTTGGTTTCCATTATAATGCTGCTATCATCGCTTCCAAATGCTCCTCCATTGATCGGCCGTATTATGCAACGTCTTGATCCAGGATTCGGTGGCTTCCAGTTTCAAGGAAAAAATGTTTTTGATGATATGAAAAACCAAAGGTACCTATTTTGGTTAAACACCGGAGAGCTTCCCGAAACTATGCTGGACATATTCACCAAGGTCTCTGCAAACATGTCTCATTTAAACAGGAGGGGAGGACAAAGACAAAGGAAAAAGGATTCCAAGCTTAACAACCTAAACAAAGTTTTACTGACCTTTGTTTGGCTTAGAAAATATCCTTGTGTGGACACTCTGGCATTATGGTTTGATGTGAGTCCATCTACAGTTACAAGTATAATCCATAGTGTAATCCCAATTTTATGGCGATATTTTCACAATCAAGTATCATGGCCAAGTTTGGCAGAGTGGAACGCTTTGCGGGGAAACTGGCGTTCTTTTCCTGATGCTGTTGGGTGCATCGATGGTACGCCACATGAAATTTACAGACCTGAAGCCGAACCCCAGCAAGACTTTTTCAGTGGTCACCATCATTACCATCTCATGAACACCCAGCTTATCGTAGATAATCTTGGTAACCTTGTTTTCCTACAGGCTGGTTTCCTTGGTTCAATTAATGATGCTGGCAATTATAACTTAATGGAGAGAATTGGACCAGGAACGAATTATATGCCCCGCGGTGCTGTGATTTTGGCAGACAAGGGATATGTAGACATTCCTCCATTGTTAACACCGTTTCGTGCAGTTCAGATTAGACGCCTCCCAAGGAACCAACAACGATTAGCACGAAGATTCAATCATTGACTTTCTAGATGTCACATTATTGTTGAACACACATTCAAACATGTAAAAACATATCGTTCTATAGGAAGCGTATGGCGCCATCCAAGTTGGTTTCAGCCAGTTGTTGTCGAGCTGTGTACATTCATAGCTCAAAGGCATGTTGCACTTTTTGATGATCTTTAATGAAAAAAGTCGGATATCTCATACATGAGAAATATGAATTCGTATATATTGCAAAAAAGTGGCTAGTATCCAAAAATCATAACACAAATAAATAAAGCAAAAATAAATAAATACTTTTGCATCTGATATAAGCTGTGTGGTATTTTATTGTATTGTACGAGGGCAAATCGTCTCACATTTTAAACAATCCAATTATCTAACGCATGAGAAGACGGACTAACAAAAAGCTTCATGAAAACGTCGTTTACAATTGAAAGAAACAGCAATACAGATAAAATTCCCGAGAAAATGAGCAATTATAATTCTACTTGCCTGCAAAGAATGACTGAAAAAGACAGCGCAATTAGTCACCCGTGCGTGTAGAGACTTATTTGCATATTTAGTCGCTGTTTCTACTATAGTGATTAATTATAGTGATTATCATAAGTAGTTGAAGTTATGTGAAAGATCTCTAATGGTCCCCTTTTTGAACCATTTATTGTTTACACCTTGCCCCTAAATATACCTTTGTATAATAATTCGTTAAATTTCAGAATAATGCTGCATAAGTTTGGTTATGTGACCTTCCATTATTTTTCCTTACCAGCCTTGGTGCATCCTTTATTTATTTATTTATTTATTTATTCATTTATCTGCTTTACAACTTTGATTTGAAACCAGTTGAAGGCATGATCAACAGGACAAGAAGTCCCATGCTAAGACCAGCCTTTCTATATGATTTCAATACTGAATTTCAAAATTGCTTTCTTTTATAACATACACTTGCCTTTAGTTCAAAAGTTATTATCAATACTCTATTTTGAAACAATAAACTAAGATATTACATTTCATGATGTATGTCTTTCCTGTTTCTCTAAATTCCTTGGCCAAAAGATGCTTCGAATTTCAGGTTCATGACAGCTTTATTCACTATCATTATTATTTTATGTTCAACTGTCATTATTTTATATAATTATAGTCATGTTCTATTTTTTGGATATTCATTTTTTAAATTTATATCCCTTTTAGTTGACTTCTTAAGTGAACTATATATTAATAGAGAAGACAGCTTCAATATAGAAGAAATCGCAAAAGTCAAGACGGTTACTGTGAAAAGGAGACGGTTTGAAATGACTGAGGCTGGAGACAAACTGTATGAGGAATTTCACAATGAGTGGGAATTGAACATTTGCAAACAACATCATCATGACCCCTTAATTGGAGGTGCATAAATAATTTGCACCATGCACCATCTAAAGTGCGCATAATAACCTTGCGTTTATCTGCCCTCTGATACAGTGATGAAATCAAGGTTGAGAAAATAAAACGGAGACGTCTGGAAAGAGCTTGGAGGAAATCTCGTCTGACCATAGATCGTCAGTTGTATGTGGATCAATGCAATGTGGTTAGACCTCTTGTTAAAACAAATAAAAATGAATTTTATTCCAACATTATCTCTGAAAATCAGTCCAATCAGAAAGTTCTCTTTTCCACTTTTGAGAAATTGACAAATAAGAAAGCCGATCAACTTTTTCCTTCGTCTTCCTCTACTAATGAACTTGCCAATTCTTTTGCCAACTTTTTTGAGAACAAGATAAAAGTTATCCAGGCTGGTTTTGACAATGCTTGTTTTAATGATGGTAATTTGCGTGAAGGTTTATCACAGTAATTAACATCTTTGAGGGAAATCTCATCAAATAATCTCTCTAAACTTATCCTTCCCTTAGTGGCTAAGTCATGACCCTAGATCTTGACCCTGTGCCTGGTATGCTATTGAAAAACTGCTTTAAGGTACTTCTTCCGGTTATGACAAATATTGTAAATCTTTCAATATCAACGGCTACTGTGCCATCGAACTTAAAAGAGGCTTTATTAAGACCACTTCTAAAGAAGCAAGGCATGCCACCAGAGGAGTTCTGTAGCTTCAGGCCCGTTTCAAACTTGTGATTTATCTCAAAGGTTATTGAGAAGGATGTTGCTGCTCAACTGATAGAGCACCTTGAGAATAATAAATTACATGAAATTTTCCAATCTGCCTACAAAAAACACCATAGTGTTGAGACTGCTTTGTTAAGGGTGCATAATGATATACTTAAAGCAATTGATGAGCAGCGTTCTGTTATTCTCGTATTGCTTGATCTGTCTGCAGCTTTTGATACTGATAATCATGATATTTTGTTGGAAAGGATGCATTCAAGGTTCGGTGTGAGTGGATGTCCTCTCAAGTGGTTTAAGTAATAAGTGATCTAAGTGATATAGATGGCGGACATTAAAGGATAGTGTTTTAATGGTCTCCACAATCTGTTTGTCTCCTTCTTGTATTCACCCATCCAACCTTTTACAGCAATAAACCAAAGCATATATGACATTGATGAAAGGAACGACAGACACAAAAATAAACTAAGAGTCTTTCGTCAATTTAAAACAGATGAGCTGAAACAGATTATGCTGACACAGGAAATTGAAATTATTAGAGCATAAGTTAAAATCACTTATATGTATCTTTATATAAAAGTTTATTTGGAGATGAACACTTATGTATTACCAGTATAAGGTGCCAAAGAAAATGTTATTTTATTGTATTGTGTTGTATATAAGTCTCCCTTTAAAAGATCGCCCTTCTAGGAGTGGGAGAATGTATCAGTTATCACACACAGTATTTTCCCGCGAAAACTAATAACAGACCGAGCTCCTGTTGTGAGGCATGATGATTAAAAACAGCTCGAATTTCGTTGACAATTAATAATGGTAGAACCTTTTTGAAATCTTGTATACTCATATTATGGGATCATGCACGTCTATAGAGTAGACATAGAGGTTGTTCGTTAATTTGTATCAGTATTCCATAGTGGCAATCAATATTCAGAAACTCCAGAACTCCAGTCATCTTTCGAATAGTTAAAAACAAAAAACAAAAAGAAAAGAATATCATATCTACAAACTCACGTCATCGGAGGCGTTCAGTAGCGAATCTCATTAAATATGATGCTGTAGATGCTTTGAAACACAGGCAGCTGTCAGTTCCTGTCTCTTCCTGTGTCCTATGTACGAATGATACGTCATACGTCGTTCATCGCGCACAGCCACGGAGTTTTTCGCTCCTGAATTTTGGTGAAATTCAACATCTTTGGGGACTTGGTGTTCCGAGCTTTTTACGTTAAAGCTGGCTAACGTCGCGGTGAACAAGACAAGACAATTTTTCTAAAGATTTTGGTGAAACTTTGTTAATATTTGACAGATTTGCTGACATTTGGTCGTTTTTTACTTAATGAACTTGGACAGTTGTTGACTTTCGTCAAAATCAGGGCATTCCTCGTCAGAAAGCAAGTACCTCGTATGCGCGCGCGAAGAGGAAAATACATAATAACGAACCTTCAGTCAACTACCATCCCATTCAACACCTTCAAGGACTTAATTTTCCGAACTTTTTGCGCTAAAAGCTGGCTAACGTCGAGGTAAACAAGACAAGACAATTTTTCTAAAGATTCTGGTGGAACTTTGTTAATATTTTACTTGGTGAACTTGGACAGTTGTTGACTTTCGTCAAAATCAGGGCATTTCTCGTCAGAAAGCAAGAACCTCATATGCGCGCGATAGGAGGGAAATACATCATAACGAACTTTCAGTCAACTGCCATCCCAGCGCGAGCAATATTGACAAACGATTTGAGATGCGCAAGACACTTCCACAAAGGCGTGATATATTGGTCCTGTTTACAAGGTTTCGTGGTATGATGCCTCTCCAAAACAAGTTAAATTCCACCACAAGTCAAACTTCACACATCTCTAAACTAGTATATGTGTATTTTTATGTTTTATTGGTTTGGTAAATTATCTCTATGTAACTAAATTTTTTTTATTTTTGTTAGGGCGCACTTAATTTGGAGCCCAGCTCTGTTGTGCTAACCCCCTCCATTAGTATTTATTCAATGGATGAAGTAATGTAAATAAATAGAATAAAAATAGACAGATTGTTGAATGTTTTTGTCCTTCAGTTCAGTGGTTGTGAATTTTTTCGTGTCTGACTGTTGGTTTGATATTAAATTCAGGAAAATGTTGACACTATTATGAGGAACACCCAAACAAAACCTACCAACCAAAACACCAAAGTTATTTAGCGCCAAAACAAACATGAGTCAACTTTAATTAATTTATCAAAAAATTTGAAAAAAATTCTCGACCCAGTCCTAACCGCACACATACATATGGCAAGTGGCCTTGGCGGCCATGACTGTGAAACCTGCTTAAACATAATTACATAATATTTGGGGAAGGCTAAAGTTTAATGATTAAGAATTGCGTTTATCTTTTTTTAGGATATTTGTTCTTCCCTCAAGTGCCTTCGACAGCAAGATAAAGTTCTTGACTTTAATCCGTTCAAGATATGGCGGAGGAATGTTCACCCTTGGGGGTAATATCACAAACGGAGATCTGACTACATTGTATAGCTTCCTAAAAAGGGTTCTCTCGAGCTCTTATGGGAGTGGAAGGAAACTGTATGAGGCCAAGCACATGGGCCACCAAAATGCCAATTATTGGCTTTTGTCAAAAGAGGTTATAAGCTTAAACTTATATTCTAAATTACATGTAGCTCCGTACTGACTATATTTAGGATTGAAAATTAATATATATTCATTGTTCTTTTATGTAGACTCATGTAAGGAACAACAAATTGGTGTCACTATCCCAGCAAAGATATTTTTGGGGAACAGATTTAATTCAGTACTGGAATTCAGTACTGAGTTGAACCCATCCGTCTTACGAGAATATTCACTAAAAGACGTTTGCCAAAGGCAAGTCATATAAATGTATCTTTGATTCATTTTTTGTTGCTGTCTACAGTAGTAATAACAAATGGTAATGGTAAATTTAATCTGAATTAAAAAAATGCAATTTTTATAGATATGCATTCCAGAACAGCTCTCTTATACATGCATACATACATAAACCACACAAAATGTGGTATGGTTGTCATGCAGTTTTTCACTACATGTACAATTGTGTTTACTTTAAGGTACCTAGTGCTTGCTGAAAATTTTGGAGGTAACAAGGTGTCGTTTAAATTGGCAACATCATTTGTGAGTATTCTGAGGAAACTTCTAACGAGCGTGGATAATGAATTCGCAGGTATCAAATTAATTGAGATTAATAAGATGTTATAGGCTCAATCAAAGGATTTAACATATGAGATGCATGCATTACCATGGTAACACATATCATTGATAATAATGTAATGTAATAGTAAAATTCAACTTTTATATTCAGTCTTATACTTAATTAAATCTTGTTTATTATGTTATTTCTACAAATAAGATAACCTGTAGTTTCTGAATTTCTGAAACACTCGTGAAATTAATCCTTAATTTTACTCGGCCCCATATGATTACCTATACTTATTGGACCAAATGCTCATTAATTATTCATGATTTTTTTGAAATATACTGTCAGGTTTAACTGTTGAGGTTTCTCATTTTGAACTTATGTCACATAATCAAATATCATCATACCTTTCCATTCATTTACTGTAATTTTTTGTGGCAAGAGAAGAGGTGCTTTGAGACTTTCAGCAGGCACCACTTTTGAAAAACACAGACCAATTGTTGCCACTTAGTTACAAAATTAAGTCTAATGTTCATTTTTGTCGTGCCTATCAGAATGGCAAATACTCTTACCAAAGAGTACCAAAGATCAATTTAGCCTTCTAAGAAACGAGCGTAGATGGGTTCACCATATTTGCACTAAATGTTGGCTTAGCAAGCAGGAGCAAGAGGGACATCATGAGAATTCTCCTGAATGTCCATTGAGTGCTGTGAATGACTCGGGGTCCAGGGTCAATGCTTCGCCGTCCATTAATCAGCAGGCCTGACTATTTTCAGCAGAAATTACATCTAACATTGATGTTGATATGATTGACTGCAAGCAAGATTATTTTTGAACATTATTAAGAATTGATATAAAATATTATTACTGTTTATACATAGCATTTTGTATCATATAATAAGGTAATGTTATGTACTATTGTTAGTCTAGGAACGCTCGACTTAGTTAATATATAATTAATATAGCCACGCTTTTATGTACGTACACTTTGCTCAGTAATTCGATATCTTGATTCATTGCATAACTATCAATTCTACGATTCTACCCAACTACATGTGCTATTCAGCTCAAAATCTATCCCAAATTATCTACCTATGGCACTGCCCATACCAAAGTAAGTCAGCCATTTATTAATTATTTAGTGATTACTTTTATTGTATCTAGTGATTTGTTTCATGTACATTACCATTTAGCTTAAGTTTTAAGTTGTTAATTTTAGTACAATTTAGCCGTTGTTGTACAGTTTCCCGTATTGCGTATTGGCGATTGATTTACAGTTTAGTCTATGCCACAGCATTAGGCTTATGTCTATATTAATCAAGAACAATAGTATTTTTACTGAATCACTGCATGTACTCTATAGCAATTGTATTCAACTTATTTATTTCAATTCGAACCACATTAAATCAATCAAGTTTATAATCATCTTCAAACAACCAATCTACCTTCTATCAATCTACGAATAAACGACACAATAAACTCAAGTCCGTTCGAATTGGTTTCTATCTAAGCTACGCGAATTATACTCTACATTTAGTTCGAATTTGCTACATGGTGGATCTCAGATTAGTCGATATTCTTCGTTGAACCAATCATAGATCAAACATTCGAGCTGCAAATTTACAAAGGAATGATCGGAAAGCGATAAGCCATACAGATAAGATGAACGCCAACGAACTCGTAGAGCTGCTAGCACGTATAAAATCATCGAGGAGAGCAGCTTAGGGCTGGGTAACGAAACGAGGTAATGAAATAAGGTCCCTAATGACGTATTTCCCCAAAATAAAAGTTGTTAAAGAGAAGTTGTCCTTGCTTCATGAGACCATGAACGACTTCCGGTCGGCTCACAAGTCATATCACGAATTGCTTTCACAAGAAGATATTGAAGACTCCAATGAATATATTAACAACGCTGTGCAATTTTTTCTTCTTGAAGTACCAAGAAGAACAAAGACCGTACATTCTTCTGTTGTGCCGTTCAATACCCCGATCGTAGCTGTGATTACTTCCATTGGTCTGATGACCTCGTAGAAGGGTTGGAAAACGAATATAAGAAGTTCGAAGAAGAACGAAGAGATCACATGAAAGAATTAGCTAGGGAAGCTAAAAAGCCTCAAGAATACGAGCCTCGTCCCAAGAACGCACGCTGGTTAAAGTGAAGCAAATGGAACATATCCCTGCTTCAGGAATTATTGAGAAAAAATAATTTACAGTCCAGGAGTTTAATCCGATTAACTTCGAAAACAATATGTAAGACCGATAGAAGACTTTGTACTTGACAGGATGACCTGATGACAGCTGTTTAAGAATTCTTTTTTTTTTGCTTGGTATGCTTTGTACTTTGTAAAATAAAATTATTTAAGGAATTTCTGCAATGAAAAGAATAAAATGTCAAATACAGCTCAGTATAGTTCTGTACTTCACTAGCCATAGCACTTTATAGCCAAGATGACTCAGCAAAACCCTGTTGTTCTTGGAAACCGCGGATTTTGTGTTTTTGTTAATACTTTTAATGGAGAGGTCAAAATCCATGTTCGCAAACAGTTTGAGAACCCTCTTATGGGAGAAAGACGCCCTACTAAATATGGAACAACGTTATCTGTGCAAGAATGGAATGATCTGAAATCTGAACGAAGTGGATAATCAGGTGAGCAAGTTTTGTTCAACAAACCCCCCCGAGTGGAAAGAACACTTCCAGATTTCACCCGTATAGCAGAGATAACCTTATCTTTCTTATCAAGACCATCACCAGCATCAGAAACAACAGCAGCATTCTCCGCCTCTACAACAGAAGGAGATTAGCCATCACACCCTTAAAAGTGAAGCTGAAGACATAGAAACATTGACATTACTTTCGTTGGAAGACCTAGCAAAAGACGACCAATTAGCAGAGTTTTTGATGTGAAGCTTTAAACATTGTTACAATAGTTTATTTTAGTAAAAATAAAATAATTTTTAATCTGTATCTGTAGGGTGTTTACTTTATTCCCTTAATTTGTCTTGTCAATCAATGAGTAATTCATAATTGCACTTGTCTCTATACTAGGAATAACATCATGGATTTCGCAAGAATACTAGTACTTGTTTCATGCATCTTTATTTGTCTGTGTACTGGATATTTGATTGATTGTGCAGGCCTTTCTCTTTCAGACATTCGGAAGTTTGATTGCAGTAAGCTTGTTTGATTCAAGTAGTTATTGTTAATTGTTTGTCCAAATGCTACAGTGCTTCAAGATCTTTTTATATGTTTGAAGAATTTAGACATACGGAAAAACCCCCTACAGTGTTTTTGTCTTAATCCATTGTTAACCAACATTAGAACCGATTGTTCAGGACTTAACCCATCAAGCTTTACGCCACTGTTGACAACTTCTAAACCGTCAGGAGTCATAACAACATCTATCTCGACAATACCAGTTAGCCGAAATCAGGCGCGAAGTACGCCTAGTATTCTACAAAGTCTTGTTACCTTGTTAAGTCTGCTGAAAGTCAACCAACTTCTTCTTACATTCTGACATCTACATCTACTCTCGTGGTCCATCCAAGTCCTGCAAGAACACCATCACACGCAACAAGTATGCATGTGTTCGTAATTCAAACAACTATTTTTTACAGTCCGACTTTGAAACAAAATTTTATTGGTACAGGAGGAAATAAAAACCTGCAGTGGGTTCTTGAAACTTCTATTTCGGTCCCCCTTGGAGTTCTTGTGATTGGAATTGGACTTCTATTGTACAAAATCGTACGAAAGCACTATTTTTCACGCCCCCACACTTGTGCAATGGAGATGAATGACTATGAAGAATATAATTTGGGATCTGTTTGTGATAATGATGAAATTGTTGTGTATTCAATTCAGAGAAAAATGGACGAAAGTTACGGTTGCCCATAAGTGCAACACACAAACGCAAAAGCCAAAACACAAACGCAAAAGCCAAAACACAAACGCAAAAGCCAAAACACAAATGCAAAAACAGAAACGCAAAAGCAAAAACACAAACGCAAAAGTTAAAACACAAACGCAAAAGCCAAAACACAAACGCAAAAGTTAAAAGTCAATTGGGCTCCCTGTTTTAAAAAAAGAGGAGAAACTGGAACCTAATGATCGAGCTGACACCTCAGCACATGTGCTCCATCGATTACTTGAAGTAAATCAAAGGTAGGTAAAATTTAGCTTAAAAGATTAGTCTGTATCTTTGCTACTACAATATTATTTACCAATTAAGAAAAAGTAATTTGCTTGATTACTATTTAGATGTTTTGCCATAAATGTGGAAGCGAATATTTGGACAAAACAGCCAAGTTTTGCATATCGTGCGGGGTGGCACTCATCGTTGTTGAAGCAAGTACTAGCACAGCGGAACAAGATTCCAAAAAGGCTCTCACCTTTCAAGAATTCCTTGGAAACCGTAATCCAAAAGATGGGGATTTATCTTTTGGATCAGTGAAAAACAAAAAGAAAAGAGAACGTCTGGAAGGTTGTAAACCATCCTCCAGCAAAAAGGCAAAAAAAGATGAAGTTGTTAAGGTTAGGTTAAGTTTATAGAGGCAAAATCACTGAGTTTACCCTTAGACAAAACGAAACCATTTACAAATGTATTTGATAATAAAGCATTTAAGCTTAGTTTGGAGTTAAATTCTACTTCTCCTCATATCACACCAATGAGTTTAAATATTAACCTATACCCATGGTTAGAAGCTTAACTCTATTAATAAATAACTTAGTTCATAGTTCATACTAAGCTTACATAAAGCTGTTTTTTCCTTTTAGTTTTGTAGTAACTTATGTTTTATTTAAACACTATATAAACATTGGTATTGTCGAATTTGATGGCAACCAGCTCAAGATTAAGAGGGGATCTCTTCTCCCAATAGAACTGAACAAATCAGCTTCAGAAGTGAGAGTTAAAAGACTTGGCATCGACAAGCAGCTGGCCCATAATAGACAGTTGAGAGAGGGTGATGATGGAGATTGGCAGCTCTTGTACCCTGATTGTGATCTGGTGTATTACATACCAGGTACAAAGGTTCCATTCACAGTGGAAAAGTACAAAGAATCTCTGGGGAGACCCTACAACCGTGTGAACTTGTATATATGCAAGACAGAAGACTATCAAGAACGTAAGTGACATATCAGCAGAAGTCAAACATGAAAGACCTATGGAAATGGCAATTTTACAATATTTTTATCTTTTAAATTTTAGTTAATGGTGCAGATTCAGATGGAGAATACAGAGTAGACAAGATGGAGAATGACTTTGGAAAAGAACAGGTGAGTTTGATTAACTCTAAGACAGACACCTAATAAACTTATAAAAAAATAAAGAGAGTTACCTGTATTTATATTGACCAGCATCATCATCCATCACATAACATATATATACAAACCTACATACATACACACATTCTATTTACTCAGTTCTACATTCTATATACTCATAGAATTCAAGCTCTTCAAATGAAACAGACCAACAGGAAAAAAGCACAGCTAACCAACAAGAGTATGACTTGCCAACAGTTCCAGGATTCAGATCTCATGAAGGTTTGTGTTTACTTTGACAATTACAATGACAATCTGTAAATCTGATACAACATGGCCACTCATGTTGTTAACATTACTCCAAACCCATTCATCATCCTCAATTTTCATTTTCAATTTAGAACACAACTCCAAACCATTGTCATAAAGTGCATTCTTATTTGTTTGTCTTCATTAAATTTGCGTTTGAGAAGTACATTTGAATGGTAATAAGAAGAAATATTGAATAATATTCTAACTTGAGGCCACTAAGGCAGGGCATCTGTGGAGTACAGGAAAAAAATTGAATGCATTCTTCATTCTTCCTGAGGCTATTTCCTCATGCTTAGAACGTTTCAAGACAGTGTTATGAGTTGTCTTTCCTATTATTTCCTCTTCAGTGATCAATATAGATGAGGATCAAAACCAAGACACCTAATTGGACAACCAAGGCACCCAAGACACCCAATCTGACAACCAAGGCACCAAAGGACCTAACACAGTTAACATACTACCCCAAAGTCCTACCAAAACCATTCGTGAGACAGTGTTAATGAAGATCCACAGGACAAATGTTAGGCAAGATTTCCTGAAACATTTTTCAAATTAAACAAAGATATAGTGACAGTTTTCATCAATGAAAGGGGCAAAGAGAAGGGAGCAGGCACTGGAGTAACCAGAGATGCATACAGCATGTTTTGGCAAGATGTTTGCGATTCTCTGATGGTGGGGGAAGCTGAGCATGTGCCTAGTATAAGGCATAATTATCAAAGAAAGGAATGGGAAGCCATAGGAAGAATTCTCTTAATGGGCTATCGTTCCTGCCAGTACTTTCCTTTGCTTTTATCCAAAACATTTGTAACATACTGTTTGTTTGGTGAGGATAACATAAATGGAAACATGCTGATGGAGTCTTTCAAGCACTTCATATCTGAAAGTGAGAGGGGAGTGAGAAACTACCAGGTATCAGTAAGCTAGACAACTTCGAATTCATGCCTGCCGGTAAAATCAAAGTCTGGCATACCTATGGAATGGGCAAAGGGAAGTTATCAAAACGGAAAATCCATCAGCAGGTATATTAAATGTTTCCGTTTGTTCATTAAATTAATTTATCATTCATTCAATATTCCATTCGTTCATTAGTTTGTTCATCCATATTCATGCATTCGTTTGTTCGTTCGTTCATTCATGCATTCGTTCGTTCATTCATTCACTTATTCATTCATTAATTCATTTGTTAGTTCGTTCATTTGTTTCTTTATTCATTTTCGTCTAATCAACAACTGCCTGGAGTCGAACTTTTCATCGGGCAGTTTCAAATCCCTTTCTCAAGAACAGTACAAGACACAGCATGACAAAGACCAGGTTGCAGAGAAAAGTACTGAAGGAAATGATCAGAGTACCAGCCAAGCAGTCTATACTTGTCCCCACGATGGGTGTGTACTTGTCTTCCTGAGACTTGGTAATTTGATAAATCACCTGACTTCTGACAAATGTACGAGGACTTCCGAGAAGCACACACTTTTAGATCTGGCAAAGATGGGCTACAAGAGTTAGTTAGAGTGCTAGTCCTCTTGCTCAAGGTTGGGACCTTAGAGCATCCAAGAAAGCATACCGTTTCAGCAAGAAAGAAAACGATTACCTCTTGACCAAATTCGAGATCGGTCAATCAACTGATAGAAAGGTCGATGCTAATGTTGTAGCCCAAGATATGAGATGTGTTTGTGGTTCTGATGACGAAAGGCTTTTTCAAAGGTCAGAGTTCTTAAGTTCTAAACAGATTGCTTCTTATTTTTCCCGACTCGCTGCAAAGTTTAAAAACCAAACAGCTACTGAATTCGATCTTGAGGCCATTGAAGAAGATAATAACTTCACGAGGGCAAGAAACAGTGCAATTGAATCCATCGGCCTTCAGCACCCCATTGTCTATGGCCAGTACAACATTTGTGCCCTGGTAGAAAAGAACACCTTAAAAAATCTGAAACTTAGAATGTTACAAGTCATGAGCGAGAGTCTTGGACCTCAAGTTCCAAAAAAGCCAGAAAGAGCAAAGGCTCTATATTTAAAACTACTTAATGAAGCCGTCAAAAGCTGTAGCTGTCACCAGAAAGGGATGAAAGAATAGCTGTACTAACACAAAGTTATCTTAACTAATTAGCACTAAGCACTAAGCAGAACTAAAACTGTTAACAGACGGATTGGGTATATATACGTGTTGTTTCAGTTATTCGTATATTGTATTATATATTAGAACTCATGTATTTTGTATCATAGAGGAGGAAATCGGGTATTGGTATTTACGCACTGAATGCTAGAAAACGTTACTTCCATGGATATGCCAATTATTCTTGACCTGTTGCGTGACATATTTATTTTTCTTGTAGAAGATTTGTGGTCATTTTGAGTCATTCTTGTATTCAATTACGATTTATAAGCTTAAAAAGTATATTTTACTCTACAAAAACAGTATCGTGACCAAATATAAAACGGGTTCCTTTTCCTCTCTCGTAATTTGCATATTGAAGACAGCGCTTCAAATTAGTTAGTTGCATTTCGTGCTTGAACACCTCCTAATAAAATTTAGGTACCAGCAGAGATATTGTAGTCTAAATTTCGTCTAAAATTTGATCGTCAGTTGACCACAAGATATTGAGGGTTTTATGAGGCTAAATATAAGTGCCAAGAAGAAAGTTTGTAACAATACGAATAATACATATTAAAGATATGTCAACTTAGTTTCATGCAAAATGTGGTTTGAATTGGTTGCTTTTCACGCCGTCTATTAATTATTGAAGTTGGCTCTCGATTCGTGCATATTAATTAAAAATTTTAATCGATTTTTCAAACTTTTGTAATTAAAAAAAAATCGCGCTTGGACTTCGTAATCATTTTTTCTGAAATACCTATCTAGGAAGGTTCTTTTGGTGAAATAAAATCAACTTTGATTTTAAGCAACTGTCTTGAGTTTCTTGGTCGTTATAGACATACGCTCTTAAATCATTGGAGTATGTTCGGGATAACAGACATTCCAGCTGACCTAACATGCACCAGTATTGCCCAGGAATGGCACAAACCCAGAGGAGATTCAATTACCCCTGAGCCAATAATGAAGTGTACTTTTGTGAAGTCAGGAGTTGAGGGTAACAGGAAAAGAAAGCTTGATCGAGTGTTTTGTAAGCTTTATGATGCTAGAGATAGCAGTCTTAGAATTAAAGGATGGGAAAGAGAGTCAGTGATGGGTATGTGCAGCTTTCTAAGCAGTGAAAAGAAACAAGCTCCATTTTCATATTTGGTAGCTGACCAAGAATTCTCAGAGTCAATTAATACAGTGTTTGGAAATGTTCCACTGGGTTCAACGGTAGTACACCAGCTCACTGATCTAAGAGAAGAAGAATTAACATTTCATTTTTATAGACCAGATAACTGTGTAGAGTTGCAACCACAGCAAGAAATCCCTGCATTTCCCCAAATTCCCCTGCCTGCCTTTACTACAAGTGATATTTCACAAGACCTGCTGTCTGATCCACTTATAAAAGCAATCTCATTGGACCAAGACAGTGCCTGGAATATAGAATAAAACAATATTTCCCAGGCTCAAAACCCTATGTGGTTTGAAGCTAGAAAGTTACACTTAACAGCTTCTAATTTTGGTAGAATCATCAATTGAAAACAGCAAACCTCAGAGAAATTTCTGAACTCACTTTTTGAACACAAAGACATCAAAAAATGAAGCGGTTTCACAGAGGATGCTTCGATTTTTATATCATACGAGTTGCCCTGTCATTATTTAGAGGGGGAGGCTATTGCAAATAGGGGTTAAGTCGCCAATTTTTATGCAGGAAGAAAGGGAGGGGGATATGAATTTAGATACTGTCATAAGCAATTCTGAAATGACAGGTTAATTAACTTTTGGGGATCTATTTACCAGCCATGGTTGCTATGGAAAGGATATAAATCTCTAAGAGATTTGTTTTCTTATGTTTTAATGTCGCCCTCTATGGCACTCGCGTCCATTATATAACACTCACTTAATGGTACTTTATTTTTAGTGATGATTCAGACCACAACTTAATGGTCTTTCACCTTATGAAAGACCAGCTGTACCACAAATACAAGGGAGAAAACAAGTGTCCCTGGAAGGTGTTACAGTTACAAGGTAATTATGAGGACATCATATTTCATGCTATTTAATTCTACTGGCTTAATCGTACTATGATATGCATGTACATGCAAATTTGATAGTCAGATAGCACAGAATGAATGAATGAACTTTATTTACTGAGGGTAAACACATAACAGCTATAATTTCGAAAATCATACTGATGACCCAGTGGCCCTTCAGAAAAAGAAGTTGAATGTTACGTTAAATGACATTTGGGATTTCAATTATTCACTCTTTTCATTTCTCTTTTAGCGGCATACAAGACTTATATGAAGTCCAAGAGAAGTTATTCTAAGATGTGCCAAAGGCGTAAACCAAGCGCATGTGACTTCATGTAGGCAGCAAAACAGGAAGAGAGAGGTAAGATACTTTCTGAACGTGATACGTAGGTCTTAATCTAGGTCAATTCAATCAATTGAAATTATTTATATAGACTTATAAATCTCTGAAACTTCAGTAATATATCTAGTATAAACATTGAGTTAGGCCCGGTATAGAAGTGGAATTCCAACATTAGGTTTAAATATTTTTGCTTGTTTCCATTAGATTTAGTACGTGAAATTCGACGTCTAATTTATAAACCGGGCCTAAGTTACCAAAAAGACAGAAATACGATAAAATATGGTAAATCACCAAATCACACATTTCTGCTACAAATACCGCAGCTTCGATATTCTGGTTAAGTGAACGTGTGCACGCACAAAACAATTCAAGGCGAGGCTCCGGGGAAACAAAACCATATATTAGGATTCTTCATTGTTTCCCTGGAGCCTCACCTTGAATTTTTGCGCGTAGCGCTGTAAAAACCACCAACATGGTCACGGTGAAGTTGCGTGCTATCGAAAAATTCCTCTCTATATACTAAGTTTTTATATGTAGACTTTACAAGAAAGGTAATATTTAAATTCATGAGAACGACATGTGCTTCAGTGTCCTCTTGGCACTCTTGGCAACATTGTCAATTTCAAAGTGAAAATGAAGACATGAAATGTTATTTTGGATGCAAGTGTACGTAAATGGTTTTTATAATTATTTTGCAGAAACTTGGAAGGCACTTAAAGAGCCTGGCCTCCAAAGATAATTGGAGTGACTCCAAAAAGGCCCAAGTGGCAGAAGTCATGTTCAATGACTACATGTCCAGCGAGGAAAGCGAAGTAGAGGACGATGGGAGACGAGTGTATGTGATGAAACCTCTGCCATGGGAGAGTGATGAACTGAAAAAGAAGAAGAGATCCCTTGACCGAGAGCACCTTTCATCACTCTCCCAGTTGGTCAGGCACAGGATCGCACCTCAAAGGAAGGGCCAGCCTTCACAAAGGCAAAAACCAGATTCCTGCCCAGACTGGGCAAGTCAGTAACATATATGCCAAGTGTTATGTTGATCGATATACTCGCTCAATGTTACGTTCTCCAATATAATTTTGTTAATCAATATGTATATATACCACTACTTCCAATAGCATTAAATTATCATTTGTTAATCAATAGTTCTAATAACCTTTCACTTTTTAATAACACTGTATATAAATATTCATTATAAATAAAAATACATTCATCCATCAAGATATAATATTTTATACTGCCCTATAAAAGGTGGAAAAATAAGTGCAGTGCATGATGGGAAAGCTGAGTGAAAAAGTGAGGAATCAAATATACAATAGTGGTTTTCCTGCACTCTTTTTATCGCTATAGCACAAAGATGCCTATAATGAACTTTGCCCCCATTGTTACAGTCCTATAAAGATGCCCATACTGATGTTTACCCAAACATTAAAGTCCTATAAAGATGCCTATAGTGATCTTTAGCCAAATATTAAAGGTTTGTAAAGATGCCTATACTAAAATTTACTCAGATATTAAAGTAAAGTAGAAAGGCACCTTTAATACCCTTTATACCATCTTTAATATATCATAGTAAAGTCTCCATAACCAGCCTTTACTTTCACATATTAAAGGTGTGTAAACATATCTTTCTCGCCTTTATCATTTTAGTGTCAAGGTCTATAAATGCACAATTAATCTCTCTTTAAAATTCCTTTAATCAGGTTTAAATTTATTAGTTCGCCCTCTGTACAGACCCAAAAAGGGAGCATCAGAGGAGTTTGCTTCGATCCTTCGGATACAGATGTCCAAGTCTCCTGTGAAGATTAAAAAAGTAAGCATTGGCAACAAGCGTCCCTGCTTTCCAATGGATTTAATAATTGAGAAAAAAGCCATACTAGAAGACACTGATCCTTCACCAACATTCGTACGAGAACAAGTTGCTCCCTCCACATTAACAACATTTGGTCATCTTGCAAATTTAAAACCTAGGCAGCTATTGGATATCAAAGCTTAAGTCAACTGTTTAACTCCTCCCAAGACAGTGACCCAAAAAGCCACCTAGGAAGACGTACAAGTTGCTGAGTGCCAATTAACAGATGCTACCGGTTCCATTTGGATCATTTGTCTAATTCAGTAGTAACTGATGTGCTTGACATGAAATGTGTAAACAAACTTTCTTCCTATCTTACTTGCACCGACTGCACGAAAAAAGTGGTTCCAGGAGAAAGAAATGTTTTCACCTGTGATAACTGCCATGCCACAATGCATAAGAGATGCAAAAAAAAAATTATTTCTGTGTTTTGACCGTAAATCATGAGGGACGTCATGCTTACGCTGAACTAATCCCAAAAACATTTTTTTAACACCCTGGTGATAACGAAGCCCATTGGTTTAGAATGTGGCCACACTTTTTGTCAGGTGTGTGTCGGAAAAATAAAGGATGGTCCACTTGCTAGACAGAAATGTCCATCTTGCAGACATGCCATGTCCATGGATCCAATGTATCCCTGACAGCACTGGTGGCACCACTATCTGCCAAATGCACCAATGATGGGTGTTCTTGGACTGGGAAAGTTGGCGAACATGAGCACCATTTGACCCATTGCAAATACAGGATTACAAACTGTGTTAACCAGACAGCAGGTTGCATTGTGTCTGTGCCAAGAAACAGCATCACCGGGCATGAAAAAGAGTGTTCCTACAGACTGGGCAAATGCTCAGATTGTAATGAGATGGTTGCACTGATAAAGATGGGCCACCACAAAATGAGAAAGTGCCTGATGTGCAAAGTTATTTGCCCGTACTTTATGCACCAAGGGGGGAACACTACATAAAGTTGTAAGTGTGAAGTATGACTGTTTTCTTTTTGTTTATGTTTGTTTATAAATGAAATATTTGCTTGCAAATAGTGTTTTTATGTTTATGAATCCCTGATGGTTTTTAATTTAAATTAAAACAATAGTCACAGTTATTATTGATTACGTAATGCTATGCAAATGTGGTGGGGTTGGAAGGAAGTCAATTGTTATTACCCCCTCGAGTATCTAGATGGTCACACGTTATTGTAACAGCGTCCTTTTCACGCTGCTATCCAACGAGACCACTTCGTAAATTCTTTGATCATCATTATTCGGTAAGTTTACTCTTTTACCTACTAATTTAGTGGTCTTTTTGCTTAAGTTAAGGTTAATTACTTACTAATTTGATTAGCCCTTACGTGGTTTTGTTTTAATAAGTTAATTCGGGCCACTTTAGGTTGCTTCTGTTTGTTGAAAGCATTGCCACGGGGTCTTTATTTTCGAACAAATAGGACTTAAGATTGCTTTTATTATGGCTGGTAGGTTGCCTTAAGTGCTTATTTTAGGGCATTCATTCGTTAAGCGTTTATTTGGGACGGTGATGTTTGGTTAGCAGGCGTGGGTGGACAGACAGTCCATAAGTTGCATCGTTTTGATTTAAATATTATTAATTCTTACGAGCCTGACATTATTTTGTAGATAGGAACAAATTATCTATCTTCTTTTGCGCCTGAAGTCATTGGTTCTGCTATAGATGACTTAGTTCAGTTACTTTTAGGATATTTGTAAGTTTGTGTGGTTGGTGTTGTGTAATACCACATGCTATTTCAAAAGGCAGAAAAAAAGAAAAGCTGAAGAAAACAAGAAGTTGAATCAAAATCCCAATGCTGAATTAAAAGTAAGCCCTCAGGTTTTAGGAAAAGCCCCAAGCAAAGTAAAGAAGTCCATGCCTAAATGTTCTAAAAGAAAATTCCATGTGCTTGCTAAGTTGGTTCAAGAATTCTCACCTAGAAAAAGAAAATCTGTGATAAATGTATGTGTTGGCAATACCAAGAGAAGGAAGTTAGGCATAAAATAAGGATTTCTGGAGAACCTGTGAATGTTTAGTCTTGTGCGAATGTAACCACCAGTGCCCAAGCTGCTCTAAATATGAACACAAACAGAAAACTCGCTGACAATTCTAGAGCCAGAAAACTTGCCGAACCTGCTCACCTTTTTCCACCCATATCAAAGACAGCACCTGAAAGAATCAAGGCTACCTTACAGGCACAAAGACTACAATGTTCTGAACTTGAGAGGCAACTGAAAGAAATGAAGCTAGAAATTGAGAAATCCAGCATTGAAGTTGACAGTGAACTCATCAAGGACATAACCACTATTCTTGTTAATTCTGAGAGCTGCACTCCATTCATGAATCTGTTTTGGCAGGAACAGAAAAAGCTGTTGAAGAACAACTCGACTGGTGTAAGGTACCAACCTATGATTATTCGTTACTGCTTATCTCTTGTTGCAAAATCACCAGCATGCTACGATGAGTTGCGCAGGAGTAAAATTCTGAAGCTACCAAGTCAAAGAACACTGAGAGATTACAAGAACTGTATCTGCCCCCACACTGGATTTCAAGAAAAAGTCATTGAAGACCTAAAAGAAAAAATAGCTACTTTGATGTTCAGCGATACGTGGTTCTGCTCTTTGATGAAATGAAGATAACATCCAATCTTGTGTTTGACAAGTTCACTGGTGAACTGATTGGCTATATTGACTTGGGAGATCCAGATATAAACTTTGGAACACTAGAGAAAGCTAATAAACTTGCAAGCAATGCTTTGGTTTTTTGGTCAGAGGTGTTTGCACTGAGCTGAAGTTCAGTCTTGCATATTTTGCTACAGATGGTATTACTTCATACCAGCTCCTGCCACTTTTCTGGGAGGCTGTAGGTGTTCTTGAGATGTCCTGTAACCTCTGGGTGATTGCAAGTACCTCAGATGGGGCCTCGCCTAACAGGAGGTTCTTTCGCATGCACAAAGCCATGGATGACAATGCTGATGGAGATGTTTGCTACAGAACCATCAATGCGTATGCTAGACACTGGTACACATATTTCTTCTCAGATACTCCACATCTAGTCAAGACTACACAAAACAGCCTCTACAGTTCTGGCCATGGATCATGTACTAGGTAGGTTTGTGTAAATTACAAAAAAAATATTGGGCAATCAATAACATAATATTTCCTTTTTCTCTGCATTGACATGGAATTTCTTTAAAAAAATATTTTTGATCTTATATTTAATGTTATAATATCTTTTATAACAGTATTATGTGTGTACTACAAGAGTGCCGTTTAAAACTTGCAATTAACTAAAATAAAAAAAAATAACTAAAAATGATAATATAATTACTCCTTAGGTACATGTGAAATGATGGCCAGTACATACTTTGGCAACACATAGCTCAGCTTTTTTACCAAGATGCTGAAAATGGTTTAAAGTTGTTGCCAAGAATGACCTATGATCATATTAAGCTGAATTTGTATTCTACGATGCGTGTGAATCTGGCAGCCCAGGTACTTAGTGCAAGTGAGGTGGCAGCAGTAATGAGATCGTTTGGCTCTCCAGATGCAACAAACTAAGAAATACACCAGTTTCCCATTCAATGCAAACTGCTGTTTGAAGACCAGCCGACTCAGCCTCATTGACTTGCGAATCATAAACAACAGCCAACAGTAACACATAAGGACTGTGCAAGTTGGACAATACCAATCCTACAGACTTCATGGTGAAATATAAACGAGGCTTACTTATAAACGAGGTTGCATCTGTGGTCTTTAAAAACAGCAGTTTGTATTGAATGTTTGCCAAAATGGTGTATCAAAAAATCTTACAATACATACATACATACATACATGTATACTTCAATCATGTGTATCTTCTTTTGTCTTACAGGAAAACTTATACCAGTAGAAATAGAAGAGAAAGGCCTTGGTGGTAAAGTCAAAGTGTGGCTTGCATGTTCAGATTGTTCTAATACACTGCATTATGCCAGTGGTCAATTGGCATTGACATCTAAAAGAAGAAATTGTGTTTTGCTGGCTACAGCTCTGTGTTTCCTTGTTTATGGCCAAGGTTATCCAACCTATCACAAAATTTTAAAGCTGGGCCTTGGCATAGACGTACTGGCAAAGAATAACTTCTATTGAATAATAGAGATTGCTTATCCACATGTTAAAACAGTTTTGGATGACATGTGTGAAATGGCAAAGAATAAGGTGAAGAGCAAAGATCCAACGGAGCTGGATAGCTGGAAAAGAGGGGTGATAACATCCGATGGCTGTTGGCTCATCACAGGTTTCCATAGCCAGTGTTCCACTTTTGTAATAATTGATTTTCTCACAGGAAGAATACTGTACTATGAACATCTCTGCATGAGAGGATCCAACAACATTTGTGAATTTGACCTTTGGCAGGGGACTGCCAAGTCAACAGAAGGTCACCTGGCATATTTGTTGTTCTCCAAAGCCAATGAAGAAGGGTTAATGTTGAGCTAAATTGGCAGGATCAAGATTCTTCTTCCAGCTTATCGTTTAGAACTGTGTTCACTGATGGAGATCTGAGCAGAATCATGCTATGTGGGGGGCATGTAAGCCGCGCACACGACAATAACCTAAAGGAGTACAAAGGCAAGAAGACACTGGACAAAGGGTTTATTGATAAGTACAAAAAAAGAAAAAAGTTACTGGGTCTCCCAGTACCTGACGGGATTGATTGTAGACAGGATATTTTTGTTATTTTTGTTAGTTTCGGGGCACCCCTCCCCTTCTAGGATTAGTAGTCATTATGTAACATGATCTAGATAACAAGAGAGGAGAGGATCAGTAGTGTGCAAGAGACGAAAGAAACACGCATTGGTGAAATCGTTGTAGTGTCTTTCTTTCAATTAATATTCTAAAAGTGTTGCACTTAACCCGTGCAACATTTCTGGGGGCTCAGACGGGAAACAGATCAATTTGGATGAAGAAGATTCAAAGTCAAACAAACGTGATATATAACAATGGCAAGTGAAGAAATTGAAGAACTACATTGCGACCTGGAGACAAAAGTCTACTGTTGGAATTTGCCGAGAAGCTTGAAATTGCTACAGTGGCCCATAAGGGTCACGGCAAAACAAGAACTCAAGGCAGAAACCAACAAACACACGGCAAAACAAAACAACTTCAAGGCAAGACAATCTGAGTTCACGGCTGGAGGAAACCAAGTCACAGGCAAAACAAGATAAACTTCACGGCAAAACAAATTGAGTTCATGGCAAAACGAAAGACCAAAAGCCACAGCGGAAGTAAAAATGCCACGGTGGAAGTAAAAATTCCACAGTGGAAGTAGGTAAGTGAAGGAAGGAAGGGGAAATCACATGTGCTATCCTTTCACTCAAGCTCTCAAGTCGTCGTTTATAGTCATTGTTTTGTTCCTTTAGTATATCTTTCTTTGCACAGGGATTATCAACAAGGCAAATGTAGAGTCCATTGCAGCTGCAGTCATTGTCAGCATCCTAAGTAGAAGAGCTTTGATGCTAAGAGAATTCAAAAGAGGGATGCAGTTATATGGTTTGGCTGACATTGTTACAAAGCACCCCAAGGCAGCTAGAGGTCTGTTTGTTTTAGGCCAGCAGAGGGCTGTAGATGGGGATTACGTGGTCTCTCTATTGAAACCAGAGTACTCCCCAGAAGGAAGCCCGTTCCGCCGTCCAGAAGAAGCTGTCATGGATAACGTCCAGGACTTCCTTATGGATCTGGAAGATCAATCAATCTGTTGTTGCAAGGAAGCATTGGCTTGGAAAAGTGATGATGATGTTGATCTTGATGATAATGATTTACTTGATGCTGATGGTGATAACAGTTTTTCCAAGCAGGACATGACACCTGCATCTGTGATGGGGTGGCTAACAGGGCAACAGCACAGAGATGTAACCAAGCAATTGCCAGTCCAAGTTAAATTTGATCATAATTGTATGGAAAGAAACCCAAATCACAAGGTTTGCTTCCCATATGTTGGAGCATGTGGGCGGGAGGACATTTCCAGTCCTTATAGTGTCCCAGTTGACCTCTTAAAATCCCTGAGTTCCTATATTTCATATCCCCTTTCCATAATCTTTAATTACTCATTATCTTCTGGTTCTGTTCCAGATCACTTTAAGTTAGCAAAAGTGATACCTGTTTACAAAAAAGGATCATCTCTTTTGCTTTCTAATTACAGACCAATATCTCTGCTTTCTATATTTAATAAAATTCTAGAGAAGCTAGTTTTTAATAGATTAGTAAATTACTTAGATAAGTATTCTATTATATATGATCAACAATTTGGCTTTCAAGCTAAACACTCAACTGTCCATGCTGTTACTCTTGTCACTAATAAGATCCAGGAAGCTATTGACAGTAGCAAATACTCTTGTGGTATATAGCGCTGCGTGTGAGTGACGTCATCAAAATTAAGACCCCCTGCGTGACTCAGACAAACAAACAGTCATAAGTGTTATGGCATAGTATGGCGACAGACGTAACTATTTCTTCGAACGCTCAGAAAGCAATAATACTTACAGAAAATGACAGTGTACCTGGTTCAAAGTTTGAAAGTGATCCAGACACATATACTGTAGAGCAACTGAAGCGATGGTTAAAGTGCCGAGGCCTTAAACAATCTGGTAAAAGATCGGATCTGCTCGCACGTGTACACGATGCTCTCAAGTGTGGCAATCACCATATTCTTGATCCCAGCATCGATAATGGTAAATGGTTGGAGACAAAAATTTTAAAAGAAAGAAATGCTTCTATTTCTACTGATATCCATATCCAGAATTTAAATACGCCGCCGTTAATCCCTAAGTCAGGATGGAAACCTTTCCCATCGCAGGACATCCCATCACTATTCAACTATGGTCATGTATACCATTATGCCCTGGAATCCCTCCCGTCTCTTCCAAGCGATCAACTATGTGATCATGAGGAGGAAGAAGAAACTGGAATCGGACATATGACGGACAAATCTTTTAACGCTGGACGCAAATACGTCGACTCAGGATTTGTTCACGATATCACTGATATAAAAACTGACGATCATTATTTCGTTCAAGCACACGTGTGGTCGTCAATGAAAACGGATCTTCCTCACAATGTTATGGTGGTTTTGTCCGTTCACAGTGGGGCCGTAATTCATGCTTCATGTTCCCCTTGCAAGGTATCACAACTAGGCCGTTGTAGTCACATAGTTGCCGTGTTGCTTTCTCTTGTTGATCATGTAAAAAAACAGGGATCCAAAACAATGACAGCATGTACAAGCAAGGAGTGCACATGGAATAAAGGCAAAAAGAGAAAGAAAAATCCACAGAGACTATCAAGTGCTCAATATCCTACAAATAAAAAGAAGAGCAAAATGGATGTGATCGATTTCGATCCAAGACCAGAAGAATACAGAAAGGTTACGAGTAAACACATCAATAAGATTGTCTTTGACTTGCAAAGAATTTCTGATGACCAAGAAAATATATCCATGTGGGAGACACAGTTGTATATAAGTTATGAAGATTACAAGCTTCAAAACACAACTGTTCTAAAAGAACAGATTACGAATCTTATAACTGATATATCACCAGCGAGCTTAATGCAAATCGAAGGCACAGAGGCCCAAAGTAAATGTGATAAGTGGCACAGTGAAAGATGGCTGAGAACCACTGCATCCACATGCTTAGAAGCATACAGAGTTGGTAAAAAAGTTATTGAAGGATCAAGTGATGCTGAAGAAAGATCAAAGAAGTACATTTCTTCCAACATTTGGAACCTTGATGGCAATAAGCATCAAACTGTTTGGATGGTGTATGGTTTAGAAAGGGAGACAGATGCAGTTAGCAAGTATGAAGCTCAAACAAATCAAGTTGTTAATGCATCTGGTTTGTGGGTCAATCCTAAATTTCCATACCTTGTGTGCTCACCCGATGGGTTGTCGGGTCAAGATGGACTCTTAGAAATCAAGTCACTGAAAATATTTAAAGATTATAGTATTGACACTGTTATCGAAGACAAAGATAAACTGGTTTCTAAGGAAATTCTAAAGAGGCAGTGTTTTTCCATCCAAGGAAAAAAAATGTGTCCTCAAACAAAGCCACAGCTACTATTATCAGATACAGAACCAGTTACTTGTAACAGAAAGGACTTTCTGTGATTTTGTGCTCTATGCAAAGAATGGACCAGTATCCATAGAAAGAATCTACAGAGATGAGCCTTTAATCAAGGACATTTTAGCAGTACTAAGAGCCCTATGGATGAGAGTAATAGCACCTGAAGTGTTTGAAATGAGAGTGCCAAGAGATCTATTGCCTTTTGTAATGCCAAATGATTTCATTCCAGACACCGGTCAGGCATCAGCTACACAGAACACAGGGTATTCAAGAGAAGAAATAGAAATAGCAAGCTTTCTTACCACATGTACTTCTTATAATTATTCAGAACTGCAGCCTAACCTAGTGGTCATACCTTGGGGCTGCAGAACTAGCTCTGGGATACAGTTAGCTAATACCTGTCCAATAGATAACTGGTTAATGATATTCCAGGCATTGTCAAAGTCAGGGAAGATAGACCTTGATGAACTAAATGGAACTGGTAATAACATAAAAACAGCTTTATTAATGGTAGATCTTAAGCAGTATGGAGATGCAAAGATCATTTCTCTGCCAACACCACCTGTCATAAGAAATGGAATCATTGACCTCTATGGTAATGAAGCTGATTATCTGATTACAATGTTGCAGCCATTTTTAGCAACTACAGTTACCTCTTCCTGCAACTTAACTACATGCCCATCAATGGTAAATACATACAAATTACATGCCATAGCACTTGGATACAATGACAAGAATAGTACCTTTATCAGTTCCTTAAATGACTGGCTGCATCCAAAGATGACATACTGTCAAAGAAAATTCCAGATTAAACCTCCTGTTGCTATTCCAAGTCAAGAAGATGTAACATTAGATTGTGATGGCAAACAATCTGTTTCATGGCATTGCCCTGGTATTAGAACAAGTGCACCAAGATCATTTTTATGTTTCAAAAACTTCTTTATTTTTTCTGTTGACCTTTTAAGTACAAGAAACAATTTGACTATGAAAGATCTACCAGATAGTATTGAATTACATGACAAAGTCATTCATCTACACAGTGCTACTTTATGGAATGGTAGTCATATTTCCATTTTTAATTATGCTAATGCCTGGTTTAGATATGATGGACTCAAAGAACACAGACAAATGAACACTGGACTCTGTTTGCTTGATAGTCAACCAAGAGGATATTTAGTGAGTCATGTTCTTTACATTGTATGATAGCTGTATATACACTCAAATGTATTTTGTATTTCAATTTCTTCACAACCTTAAATCTTATTTGATGTTTTTAAAAATATTTCAATGTTCCATATAGTTACAATAGAGTGAGGTTTATATGAAACCTGTGAAACAGAAATTGACTTAGTAATGTATAATAGTCAAATAGACACAAAAGAAAACAATGAAAATAAGAGCTACCAACCTTTTTTAGAGTTGTTCTCATTAACTCGTGAAACAAAGTGTGCTTACTAAAGTGTAATAGCAAAAAAACAAAAAAACAATAGAAAACAAAAGAATCAGAGTGAAGTAGAGTGTAATACACTAAAGTGTGTTTCACAGTTTATGAGAACTGCTCTAAATAGTCTACTAACTATTTCACAGGTTAAGTAACACCACTCTATTCACAAAATTTTTACATGCTTGTTACAAGCTATTGATAAGCTTGAAGTTATCCATCTAAATTTTTTACATCAAAACTATAAAACAGTTGTTAAATGGATATTCTTAAAGCAAAATAATGAAACTACAATAACTGTAATGAAAATGGTATTTTATATGGTCAAGATCATTTCATATAATAATTATACAATCCTGTACAAATATAAAGGTAGTGTTCAAGTTCATTTCCTTGCATTCTTTTTATTCTGATACATACTAAATAAATGAATGAGTTCATTTGCAAAGGACTGGTTGAAAATTTACTAAGGCACTGGCAACTACCACCATTTGTGTTGCTAATGGTGCAATAGATAATGGAATAGTTCTTCCTATCAGTTTAAACTGCTTCAATCGCTTTCAATATGTATCCTTGCCTTTGCAATCTTTCGGGTTGAGAGCTCCTCAGCAACACTCAAACTGCTTCTACCCTTCAAGAAAGCAGGAATTTTGATACGTGCTTGGAGAGGATTCACAAGATCCTGTACTGTGAACCCCCCATTCTTTCTAACTTAACATTCATATCAAAATGTGTTGAAAGGGCTGTTGCATCTCAACTCGACCATTACATCATGACTAACAATTTGGATGAAAAACTTCAGTCAGCGTACAAATGTCATCATAGCACAGAGACTGCACTACTTAAGATTCATAATGACATACTTCAATCTGGATCTGGATCTTTCAGCCGCCTTTGATACTGTCAACCAAAATATACTGTCGAATAGACTTTATAACCGTTATGGTATTACTGGGAAGGCCCTTATTACGAATGATGGTTTTCCTACACTGGTAACAATGCAGCGACGAAGCAGACACACGAATACTCTAGCTTTAAAAATACCACCTTCAAGAACAGACTCTTATCTAATTTTCCTCGTACTATAAGAGAATGGAACACTATACCAGAGGACATTGTGCAAAAAAACAGCGTAAATACATTCAAGAAAGCAATAGAGAACACTGTTTGACATTTTATTATTATTATTGTCTTTTTCATTATGTAGATGTTTGTTTTTTTTTTGTTTTTTGTTTTTTTCCCCGTAAGGATTTTCTTATAGAAAGAGACGTGGTATCATGGAATAAGAAGAAGAAGAGGCCTTTTCCTTGTTTAATTCCTACCTTGCCGCTAGGACGCAGCATGTTAGTTTGGATGGACACACCTCTGATGACCACGTGTTAAGCTGTGGAGTTCCACGAGGGTCAGTGCTTGGACCAATTCTCTATTCACTGTACACTTCTCCGCTCACTGACATCATGAGTTACCACAATATGAGCTATCATTTATATGCGAATGATACACAATTCTATTTGTCGTTTCAGCCTTCCATACCTGGCCATATGGAGATGACGACAGAGAAACTCCAAGCTTGTATGCACTCCATTAATAACTGGATGTTGACCAACAGACTCAAACTCAACGACGATAAATCAGAACTACTAGTGTTAAGAGCTATTCATCGACACAGTCCTCGGTTTGACAACCTACTAGTTGGAGATGAGTATATCTAGCCCTCTCTCAGTGCTAGGAACATCGGCATCGTTTTTGATAACACTATGTAGATGGACAGTCAAATAATGGCTGTATGCAAGTCATGCTATTATCACATCAAATGTATTTCTCGCATTAGGCAATACTTAAATGTTGAGGACACCAAACAACTTGTTCTGGCATTTGTAATTTCTAGGATTGACTATTGCAATTCACTATTATACGGCTTGCCAAATAATCTCTTAGACAGACGCCAGGATGTTTTTCACTCAGCTGCCAGGCTTATCACAATGACTAGGAAATTTGATCATATTATGCAATCATTAATTGATTTGCATTGGTTGCCTGTTAAGCAATGTATTCTATTTAAGGTAGCTCTCATTACCTACAAAGCCTTGAACAATTTAGCACCATGTTATATTAGAAATCTTATCTCGCCATATAAGCCTGCTCGTTCTCTTCGCTCTTCCACAAAGAATTTACTAGAAACTCACAGTTATAATCTTAAGACGTATGGCTATAGAGCCTTCTCAATTAATGCTCCACAAATTTGGAATTCACTTCCTATTAACATTAGGAATAGTCAGTCTGTTGATATTTTTAAGAAACAACTTAAGACATACTTATCGAGGTTTGCTTATTTTAATTACGTATAGATTTTACTAGAGAAAGTAGTTATATATAGCATCATAGGTTTTAGTTGTTTGATTATAATTTTGTAATTCAGCACTTTGAGCACCAGGAAAGGCGCTTTATAAATAATAACGTTATTATTATTAAGTTATTACTATTTCGCCAAGTGGAAGTCAGCAATGGAAGAAGCATACGAGAATGTGAGGAAAACAGCCAGCCACAGTACAAACCATGGTAAGACCCACTATGACAAACGGGTGAGGTGTTCTGTACTCCAGCGGGGGACCATGTCCTTGTATGCAATTTAACACCCAGAGAAGATCCTACTGGGACTACATGATCCATGTCGTGGAGTCTCGGAGGGGGGACCTGTGTACGTTGTTCGACCCGAGTCTGGACAAGGACAAACACAGACTTTGCACCGCAATCTACTGCTTCTATGTGATTTTCTTCTGGCAGAACCGATCCCTGTTAACCGACAAGATGCACCACAAACAGGACCCCATCAGTCACAGTGATGAGTTAAAGACAGACCCTGACTACTTACCCACGTGACCACTGCGATGACACATCAGATGATGAGGAACTGCCTTCCTTCTCAATGTATCTCCCATGTGATGACGCAGCTGAGGATTGTGATTTTGCAGACAACACGGCAGGTGGTACAGACGAAGACAATGATGCTGTTCCTGTGGCAGACCAAGCAGAAAGTACTCCAGAGATCCCAGAAGCAGGGCCTACAGGCCAGGAGAGCCAACAAGTGGGTGGAGATCCCGAACCAGTGGGATGCCCGGCCCGTGAGTGCAAACCTCCTCAGATGTTCACTTACTACGATCTTGGGCAACCAACGTACATATCCTACCTACCCATAAGCTACCACAGTCTACCCATACAGCAACAAGTATCACCACTGTACCCATCCAGTGGCTGTTTCCGGCACACTGGACAGTACTGGTGGCCCATCCAAGACAACAAATTACAGTGGAACTACCAGCATCCCATAATCGTCACAGGAAACTAATGTTTCATGACATTTGTGAACAGAAGTGAACATTAGCAAAAGTAAACATTAGTATATGTGAACACTAAAACAAAAGAGACAAAAAGAACAACAAAAGCGTGTAGCCATAACATTATGGTTCAGAAACCAAAGATGTTAATAATTCATTGTAATCGCTGGGATATCATGAAAAGTTTACAAAAGAGAAATAATAGATTTAGACGTGAATTCGAAGGCCTGATCACCCTTCATGTTAATTAATTTACTATTTTGTAGATAGGGTTCGAAAACAGTTGTAAACACACAGTCATCCAGCATAATGTTCAAGAGAACATTTTTTTTAGAGGGGGAGTGTGTAGACAGGATATTTTTGTTAGTTTTGGGGCACCCCTCCCCTTCTAGGATTAGTAGTCATTATGTAACATGATCTAGATAACAAGAGAAGAGAGCATCAGTAGTGTGCTAGAGACGAAATAAGAAACACACTGGTGAAATCGTTGTAGTGTCTTTCTTTCAATTATTATTCTAAATGTTGCTTAACCCATGCAACATAATGATATATGGTTTGCTGAGAACCGAAAAGGATGTCTGGCCTTGAGAAACAGAAAACTACTGAAGCAGAGTGCTAGGGCAAAAAGAAAACAGAAACAACCGCAGGAAAGTAAAGGAAGGTACGAAAGAAATCCTGTACTATACATCTGATCCAGCATTATTCATTTCCAGACTAAATTTCCAATTTTTCTTTAGGAGAAAGTCAAACAAAAAAGATAGTCCACAGTTATGGTGAAGGTGAAGATGAGCTTGACAAGATGGTAACATTGCTAGAGATCCAAGCAAGGCTTAATCAGGAGCCAGGAAGAGGTGCTGTTGTTTATGAGGACATGCAACCACCGAAAAATGAAAAAATTAACATTGGTGGAAAGCGTTGTAAGTGTGGTAGCAGTGAACATTTTCTAAAAAATCTATCAAATACTTTCAATTTTTTAGTTAGAGTCAAACTTTGCTTTGAGTCTAGTACCACCTGGCTAATACTTCCCATTAATGGGAGATTTCAAAAACATAAATGACAAACTTCTAAAACATACATAAAACAATCATGTAATTATGGCAATTTATAATTTGGAATTGTTCATTAATGGATTTATTTCCAAACAACATTATACTATCAAACTGGATCATTTTAGAATTTATACGGACATACCATAAACCTTGTGATTCATGACCTGAACTCCAAACAGTAGTGGATTATCATAAGGATTGAGGGTCTGTGATGCCTGAAAGAAAGAAAAAGAATGTTATATGGTCATTTAAGAATCTGCAATTAAAGTATCTGTTACCACAGGTAGCCCAAGCTATGGTTCTGAATATATATATAGAGAATGTATGGCAGATCAAAAAAATTCTTTGAAATAAAATAAATGTCATATCTTATTGTTTCTTTACCGGTATATCAATGTTTTATTGCATGTTTTGCTGTTTCCTGGCAGTTTGGTTGCATTTGATCTGCCATACATTCTCTATATATATATTCAGAACCATAGCTTGGGCTACCTGTGCTGTTACGGCAATACAAATACAAACTAAACTGTCAGAATTGATAGAATCCTAAATAAGACCTTAATGAACTAGCAGGCTAATTGCTATACAGCATTTCAACCAAAAACCTGAGAGTGAGCAGTTGTGTCAAAATCGAGGCCAGAAATCAAAACAAAAATCTCCTACAGTAGATATTAGTAAGAAACTGAAACTGAAAATACTAAAACTCTGCCTCCAATATTTCTTTATATATTTGGTGCTTATTTTGATTTAAGGAGTAGGTTCAATTGACCAGTCAGTTCAAATAGCCTACCATCACTATTGTGTGATTACAGTCATGTTAGATGGCAGGAACAATACAATTATTCTACAAGAGAAGGGATTCAATTAAGCCCTAAGGTCTAAAGTTCAAAGTTTTATATTTAACTTTCATTATTCTATTTCAATTTTTATTATTTATTCTAACTTATTGAATGCAGTGATGGGCCTAAACCATGTGAAGAGTAGGGCTAAACCACTGTGTGCTAAACCACCAAGAGGCTAATCCACCGTAATTCAACTAAAAACATGGCTGATCAATATACACAGAACAAACACTCCAGTTACTAAATATTTGTATGTGTGTTGCAAGCATTTTACACCTAACTGTCTCTTGGAGGAGTACACAACCAACTAAAGCCGGATGCCATCTCTAAGAAATTCAGTTTTACTTAAGAAAAGACACCAAGAAAAGCTCCTACTGATCATTCTGCTATGCCAGTCCAAAGTCAAGCATTTTGTTAATCGTGACCCCAAGGGATGATAGATAAGCTGATATGGCAGAACTTTATGAAATTTTTAGTCTGTCCCTGATGAAGGTCGCAGTTGGCATCAGAAAATTTAGACATTTCATTTTATTTCATTTTAGCAGTAAGTTACTAATATGCAATTTTGTATATGTCAGCCGATCCAGCTTGGGTTCCCTGTGGTTTCTGTCAGATAGCCAAAGATACTGATACTTCAACCCTTATACTGTAATATCAAAGATCTAATGTATAAAGGGCTTTATACCAGCTTTGAACTAGTTAAATGCTTTGAAATGTCTTTTTTCCAACTTAATTTATTTAAACTGTGCTTGGGTTCCCTGTGGTTTTTGGTGATAATTTAAAGTGCCAAAATGTCCCCCTGGACCCCTTCTAATATCAAAGAGATGACCAAGATCAAAACTACATTTGGTGATACATCCCACTGACTAATAATGGCAGGGAATGCCAAGAAAGATCTTTACATGTGGCTTTGTCACTCTAGTCTTCTTTGCAGCCGTTATTAGTGTCGGTCTCAAAATCCCTCCCCACATACGGCTGCTTACTGCAGCCAGACATACCATTCCAATTGTTTGATTTAAGCCAATCAGAAGACAGGCCTGTGACACGCCATACTGTTGATTTCTCGCCAAATATAATAAACAATGAGCCGCCGGCTTTCCTCCCACAATCAAAAGAATGAATAAAACTCCTTTTTTTTTTTATCTGACGCGCTTCAGTTCTGGATTTTAGAACTAGAGCCGTGATTGGCTAAGCTGTTCGAATGGAATGTCTGGCTGTAGTAAGCAGCTGTTAGTGGGAAGGGATTTTGAGACTGACACTAAGAATGGCTGCAAAGGAGACTATATTGTTGCTCCTGTTACAGCTAATTTATGTCATGCACGATCAGTAACTCGAATGTTTTGATTGGAGTTTTGGCACCTTTGTTTGAAATTCCAAATCTCGGCTCCACCTATGATCAAAACTCTGGCAACTCAAATCATTTTTATTTCAAGAATAAATATTTTCAAGCTCATACCTAGCAATGTGCTTGGAAAGTGAATTATTTTGGAAATATTTCACAATCATTCATGATAACCAATCAAAACCTAAATTTTTAACTGAATTTTTATTTGGAATATCAGAGCCTTTGATCAGAGATTTGAAGTCTCGGATTTACTGGTCACTAGTGACCTAAATTAGCTGTAACACATCCAAAGGCTATAGAATGCCTTGCCTTATTATATGAAATAGAGTGTGATATTGAGTGACATCAAAATGATAAGATTTATATCCCCACTCCCACCAGTGGCCAGTGGGGATACGATTTATATCAACACTGGTGGTGTCAAATTTCGACTTTTATATCCCACCCTTGATTCACAATAATATGTCAGGAGAATTAGATTGAGGTGAATAATGCATCTTGATGGTGTATTATAGCTATGCTATACTTACAATTATGATACTCTGCTCCTAAAAGTTCATCCTTCTATATTCATCTGTCTGCAAGATTGAAAATATTTACATATCAATCCATAGAAAAGGATCAAATAATTTAAATAAATAAATAAATAAATAAATAAACAAACAAACAAACAAACAAACACAAATAAATAAATAAATAAATAAATAAATAAATTTGAGGAGGGAGCAAAAACCTCATCATGACATATACAGCAAGAGCAAAGCATCTGAAATTCTAGGATTTTCCCAGAATCTCTGGCATTTCATTGAGCATGCGCAGTAAGAATGCCAGGGCTCTAGGGACAAGAACGCAACCTTTGGTGACATGTGCTGCTATGGATGGCTGCAGAGTTCATGCCTGGAGTCGTGGGTTTGATTGTCAACACAACCACATATGTGTGTTGAGTTTGTTTGAGGTGTTGTTCTCTCCTTTGCCTTAGGAGGTTTTTCTCTGATTCTCCAGTTTTCCTCCCTCCATAAAATCAACATTTAAGTCAAGCATTGGGTGAATGTTAATAATGAATGTAGTCAGGGGTAGTGCATGTGGAATGGACCTTACGGAAAAGCACATTACATGGAATTATGGTTATAAAATATGATTTTATAAGAACATACAAGAAAAAATAAACACTGTTTGGTAGGGTTACAAGAATTACACAGAGTAATTTTTCATCTAGGCCCTTCTAGATCCACCCACAAGCTTTTGTGGGGCTCCCTCTTCGAGATTGAGCAGATGCTAGGGGGAGAATGACAGGAGCCAGAAGCCCTACACAGCTGCTGCACAGAGCCTATTATAGATCAAATTAGAATTCAAAAGTTGATTTTTGCGGAGGGAGGAAAGCCAGAGAACCCTGAGAAAAACTGTCAAATCACAGGAGAGAACCAACAAACCACTATCACATACAACAAGAGAATAGTAATAGTGAATAACAATACAACAGAACAGAATACTGGGGGAAAACAGAACAGCACAATAAAACAGACACATAAATAGTCCTCACAAAAATAGATAAAAAGTAAATAGAATACAACAATAGAGAAATGATAAAATACAAGTAAAACAATTCGTATCGCACCATGAAACAGCCTCTGTGCTGATCTAAGACAAGGCATGGCTAACTCACAGATCGAACACTGAAACAACCTTTGGGCTGATCTAAGTCAGGGCATGGCTAACTCACAGATTGAACTCTGAAACAACCTCCGAAATGCGAGATAAATACAACTGGACAATAGAAAAAGCACAATAGAACAATACCTCGACATCTACTAACAACTACCAACAACAGAAACTAATTACTAGAACAATACAAACGCTGCAAATAAGTTCAACTTCAAGTTAAAATACTTCGATAACTCAGCTCGCTCTTCAAAACAGCTCAGATTCAGGTTGGAAAATCGATCGCCAGTTTTTAACAAGATTGAAGTTCAAGAACTCTTTTGACACCAAAAATATGTAGATAAAACTAATATCTAGCTATCATAATGTTTTTAAGCTAGTTCTTACCTTTTAACGATAGAAATCGGGAGGTTTTTTAATCAGTTTTGACGAACCGTTGAGCCGCCATTTTGGTTTTCTTGATGTATGACCGATAAGCATGACGGGACAGCTGAATTGAAAAATCCAAAAAGTGGACTCAAGGAATCGGGAATTTGGACTAAAATGTTTAGTAGAACCTCTATTAGCGGCCATCCTCGGGGAATTATCAAATGGCCGCTAAATAGAGGTTGGCCTCAATATTTAGACGCTATGCTTCTTCCTTTTTTATTCTTATAACAAACATTTTCTTTTACTTCCTTTCAATGTTATTGTATTTCTTGTCTTTTCTTTTCCTCCGTTCCTTTCTTTTTTTCTTCTTCAATTTTTTCAGTTGAAAGTTCATATTTTTCTCCACAGTATAATTTCTTCATAAAATATTAATTTTAAAAAGTTAATTAAATGTGCTCTTAGAAGTACATTTTTCCTTATTAATAATTTATACTTAAATTAGATTAACTTTTCATGCCAAATTAATTTAAGCTATTCCAAATTTGACCGAATAGAGAAATTTAAAGCTCCATGTTACGGTTGCCATGGCAACGCACGTGATCCGCTTCGTCACGATTTGGTTCAAAAGATTCAAAAAGTAAATATTCAAGAAAGAGGAAAGATTTTCAAACAAAAACTGCCTTGTTTAAACCAGAAAAATCAAGTAGGACTGTCTCACAAGCACAAGGTATGTTTTAGGGACTCGTAAACATCGAGAGCAACGAAAATACTCCAAGATTTTAGCCACAATTCACGCTGTTGGTTTGAGTTTTATATCAGGTTTTCTAAGTTACTTATGAAGTGGTTTTACTATGACTTGTTAGCTTTATAAATTAATGCTTCATGCATTTAGAGCTCGTACGAGTATCCCTAATATTCAATTTTGCGATCTTAATTACGCTTGCGATATTGTAGAAATAGAATTATGCATTTTTTGTTATTTTCTTCTCATTCTACTGCACAGAACCACATAGATTTTCTGTGTAAGCTGAACTATAAAAGTATCGCTTTGCTACAGGCCACTAGTCCATTCTAATTACTTAGCAATTATTGAATAAGGCTGAGTATGATATGAAAAATTATGCATAACGAGGAGAGTGTTATCTGCCGAAGCTGTAGGCTGAGGTGGATACTCTTCAAGGTATGTATAATTTTTCATATCATACAATAGCTGTAATTATCCAATAATTGTTTTATTATTTATTCAAAATATTTTCTGTTCTCTGATAAAACACGACTGAGGCTGTTGAACACTCAAAAAGACGCGAAATTTATGTTTTTCCCCAAAAATTTTTACATACTTTCGCTACTTCCAGGTTTGGATGAAGCACAACATTTTTGACGCACAGGAGTAGGTATGGCGAAAATTGTTTGTACGCGGATGCTAAAAATAGCCCAACCGGGAATTCACATGGCGCGTGCGGTATTAAGAAGTTTCCCTCTCTTATTTATGCTCTCTTGATTAGAACTGATATAATTCGTTAATTGATCTTGAGGTTTCTTGCTAGATTTAGTACGCAGTATTTTCTAAACACTTGAGTATATTGGGTAAATGGCATCGCTGATCATGATTGTGTATACTACACAGGTAGCCCAGCCAGATGGTAGCTTCACTTGACACCTTTGCAGATATACTGGAACACGCAGATGCACAAAATCAAGTATGTATCATTAACATAACGTTGAAATGCCTTCAATTATGTGTCATAAATGAAATATTTAATGTTAAGCATGGTTCTAAAGCTTCTGGTCTCACTCTCCCGCTCTAGATTTCTTTGACAGCGACTCGTTATATCAGACATGAACCGTTATGTCTAGTCTCACAGTAGGGTTCTGTACGTGCATAGAAATCAATCCAAGTTTTCAACACCTCGTAACTCGTAACTTTAACAAGCGGGAAAAAAACTAATCCAATTAACGTCGTTGCTAAAAAAAGCCTAATGCCTATCATGCACAGCCTGACCCACACAGACCCACCATTGTAAACATTGTAATTTTGCCGAACTAAACTCTCTACTTCTCTTGCCTGCAGATTGTTAGTCCCGTGCTTGAACTGGCGCTAGAAACTTTAACTGGTGCTTTTTACGCGGGCAAATAAAACAGAGAATTCGATTCTGGAGTATTAGCAACTGGATTCGTTAAGAGATCGTCGAATTTGCTTCATAAGATCGTGACTCGGGTTTTTTTCAAAATTCTCAATTGATTACACAATCCCCAGGCAAGGAATTATTCTTTATCCACTCAGAAGCCGTTTTCGACAGTATAGTAACCGTTTTCTGAGCTGAGTGTGCTCAGGGTGAGTAATCAATCTCAATCTTCTGCAAATTTCTATATTTTATTTTCCATCGGCCTTTTTTCTAACCATAACATTGATTTACATCACATATAATTCTACTGCTACGTGTTTTATTGTCACCAAGGAAACAGGCTTGGTTATCAGTTTTATTCTGAAAAGGAAAAAAGAAACAAAGGAATAAATTAACGGGTAAATAAATGGATGGACGGGTGGATTGTTATGGCATAGATAGATGGATGGATGGATGATTTTAAAAATCCGCTACAAATCTAGCATGCCGTATCCGTGCCCCTGTCGCTATTTCGTAGGATAAAGTAACCCCGCACGCTTGCCTTCGATTCTCAAATCTTCCCAGACTCTGTATTTTATGTAAGTAGAGTTTGTTAGGTATTCTCCATGATTCAATAGTTTTACTTCAAGTTCTCCTGTTTTCCTCCCTTCTCAAAACCTAACAGGGCAATTGGGTGTGTGAGTTAACCATGCCTGACTTTGATCAGCTACTAAGTGGCTGTTTCAGTTCGGTTATCAATGAAACTTGAAGATTTATGAAAGATGAAACTACAAACCTTGATTTCCTAGTTATTTAGCAATCTCTACGAAGTCAGTATCATCATCAGGCTTGATTCTGAAACTTGGTGTTTTTGGAGCAGGCTTGGATTTCCCACTGGGTACACAAGGAATGCTTGAAGTGTTGCTGACCCCGATACGGTGAGAGAATGATTCTACATGTAGGAAAAAAGACATTCATTAATGAAAAATAGAAAGATACCAAGATAACTAATCAAAGCATCAAGGAACCTAAGGCTTAGCTTTTAAAATCAGTTTAGTAAATTTGGAAAATGTAACTGTTTTGTGTAAAATTTTGTCAGGAATCTGAATCCATTCGAGAGACCCGGGCTAGGATTGTAGTCAACACGTTGACATATAATGGCGAAAAGGAAAAGATACCAAGTCTGAGGGCGAATTTCTCTGTCTCCTATAACTAAAATTTCCCAGATATATTTGTAGACATAGCCTCCCCCGCAGGCGTTTCTTGTCTGTTCGTCTGGCGGGCTACCTGTGGTATTTGCCCTCCCTTTGTCACACAGGGATCCCAAGCGCCTAAGAAAAGGAAAATAAGAGAGATGCATGCGGAGGAGGCTATTGTAGACACATGAATATGGATACAACTCAATCAAACAATCTTATTCTCAAGAGAATAATACATCGTCTGAAAAGGGAAATAAGACATTACGCAATGTTTTGCGGGTAAAGAATAAACATAAGAGGGTCTGTTAACACTACATGCATTACCAACAAAAACATTAAGGGTTTGAGTGGTTGTTAATCCCCAAGGCGTTACCACGTGACATCTATACGTCCCAGAATCTCGAACAGTCACGTTTTTAAGAAACATATACGCTCTTCCTTCGTGGATCTCGTGCTGAACACCATTAATGAGTTTGGTCTTTGTATTAAAAAACTGGTCTCTCCCAAATCTGTTTTCAGGTTTGAAGGCTTGTGGACGTGGTACTTCCCAATAGACAGCTGTTCCTGGTGGGGTATGCTCCATAAACATAAAGAATATGGCTATATCACCTTTGTTGTTTCTTGGGAATATCGTGTCTTTGAGTGGAGTCAAAATTGGGGGTTTAGGAGAACCTGTTGAGAGAATAAAGCAAAGGGTCTGGTACATAATTTCAATTCACAAAATGTGACACATTAAAAATGGCATTGAATATTACATTTTCTCACGCAAAATAAAATATTCAATTTTTATTCATTGCCATGAATCGGGCCTCCTATAGTCAACACTATGTACTGAAACTTGGAACATTTCTGATGTTCATTTTGACATGACTGTTCGTTTTAAGGGTTATATGACCTGGTACTGATAATGGTCTATTCAGTGGTTTCCACCTGGTTCTTGTACCACTACAATCAATATTATCGTGTACAACACCCGACTCATCAGTTGACTATTACTCCAGATGTTCATCCACCCACCTATCCATCCATCCATCTATCTATCCATCATCCATCCATCCATCCACCCACTCACCCACTCACCCACTCACCCACTCACCCACTCACCCACTCACCCACTCACCCACTCACCCACTCACCCACTCACCCACTCACCCACTCACCCACTCACCCACTCACCCACTCACCCACTCACCCACTCACCCACTCACCCACTCACCCACTCACCCACTCACCCACTCACCCACTCACCCACTCACCCACTCACCCACTCACCCACTCACCCACTCACCCACTCACCCACTCACCCACTCACCCACTCACCCACTCACCCACTCACCCACTCACCCACTCACCCACTCACCCACTCACCCACTCACCCACCCATCCATCCATCCATTCATCAATCATTCATCCATCCACCCACCCATCCATCCATTCATCAATCATTCATCCATCCATCCATCCATCTATCCATCAATCATCCATCCATCCATCCATCTATCCATCAATTATCCATCCATCCATCCATATACTTACTCAATAATTGGACGTCTACGTAAGACACCATCCGAGCTGTGCCCGCTGTATTGCTCGCTACACAAAAATACGGTCCTTCATGTTCCCTCGAAATCCTGGTGATTACCAGTTGAAGCCCATTAGCGGTTTTCCTTAGTGTGATGGATTGCGTGCTCTTTATGACACTTGCAAAACTGGAGTTGTTCTTTCTCCTTGTCCAGGATAATGTAGGCTGTGGGCTACCTTTGGCATTGCAAGTTATCTCCAGTCGACTGCCAATCTGGACTTGATGTATTCTGCCTGAAGTTGTCATGGTAGGAGCAGTATCACCAGTAACTGAATCAGAAACAATGGATTAGATCATCATCAACAACACAATGACCATCATCAACCATTATCGATATCATTAGCATCATCATATCATCATCACCATCATCACCACACCACCATCATCATAAACATCATTATTACCATCATCAATCATTATCATCCATCATAAACACTGTCATCATAATCATCATCAACACCATCATCATCATCATCATCATCACTATCATCATCACCATCATCCTCACCATCACCACCATCATCATAAACATCATTATTATCATTATCAACCACTATCATTAGCATCCATCATAAACACTGTCATCAAAATCATTATCATCATCTTCATCAACATCATCTTCATCAACCGTTATCATTAGCATCATAAACATTATCATCAACATCACCATCATCATCACCATCATCATCACCATCAATTTCTTCATCAACCACATCATTATCATCAACAAAATCATCATCAACATCATCATCGTCATGAACACCATCATTGTCTTCTTCATCAACATCATCATCAACCATTATCATTATCTTTATCCTTCACTTGTCTATGAAGATGACTACCGCTCAGGTTGTCGAAACGTCAGTCACATCAAACAGTCTCAGGACTACATCCACCTAGCCTCCTGCGCAGCCGCTGTGACCCACAAGCTTTTGTGGGGCTCTCTCTGATTGGTCAAATTCGTGGAAAAGGAATGTTGTTCGAGTTGGAGCAGACGCTAGTGGGGGAATGACGGGAACCGGAAGCGCCTCACAGCGGCTGCGCAGGAGGCTAACATCCACCCGGATGATCATAATACAAATATTATTTCTTCGACAAATATTGTTACTTCGTTAAATATCATCATCATCATCATCATCATCATCATCATCATCATCATCATCATCATCATCATCATCATCATCATCATCATCATCATCATCATCATCATCATCATCATCATCATCATCATCATCAACCATTATCATCATCAACATCAAAATCATCATCAACATCAAAATCATCATCATTACCGCTTATACAATATCACCATTAACATCACTATAACGAAGTATAATGAATGTCTTGTTCCTTTTCTCTCCTCGAACCAAGAAGGTAGCTTGAATTGATATCAATAAATATAACAAAACTTATTTACCTTTCTGCCTTGGCACATTGTGAGGGGTACAGTCAATAACTGACAATAAACCTTAAAATAAAATAACAAAAAAATATTATTACAGAAATATTATTTTAACAGAAAAAACTTTGTAGGAGAGTTCATATCCATTTTTATTATATGAAATAGAGTGTGATATTGAGTGACATCAAAATGATAAAATTGATATCCCCACTCCCACCAGTGGCCAGTGGGGATACGATTTATATCAACACTGGTGGTGTCAAATTTTGACTTTTTACTCAGAAAGTCTCAAATTCTCCATTATTTTTCATTGAAGATTTCATATAATAAACAGAACATTACATGGCTGCTTGGAGATACAAATTTTATCTTCTCGTGCTGATATTATCTCTCACTCGTTCGCTGCGCTCACTCTTGAGAGATAATATCAACACTTGAAGATAAAATTCGTATCTCCGTGCGACCATGTAATATCCTCTATTTATCCCACACCATAGAAAATACAGCCAATCAGAAAGCAGAAAAGCCGTTGGATATTCGTCGGTATTTCACTCTTCCTTCCCATCATGCACTGCGCATTGAATTTACGCATTTGTATTTTCTATGGTGTGGGATAAAATGGTTATGCAATGGTTTCTCATGGCATACCGTTGATATCCCACTCGTATAAAGGCTCGTGTGTATACTAGAAACTACAAGCGACTCGTGGGATATTCCACGGTATACCACTCGAAACCATTGTATAACTAGTATATAGGAGAGTTCATATCCATATATAATAGAGTTCATATCCATATATAGTAGAGTTCATATCCAAATATAGTAGAGTTCATATCCATATATAGTAGAGTTCATATCCATATATAATAGAGTTCATATCCATATATAATAGAGTTCATATCCATATATAATAGAGTTCATATCCATATATAATAGAGTTCATATCCATATATACGAGAGTTCATATCCATATACAAGAGAGTTCATATCCATATATAGTAGAGTTCATATCCATATATAGTAGAGTTCATATCCATATATAGTAGAGTTCATATCCATATATAGTAGAGTTCATATCCATATATAATAGAGTTCATATCCATATATACGAGAGTTCATATCCATATATAGTAGAGTTCATATCCATATATAATAGAGTTCATATCCATATATACGAGAGTTCATATGCTAATCATATCCTGCTAATCACTATTTATATTAGCAGGCCCGTAAAAAGTCTAAAACTCGTCAGATTGGCTCCAAATCGGGTACAGAGACAAAAAAACAGCAGCAACAACACACAGGCAAAAATTGGTAAGCAAACCACAAGAATTACTTCAGTTATTCTTACGATACATAATTCCACATACATTTTTTTCTTATAAGGTACAAAAACATTGCTTGGGTTTCCTGTGATACTAATATATAGGATAGTTCATATTTTAGGCCCAGGAAATCAAAGAACAAAACCGAACAGTTGTTTTAAAAACAATATGAAACAGTATTCTTTAAAAATGTTAAGAACATTGACATTTTACTATAGTAAAATTGTGTTTTTTTTGTGAATATTCTTCTGTGTTGGTGAACTAATTTTTTGAGGAATTTAAACTTTTGATCACAACACATAAAGAAGTTGGAACTGATTACCTGAAAAATGTTCGACAAAAATTGCGTTTTTGTGTATTTCATATTTTATCTTTTTAAAAAGTATTTTGTTAGTTATCATTCATGGGCTATTTAACAATTAGTCCTCGAGTCCGAATGGTCTACGAGTCAATAGCCCATGAGGCCGAAGGCCGAATGGGCTATTGACTAGTAGGCCATGAGGGCGAGAGGTCTAATTGTTTTAGTAAAAACCTACTAATCGGTCCAATAAAAGTATGCAAAACGTTTTGGATTTTGCTTTAAATATATATTTTTTGGTTTTCAAAACCGGCGCTTTTCGCTACTAGAGGACTATCACTAATAGACCCCTAGTAGCTCAGCCAATCACAGGGCTCGATTGGTGATAGACCATTAGTAGGTTTTTTCTAATAGTAATTCGATTCAGATGCATGTATCAAAGGTTAATGTTATATAGTTCTCTTAGTTGAAGTAATGATTTTAAATCATTATCATTAATTACTTTTAATAATCTTCATGGTTCCTATATATAATCATATTTTCAATTATATGTAATTTGTAGATGAAGAGCCATATATTCAGGGATTTAACGGACGCGTAATCCTGCGTCCTTTACGTAAAAACATTTTTAAATGACTTAAAAGTTGGACTCAAAAATATAATAGAGTGCGTCCAATAGGACACAAAACATGAGAACGTTAATTTTCACGATCTCAATTTTTAGTAGGTTTATCTGTAATCTACTTTTGAAAAATTATTTATTTTAAAACTACATTACAGTTAGTCACTCAATAACATGAACAGTATTTCAGTTTTTGTCGGAAATTATATTTTCGTTCTTCATTCTACAAGCTCTTAATTTTCACTTTCAGATGGGTTATCTTGATCTCCATCGCGTTAATTTTATTCAAATCGGAATTTCGGCTTGTCTTTCGCGTTAATTTTCTTCATTTGAAAGTATTTTTGCCCTCAATTCGAGTTAATTTAAGTCGCGCTAATTTCTAATACTTTAATTTCGTGGAGCGTTAATTTCCTATATAAGGTATATCCTGCAAATGGCCTATTTCAAAGTAGTTTTTGCGGAAGGAGGAAAACTGGGGAATTCGAAAAAAAATCTATCAATCAAGTTTATTTACTGAGGACCGTTGACACGTAACAGTTTTCACTGACAAATATGAAGGGATTTACCTATGTTTATTGATTTTGGGGTCCACTAGACTCATATCTTAATATTTTAGGAAGAAAAACACAAGCAGAAACATTTAAAGAAATGAACACAACTTAAAATAACGCGATTTTTTGAAATTCGCGTTAATTTCATGGAGCATTAATTTCCTATGATAAAGTAATCACACGACTGTTACTAGATGGCAAACAAATTCAGACTTCCTTTGAACTAGTGCTTCATTACTAATGTCATATCCAAAACCTTTTTTTTCTTAAGATATTTTCAATTTCAAGATACGAAGCAATTTAAAGTTTGTTTGCCATCCAGCAGAGCCTTCCCTAAGGGACCTGGGGATGAACTGATTCGTTATCAAAGTGATATATCAGCACGTGACTGTTTGATGAAAATGGCCTATTCCAGGTTTGTTACCCACTGGCTATTAAAACAAACACGATTTATTAACATTATAACTAATTTGATAATAATCTCATTACTTAATATCGAAATAAAATAAATACCTATTGAGCACTTTCATAATTCCCGCAGCTCATTAGCGTAAAGATATAAAATTTAAGTATTCCAAGCAGCATTTTTTTTTCATATGAAAGAATACGTGTATATGAAAGTAAAATGTGAAAGATTGAAAAAGATATGAAAATTGACTAAGGTCAGATCTGAGAATCCATACACAACTCTCTAACGTTGATCTCCAATATCTTAAGGAGTTTTGCCGCCATGTCATTCATATTTTCCACTTTGATCTCAAGTGCTCTTTTTGATATAGTTTAGACTGTATTGATACAAAACAACTTGTTACAGGTTTAAAAACCCTACATTACGGAAGAGGTCTATATTACTTACCAGTGAAAGAAAGAAGACCAAAAAGCAACACAAAACGCATCCTCCAGAATACTGTGAGTTTCAAATAAGTCTCTTCTTTCGATGTTGCTTCTCCAGGATTCTGAGGTATACGACTTCAGATCCCGCGATTTTTGTTTAGTTAAACGTAATATTACCTAAGGGTGGGAATATTTTTTTCGGATAACGTATAACTGGTATTACCAGAAACTAAGGGCAAATTATGATTGGTAGAGGAAATCGATATGATGAAATATGACTGAACGACAGCGCTCAGCTACAGGTGAAACATACACCGCATGAACGATTATCCTATGCGTGATTTCCCTTATTCATTGTCACCCACTGAAATATTTACTTGTCTGGTAGATATGTTTATCACGCAGACGAGAAATAGGTTATACTTCATCATTAATGATCCTATCGACCATCCGTCCCAGAGATAACCCAAACATCATTGATCCTATGGAACAATTTATTGACCATCCGTCCCAGAGATAACCCAAACATCATTGATCCTATCGAACAATTTATCAACCATTCATCCCAGAGATAACCCAAACATCATTGATCCTATCAAACAATTTATCAACCATCCGTCCCAGAGATAACCCAAACATCATTGATCCTATCGAACAATTTATCAACCATCCGTCCCAGAGATAACCCATACATCATTGATCCTATGGAACAATATACCAGCCGCCATCGGATACCCCGTGGTCGCGGGTTAATCAATACACTTTGGATCGTATTTACATTTATTTCTATTTCACAGCGTTAATCACGAGCAAAACAATCAGTAAATCAATAGAAATAACAATTTGTAAGCATTTCTGGATAAGCTATAGTAGCTTATATCACCATTGACTCAGTTTCTTTTGTTCACTGGCGGTCTTTATCCTTCATATTCACCCAACGGCAGCTTACCAGGTTAATATCTAGTTATCAACTCCGTGCTTAAGAAACTTCCCCAATGATGATATAAGGCGTCGCCTCGGGTTGATATATTTCATATCCACCTCGGTAACGGTATTTAACCTATACTTACTGCATACCTAACACGCTTTTCTTTGTTATTTATGATACGACCCCGATTACGTTATTAGGTCTTTATCTAGATAAAACCCTATATAAAATAATATTTTCATTGATAATTGTAAATTAATAATAATAATTATAGTAATCATAACAAACACTATAAATTTTAGAGAGAAATATAGATATAGAAATATAGAGAGATAGAAAAACAAAATAAAGGCATCATGAATTATATATTATAAAATTCTGCGATAAAATGTTACAAAACTTAAAATCGACGTTTCCGCGACGTTGGCTGAACGTCATTATCAAGTCAAAATTTAGAGAAATAAAGTAAAGGTATATAAAGGAAAAATCGATTTTAAATTTTATAACATTTTATCGCAGAATTTTATAATCAAATGTTTTAATAAGTCCTTATTTATTCGAATTATATAATAAAAAATACACTGTTCGGTCGATTTCCTCTACCAATCATAATTTGCCCTTAGTTTCTGGTTATACCAGTTATACGCTATCCGAAAAAGATATTCCCACCCTTAGGTAATGTTTAACTAAACAAAAACCGAGAGATCTGAAGTCGTATACCTCAGAATCCTGAAGAAGCAACATCGAAAGAAGAAACTAATTTGAAACTCACAGTATTCTGGAGGATGCGTTTTGTGTTGCTTTTTGGTCTTCTTTCTTTCACTGGTAAGTAATATAGACCTCTTCCGTAATGTAGGGTTTTTAACCCTGTAACAAGATCTTTTGTATCAATACAGTCTAAACTATCTGAAAGAGCACTTGAGATTAAAGTGGAAAATATGAATGACATGGCGGTAAAACTCCCTAACATATTGGAGATCAAAGTTAGAGAGTTGTGTATGGATTCTCAGGTCTGAACTTAGTCAATTTTCATATCTTTTTCAATCAATCACATTTTACTTTGATAAACCTATCCTTTTATATGAAAAGCAAATTGCTAGGAATACTTAGATTTTAGATCTTTATGCTAATGAGGTGCTGAGATATTTATTTTATTTTGACATTAATTAATGAGATTATTATCAAATTAGTTCTAATGTTATTTTAATAAATCAATAAGAACTCAAATACGAAAGAAAATTCTTGAACCATTTTTGTTGCGATGAAAGAAAATGTAGATATTTATAGAAAGTGAAATGGAGAAAACCCCTAGAATTCTAGTCAGGTGTGATAGAATACTTGGAGAAAGTAGAGCCGTAATTTGAACAAAACCACCAACGTGTTAGTTAATAATTCATGATTACAGGTGGTGAAATCTCTTTCTTGGTTACTCCAACCAGTCATTGAATACGGACACCATATCTTCAGGCGTATTTCTCATAACTAAGTTCAAGGTTCCGTACAATATTGTTTATTTCTAACATAGTTGTCTCATCCCTTCAACAAATAACCATAAAAACTTGGTATAGAAATAATTTGCTCGCGTGACTAGTTCTAATTGCATGACATATTTCTGTTTGTTTATGTGATAGACATATATACCACACAAGTTAAAAATTCCATATACCTTTTTGCTATAGCGAACATTTTCGAAATAGTAGTATTGGTAATAATGATTAGACTGAATCAGCGTTTCACACGAGCAATGCCACATTTATAATAGTCTAATTATCATTACAGGGGCGGTTCCAGAAATTTGACAAGGGGGGTGAACTTTGATTTTTAGAGCAAGCAAATTCCAAATATTGAAGCAATCAAGATCTTTCAGGGATATTCGAATATTAGACTCATAATACATTAACAACAAGTGTTATATAAAATACTTTCATTGTTAAGTGCATTGTAACTGTTACAGGACAAGAATTAATCAAAGACTTTTCACTACAAATATATGTTTATTATCGATTAGTTAATTATTAACAATTGTTCACGCATGTCTTAAATGCGATATACAAGCCCGCGTTGGTCAAAAAGGCAAGTTGTAACCTGTAAATCATGTGCCTTTCACGAGTGGCACGTACGGCCAGGATCTGACCTTGAACTACCTTGGTTTTATGTAACCTTCTTGGTTTAGCCTGAACCTGCCCTACGACTTATGACTACTTGCCCCCTGATGTTAATTAAGTAAATCGGGTACTTAACCCGTACCCTAATACCGTTTAAACCGTTGTAACAATTGGCCTTTCTATGACCAAACGCTTCCTTGTAGGTCGTAGTCTATTCATATGCAAACTGATTTTAGAATCATTCATTCTCCATCTAAATATTCTAAGTTTTACCAATTTGATTAAGAGGCAACGCCTCCTGAAATTTCCTAGTTAATAACGGATAATTCTGACAACCTGTCATTCAATGGGGATTTTGCACACCTTGCGTGACATTTCAAATATTGCTTCTCTGGTCCCGAAAATATCATATCTGGAAAGAGCATCCTAAAATTAGTAAATTTTGAAATATTGAGGGAAATCAAATAAATACGAACGAAGTTATGAATTTTTAAGAGTGACCTTTTTTATAAGGAAATGTATGTGGTGGGCAACAGCTTGCCCACCAAGACAATTTTCCATACATTTCTTTATAGAAAAGGTCATCTTTAAAAATTCATAACTTCGTTCGTATTTATTTTATTTCCCTCAAAATTTCAAAATTTACTAATTTTAGGATGTTCTTTCCAGATATGATATTTTCGGGACCAGCGAAGCAATATTTGAAATGTCACGCAAAGTGTGCAAAATCCCCATTTGATCCTTGTAAAATCCCTATAAAAAGGGATGCATGAAAAGTATTGAGTTGAGTTAAGTTGAGATGAGAATAGATAAGAACTAAAGCAGAACAGAGTTGGAATCAGAGCGAACGCAAGAATAAAAGGTTTACCAGCCAAAACTCTGTCAGTTGTTCCTCCTTGGTTGTTCCTCCACCGAGCAAAGTCTCTTCCGTAATATAACTATTCATAAATATTCCGACGAAGATTTGAATTACTGAATACATGACTGCAAAAAAGGGGGTGAAAAGTCACCCAGTTCACCCCCCTCCGTCCGTTCCTGCATTACTTATGCTACTATTATTTCTAAACAACAAAACCACAAAATAATTCGTACATCTTTTGTTCCAACAGTACTAGATGTCGAAAATGTCGAAAATGTTCGTTATAGCAAAAAGGTGTAATGTGTGACAACTCAACGCATTATCATTTAGTCATTATGATGAATAGGAAAAAACACGCATAGGACAATCGCTCAAGCGGTTAAGCTTCACCTGCAGCCCTCGAAAACGTTACCCACAATCCCATTGAAGTTTTTGAATTACGAGTCCTCTAGGTGAATATATAATATGATAAGAAGTAATCGATGTTTATATCAGTAGCCAAGTTAAAAATGTTTACGATTTCGGCTCGCTTACTTCAAATCAACATTTGACCTCATTAAATGTGTAATTTAGACGTTTATATTATTATTTTACTTCAAACTCCATCTTTCCTTGATTCTTTTGATATATATAAAGCTATGTTCGTGTGTGCGCATGCTCAGTGCTAGATATCATCCCACATCAAAAACTAGCCATTCAATTTATTATAGCGGATCTCCCGTGTGGGACTGCGGAGCAGCACCATACGTCCCATATTGCCAACTCGTGGATAGCATAGACCCTTTGCATTAAAGGTAGACCTCTTATACACGTGATTTCAAAGCGCTGTTTAGAGATTGGGTTCCCTGTGATCTTCTTGTATGTGTTAACAAGACGGAATTCGAGGATTTTATTAACCTTCAAGACTTTATCTCGCTTTAAATCCACAATCTATCTGGTAAAATAGGCAATTACAATCGGCCTTATATTTCCCTTCAAACTTCTACTTTGTTTAGTTCTTTGTTGTTTTGTTGAGTGAGTGACACATTTGCTTATTCAGACCCCTAACAATAACTCGTTTCTACGCTTCGCGTATCCACGGGTAGAAAATAAATTTCTGTAACATATTTTTTTGGTATTTTATTTTAAGGTTTATTGTCAGTTATTGACTGTACCCCTCACAATGTGCCAAGGCAGAAAGGTAAATGAGTATTGTTATAATTATTGATATCAATTCAAGCTACCTTCTTGGTTCAAGGAGAAAAAAGGAACAAGACATTTACTATCGTATCGTCAGCTTTGAATGATTTTATGCCCACCAAACTCATTTAGTCTTCAGTGAAGAAATTAAGAGCTTGTTATTTTCAAGATTACTTTATGAATATTATATAAGTCTCTTGTACCATTTCCGTGATGATCATAATGATGATGATGACAATGATAATGCAGTTAATGATGTAATGATTATATTTGATGTTAATTTTGATGATAATGGTGTTGATGATGATAATGGTGTTCGTGATGGTGATGGCAATGGTGTTCATGATGGTGATGGCAATGGTGTTCATGTAGGGGATGGCAATGGTGTTCCTGATGGTGATGGCAATGGTGTTCATGATGGTGATGGTAATGGTGTTCATGATGGTGATGGCAATGGTGTTCATGTAGGGGATGGCAATGGTGTTCCTGATGGTGATGGCAATGGTGTTCATGATGGTGATGGCAATGGTGTTCCTGATGGTGATGGCAATGGTGTTCATGATGGTGATGGCAATGGTGTCCATGATGGTGATGGCAATGGTGTTCATGATGGTGATGGCAATGGTGTCCATGATGGTGATGGCAATGGTGTTCATGATGGTGATGGCAATGGTGTTGATGATGATGATGACAATGGTGTTGATGATAATGATGACAATGGTGTTCATGATGGTGATGGCAATGGTGATGGCAATGGTGATGACAATAGTGTTGATGACAATGCGTGTTTAGTGATGATGGTAATGACAATAATGTTCATGATGGTGATGACAATGGTGTTTAGTGATGATGGTGATGACAATAGTGTTCATGATGATGATGACAATGGTGTTTAGTGATGATGGTAATGACAATAATGTTCATGATGATGATGACAATGGTGTTTAGTGATGATGGTAATGACAATAATGTTCATGATGGTGATGACAATGGTGTTTAGTGATGATGGTGATGACAACACTGTTCATGATGATGATGACAATGGTGTTTAGTGATGATGGTAATGACAACACTGTTCATGATGATGATGACAATGGTGTTTAGTGATGATGGTGATGACAATAGTGTTGATGACAATGCGGCGATGAAAATGTACATTATACAGTGTTGTTGTCGGTGCTATTTATATTGTTTTGGTATTGCAAAACTAATCCATTCTTCCTGACTCAGTCGCTGGTGATATTGCTCCTAACGTGACGACTCCATCCAGATCATACGACGTTAAGGTTGGTGATCGCCTGGAGATGACTTGTAGTGCCACAGGTAGCCCACAGCCTAAATTATCCTGGATGGAGGTACAGAAGAATAGCATCATGTCAACAAGTGTCATAAAGATGACGCAATCCGTCAGACTAAAGAATACCACTAAAGGTCTTCAACTGGTAATCAGGAATATTTCGAAGAAAAATGAAGGAATTTATGTTTGTTTAGCGACCAATAGGGCTGCCTCAGATAAGGTGACCATTGACGTAGTCGTCCAAGAATTGAGTAAGTATATTGGTGGATGGATGGACATCATGATTAATAGTCTACTGACAACTTGGGTGTTATACATGATTAGAATATTAAGTGGTCATAATTGGAAAGCAGTATTCATACTGAATATACCATTTACATTAACAAGTCATGTCCTACCCTCTTAAAACGAGCAGTTGTTTCAAAATAAACACCAGTCAGGGGCGTAGCCAGGATTTTGCTTTAGGGGGCCCAAAAAACCGTTTTCAGAACATCAACCCCCCAAAAAACGCCCAACCAAAAAAACCGCCCAACAGGATGGAGGACGGGGTTCCCGGGCCGTCTGCCTACTCCCCAGCCAGTTATGAAAAGAGACAAATAAGAAGGCAAAGTTTTAGTTTATAATGTCCACTATAGTAACGTGCCAATGAATATAAAACTGATTTTTAAAGGCTTTTTAAATAGCGGGACAGCGGGACAACACAAAGAAAAAATTATATCAAATGCCATTTTCCTGTGTCACGTGGTGTGAAACGAAACAATGCACCAGTAATGTCTCACCAGACCCTTTGCTTTATTTTCTTGGCAGTTCCTGTTCAACCTCCAATCTTAACTCCACTCCAAGACACGATAAACATAAGAGGCAACACGGGTTATACGGCCATTTTCTTTATGTTTATGCAGCATACCCCACAAGGAACGACTGTCTATTGGGAGCTTCCACAAGCCTTAAAAGCATCTGACAATAGACTTTCGAAAGAGCAGTCTTTCATTACGCACACCAAATTCATTAATCATGTTCTGCAAAAAAGCCAAGAAGGAACAGCGTATATGTTCCTTAAAAACGTAACTCCTCAAGATGCTGGGACGTATAGATGTCGCGTGGTAACGCCCGGGGGATTAACAACCACTCGAAAAGTTACTCTTCGAATTGGTAATGCAAGAAGTATTAATAGCATACCCTTTTATGTTTACTGTTTAACTTGGAAGTAATGCCTCCCCCCCCCCCCATGTCAGACATCGTGCAATTCTCCTGAGAAAAAGATTATTTGTCTTCTTATGCACAACCATTATTACCAAACTAGAGGTCCTTGTATACATCCTGGAAACCATTGATTGATTGATTGAAGTCGTATTTTCAACAAATATATTTGGGAAATTTTAGTTATTGAAGACATAGGAATTCCCACAGACATCCGCCCTTAGACTTGATATTGATTGTGTCGATGTATTTGTAATTATTTCTGTTGACTAATAATAATTTGGTAACATTGGGTAGGTAAAGTGCCCACCACCTCCATTCACCTTGGTCCATGGTCTTACACACTTAATACATAATAGTAATGTAATGGTTAAATGCATTTCTCGACCACAAGGTGTATCATGACGCGAGACTGGTGGGGGCTTGTGGGAATGGATACAGATTGCTAGCACCATTTTTACAAAAAACAGCTACAATTTCCAAATTTACTAAACTTATTTCTAAATCTAAGCCTTATATTCCCTGATGTTTGAATAATGGTCAGAATTTCTTTGCATTTGTATCTTGGCATCTTTCTATTTTTTTATTTCATTAATGGATATTATTTTTCTACATGTAGATTGGTATCAAATGCCAAAGAGGCCTTGTTTACCCCAAGGAAAATCCAGTCCTGCTTCAAAGAGATCCAGTCGTGCAACCAACAACGTTTAATATTAATGATGATGATGATGATGATGATAAAATTTAATGATAATAATAATAATAATTGACAATTATTGAAATAATAATAAGTATAATAAGTAGCTATATAATCAATCTAAATTTATTGGTACTAAAGTCATTTTGTAATAAGCAAAACAAGAACTAATAAAAGCTCATCGTAATATATAATAAGTAGATGTCTAAAATCTAGTGTGTAATTTATCTAATATCGTATATCTTGTATCTTGTTATCTAATATCTAATATATGAATTCTAATAATATCTATCTTATGTCTTATATCTAATATGTAAATTCTATAATAATGATCATAAAAATAATAATAATAACAACAACAATAATAATAATAATAGTTTATTTCCAATTCTTAGGCATTTAGAAATACGAATGCATGATTACAAGCAATTAGATAAAACATTAAACATGTAGAAATCGAAACTTATATATAAAATATCAACTAATAAAAAGTCGGTAACGACAAAGTAGGCGTTGTGCGACGGTAAAATTATAATTATATTTAGTTAATGTTAAGTTTATATTTAGTATATGTTTTACCATCCATTTATCTATTCAAGTTTCAAGCAATAAACCATAGCTTGCTGAAAGTGCACCTGAATAGCAGAGGAGAGCCAAGTGGAGTGTCTTTGAATGGACGTTGTTGTGAGAGGAACAAGAAACCCACAGATAGACCATCAAAGTAACTGTTTAAATGTCCTGGGATCGAATTGATTCATTATTCTAGGACCGTGGGGCAGAAATGCGTACAAGTTTTGAGGTTACGCTGAAAACGACTTTACAAAATACCTAAGATTTCCTATAGACCCCTTGCACGTGACGTCAGAGCAACTCAATTTGGGGGGCAAAACAAAAGAATTTTAATCTCCTGAGAATATGGAACCTATTGTTCTGCCCTCCAAGTTGAGCTGCATTCCGACGTGCTGCAAGGGGTCTATTGAGGACTTATGGGTGACTATTGCGTGACCGTGGCGTGACACTGTCGTGACTAATGTCTGCTTTCAACATCTCCGTAAATCCATCTGTTTGAGGTTATGTTAATATCAATGCATCGATTTACTCTAAACAATCTGAGTTTTTATCGAGTTTTAAGTATTTCCTTACTACAGTACTTGTATTCAAAATGACAATTCATAAACAACTCATGACTACAATCCGCTTTAAGATGGCTTGACTGGGGATTTTCCCTTTCAACATCAAATCGCAAACATGCCACTTGACTTTCCTCCCTTGTTAAATTATATTGACACAAATCCACACGTAGGATACCATAGGGGAATTATATAGGAAAACAAAGGCGCGTGCGAAAAAAATGTTCCGGTGCATTTTTTACGGATTTTTTTTGCTCGTTCGTATTATAGAGGACATTATCTTGACCTGGAATTTAAAAAAATAATGAAATTAAACGCAATTTTTTTTCCGATTTTATTTTCACCTTTTATTTTTATCTAAATTGGGCTCCCTGTGGTCACTTCATTTTTTCATGACTTTTTTAAAATCGCGAAATTGAAGTGTCGCGAAAATCTCATGTAATAAGGTAGTTTTATCATTTAAGCGGCCAACCTCTATTTAGCGATCACTTGATAATTCCCCGAGGATGGCCGCTAATAGAGGTTCTACTAAACATTTTAGTCCAAATTCCCGATTCCTTGAGTCCACTTTTTGGATTTTTCAATTTAGCTGTCCCGTCATGCTTATCGGTCATACATCAAGAAAACCAAAATGGCGGGTCAACGGTTCGTCAAAACTGATTAAAAAACCTCCCGATTTCTATCGTTAAAAGGTAAGAACTAGCTTAAAAACATTATGATAGCTAGATATTAGTTTTATCTACATATTTTTGGTGTCAAAAGAGTTCTTGAACTTCAATCTTGTTAAAATCTGGCGATCGATTTTCCACCCTGAATCTGAGCTGTTTTGAAGAGTGAGCTGAATTATCGAAGTATTTTAACTTCAAGTTGAACTTATTTGCAGCGTTTGTATTGTTCTAGTAATTTTCTGTTGTTGGTAGTTGTGAGTAGATGTCGAGGTATTGTTCTATTGTGCTTTTTCTATTGTCCTGTGGTACTTATCTCGCATTTCGGAGGTTGTTTCAGTGTTCGATCTGTGAGTTAGCCATGCCCTGACTTAGATCAGCCCAGAGGTTGTTTCAGGGTTTGATCTGTGAGTTAGCCATGCCCTGTCTTAGATCAGCCCAAAGGTTGTTTCAGTGTTCGATCTGTGAGTTAGCCATGCCCTGTCTTAGATCAGCCCAAAGGTTGTTTCAGTGTTCGATCTGTGAGTTAGCCATGCCCTGTCTTAGATCAGCCCAAAGGTTGTTTCAGTGTTCGATCTGTGAGTTAGCCATGCCTTGTCTTAGATCAGCACAGAGGCTGTTTCATGGTGTGATAAAAATTGTTTTACTTGTATTTTATCATTTCTCTATTGTTGCATTCTATTTACTTTTTATCTATTTTGGTGAGGACTATTTATGCGTCTGTTTTGTTGTGCTGTTCTGTTTTCCCCCCAGTATTCTGTTCTGTTTCATTGTTATTCACTATTACTATTCTCTTGTTTTATGTGATAGTGGTTTGTTGGTTCTCTCCTGTGATTTGACAATTTTTCTCAGGGTTCTCTGGTTTTCCTTCCTCCGCAAAAATCAACTTTTAAATTCTAATTTGATCTAGAATAGCCTCCTGTGCAGCAGCTGTGTGGGGATTCTGGCTCCTGTCATTCTCCCCCTAGCGTCTGCTGAAACTGGAACAACATTCCTTTGTAGGAATATGGCCATCAGAGAGAGCCCCACAAAAGCTTGTGGGTGGATCTAGAAGGGCCTAGATGAAAAATTACTCTGTGTAATTCTAGTAACCCTACCAAACTGTGTTTATTTTTTCTTGCATGTTCTTATAAAATCATATTTTATAACCATAATTTCATGTAATGTGCTTTTCCGTAAGGTCCATTCCACATGCACTACCCCTGACTACATTCACTATTAACATTCACCCAACGCTCGACTTAAATGTTGATTTTATGGAGGGAGGAAAACTGGAGAATCAGAGAAAAACCTCCTAAGGCAAAGGAGAGAACAACACCTCAAACAAACTCAACACATGTGGTTGTATTGACAATCAAACCCAAGACTCCATGCATGAACTCTGCAGCCATCCATAGCAGCACATGTCACCAAAGGTTGCGCTCTTTCCCCTAGAGCCCTGGCATTCTTACTGCGCATGCTCAATGAAATGCCAAAGATTCTGAGAAAACCCTAGAATTTCAGATGCTTTGCTCTTGCTTTGATCCTCTTCTATGGATTAACATGTAAAATATTTTCAATTTTGCAGACACACACATATATATAGAAGGATGAACTTTTAAAGCTGTAGGAGCAGACTATCATAATTGTAAGTATAGCATAGCTATAATACACCATCAAGATGCATTATCAGCCTCAATCTAATTCTCCTGGCATATTATTGTGAATCAAGGGTGGGATAGTGGTAGTTCACTCAACTCTGGGGTCTCAGTTCCAATCCTAGATTCAGCCTTGCATGTGAGTCTAGTTTCACTCTTGATTTGAGGGGTTCAGTGGTTTGACTCCCTCAGCAAAATTTTACAAGCTAAGTTCCAATTCCACCTGTGAGTTAGCTGTAAACCCTGATTTTAGATCAGCCCAGTCCAGAGGTTGTTTCAGGGTTCAATAAAACCAGAGCCAAAAACTTACAGAGTTCATGAGGAACTTTAAACAATAAACTCTTCTACATGATGAGCTGCATTGATTATTATAGATGTAAATGCAGTCAACAGCTGTTAGCTTGGCTGAGCCTGCATTCAGCAGTTGTTGCATGAGAATCAGGCCAAGAGTGAGGAAGGAATAGTCTATCACCTGAGCTCGGGTTTGGGCCCACTTAAGGGGACCAAATAAAACTTATTGGAATTTAACAATTACTATATAAGGAAAAAACACCACAGACTTCAATTTTACAGACATGTTTCGGCAGAAACGTCCACCATCATCAGTGATTTAATGACAAAAACGTAAACGTACAATGAATGTATAAGACAAAAATTTATTTCCTCACTGCTTTTCTTAAGACCGTTTGGTAATACTATATAAGGACTATGAAAACATATGTTGTACATTCCTGAAACATAGCTTTCCTATTATACTAAGGGGATAAAATACACTGACATGGACCGAGCAGGGGACTGGGACCAAGTTCCTTAAAACAAGTCAAATAAACTCATATTAGGGAAAAACCATTAAAACCAACAACATTGGTAAGGATCAATAGTATTGGAGTGTTTATTCATTTATTTTGAGGCTTTTAAGATTATTTTTGATAAAACAAGTCTAGGACCCAGTCCCCTTGGGTCGGCAGTTTTACTGTGCAACCCTTGGATTTTATTGCAGCTGAAGCTATCTCTATCTCTTACACCTATTAACCTACATATATAAAGTAGACTACTAAAATGTTTTGATAATTCGTGCATTATTCATGATCTCTATGCATACATAACTATAAAGAATCAGTATTTCCTATATACATGTAATGCGTATGAAGGTACATATATAGTCATTTGAAAAAACGTCCCTGATCAGCTCTGCGACTACATGACTGAACCGAAACGGAGTATAGGTAGAAATCACTGAAACGCTTAATTATTTGGTCTGAAGTAGTTGTTTTTGCTTACTAATGAGATAACACAAGCAGCAACCCTTTCAACGTTTGTCTTCGGGTTTTGCAAAAGGAAGACAAAAGTCTATATGACTAATATTCAGTCAAAGATGTTTCCAATTTTGAAACTGTTAAAGTCATTAAAATACTATTTCACCAGCGAATTTTCATACTGTAAGCCCGGCGCTTTTTTAATCAGTGAAGAATTCAACCGTTTCAGTGATTTTTACCCACACCCCTGATCGTGCTAGTCGCGTAGTCGTGGAGCCGTTCGATGACAACGTTTTTTCAAATGACTATATACATAATATTTGGGTTATGCAGTCCTGTAATTCCTTGGTCTATCGCGACAATTTGTGTTAATTAATTCGATAAGGATCTTTTCATTTTATCAGAGGCATTTGAGTAAAATCTGATATCAATGGTAAAAAAGACAATGCCGTCTCACAAGGATATTACTGCAGTACCAGCTCCATTGTGCAATCAAAAAGAGGGAAGGTAAAGAGTGAAATATTGCCCCTCATCGTTCATCCTTAATGTTTCATGTTTTATGATTACATATTTCAAGCCGAATTATTGAACAGGGGCTATTTTTGCCCTTCCAGACATCCCTTCACCTGATCGGCCAGATCAAAATTAGATCAATATTAAAGGAGCATAATTACAAACAACAAAATCGTGCCACTTGTCTAGCAACCTTGCTGTTTTGCAAGCTGCAGAGTGAAAGTTGCTCATGAAACCAGCAACCCTGCATAACAAATTGTATTGTTGTAAAGAGTAGAAAGAGCTCCTATTTTGTGAAAACAAGTCGCGCAATAATTTCATCGTCGCACAGGATAGTAATACAACCAACATTAACTCAATGCATGTTGAGCAACAAGTTGTGCGATTTTGTTGCTCATATTTCTGTGCCTCCAATGGCTGAATTTCAGTAAACTCTTCCTATGAGGAAGTTCTTGAAATACTATCCTTGTGTAAGACATTATAAATACACTTTTAATTTTTGTTGCTGCCTGCTTAAAAGCTGTTGTCAAGTGCACAGATGTGTGCAGAGTTACATGGGCTGTGGAAGACAGTAGACAACCACAATGATGACATTGATGACGAGGAGAACTATACGGCAATTGTTTTATAAGTGAAACAGTGTGTACTCAATATAATGCTCAACTAAGGCATTACATGACTACATAACCCAAATATTATGTATATATGTACCTTCATACGCATTATATAGGAAACACTGATTCTTTATAGTTATGTATGCATAGAATAATGAATCATGAATAATGCACGAATTATCAAATGTTTTTAGTAGTCTACTTTATATATGTAGGTTAATAGGTGTAGGACTAAAAGATAGCTTTAGCTGCAATAAAATGCAAGGGTAGTACAGTAAAAATACCGACCCAAGGGGCATTTAATGACATTTGCTGACATCAGGAGAGGGGCACTGGGTCCTAGACTTGTTTTATTTTATAAAAATAATCTTCAAAACCCCAAAATGAATGAATACACACTGCAATACTATTGATCCTTACCAATGTTGTCAGTTTTAATGATTTTTCCCTGATATGGGTTTATTTGACTTGTTTTAAGGAACTCGGTCCCAGTCCCCTGCTCGGTCCATGTCAGTGTATTTTATCTCCTTAGTATAATAGGAAAGCTATGTTTCGGGAATGTCCAACATATGTTTTCATAGTCCTTATATAGTAATTGTTAAATTCCAATAAGTTTTATTTGGTCCCCTTTAGTGAGCCAATAAAGTAAAAAAACCGGTCTCAGGTGATAGGCTATTTTATACGTTAGATCTTTGATATTATAAGGGTTCTAAGTATCAATATCTTTGGCTATCTGACAGAAACCACAGGGAACCCAAGCTGGATCGGCTGACATATACAAAATTGCTTATTAGTAACTTACTGCTAAAATGAAATAAAATGATATGTCTAAATTTTCTGATGCCAACTGCGACCTTCATCAGGGACAGACTAAAAAAATCATAAAGTTCTTCCATATCAGCTTATCTATCGTCCCTTGGGGTCACAATTAACAAAATGCTTGCCTTTGGTCTGGCATAGCAGAACGATCAGTAGGAGCTTTTCTTGGTGTCTTTTCTTAAGTAAAACTGAATTTCTTAGAGATGGCATCTGGCTTGAGTTGGTTGCTTTTAGTGTATTAGGAAGGGTTTGTTTTGGAGTATTTTAATAGTAATTCGGTTTTTCTGAGTATCTCTCGGGCCGCCGTAACTTTCAATGTGCGAAAATCACGGCTTTAGAATATTTCAGCGAATTACTTGAAATCTAACAGATTGATTTTTATTAAAATAGTTGGAATCGTTTTGCAATAGCTTGAAGTTGATGATGTCGTTTGCCGCTTGTCTAGGTCTCATCGAGTTTTAGAGTTATTCGACAAAAACCAATTTCAACAATATTTGTTTATCGTTGCCAAGGTAACGTCAATCAAGATGAAATTAACATCATTTTACAATTTCATCTTAGCTCTATAACTGGTCCAAAAATCAAGTATATAGGTATAAGTTAAGACTATGAATAAGCCAAATGAAAATGAAAGCTATGGTCTGAAAAATACTATAGGAAGCCACCTTAAATCAAAATAAGCACCAAATATATAAAGAAATATTGGAAGCAGAGTTTTAGTATTTTCAGTTTCAGTTTCTTACTAATATCTACTATAGGAGATTTTAATTTAATTGCAGATTCTTAAATGACCATATAACATTCTTTTTCTTTCTTTCAGGCATCACAGACCCTTACACCTTATGATAATCCACTACTGTTTTGAGTTCAGGTCATGAATTACAAGATTTATGGTATGTCTATATAAATTTTAAAATCATCCAGTTTGGTAGAATGATGTTGTTTGGAAAAAATCAATTAATGAACTTCCAAATTATAAATTGCCATAATTACATGATTGTTTTAGTAGTTTGTCATTTATGTTTTTGAAATCTCCCATTAATGGGAAGTATTAGCCAGGTGGCACTAGACTCAAAGCAAAGTTTGACTCTGTAATTAAAAAAATTAAAGTATTTGATGGATGTTCTAAAAATCTGGTACCATTGCAGATTTAAGGTTGCATTATGGGGTCCAGATAATGATTTATATTCTTATTCGCTCCCCGCTCAAACGAATATAAATCATTTACCATTTAATACTCGACAGACTTACAGGAGTGTGTCCACACGACAAGCGTGCGTGTCTTTATTGGAATGATTAATTTATTATAATAATAGTAGTAACATGATAATTCAGCTATATTTAGCTACTAAATATTATTGTGAAAATCTTACAATACGCTCTTCGTTTATCTAACAAAAAGAGAAGCTAAAATTAGCCATACCATTTTATTAATTTTGTAAGTTTATAGAAATTAATCTTGCGCATGGTGTATTTAATGTTTTGGGACACGACAGGAAGACGTTGGACGCGAATGATAATTCACAACTTGGCAACCTTTATATATGAGCGTCCCTTAATGAACTGTGAACTCCCTTGAGAAACATACTTGCACACCTCGGCGCTAGTTACGTCCCAATGATAAATACATTTATCTTCTTATTCGCTCCCCGCTCAACCGAATATAAATCATTTAGCATTTAATACTAGACAGACTTACAGGAGTGTGTCCACAAGACAAGCGTGCGAACTACAAGAACGGGATTGAAAAAAGAAAAATTAAAAACCCAATGATCTGGATACTGAAAGAAGAGATTCAATGTTATCTTTCACATAGCCATCTTTGGCCTTATCCGATTTCCATGGCCTGTGCCTCTTAAACGAACTATCAGTAACATTGGCGTTGGCAGCTGCAGAAGCCCCTCCCACTCGAAAACTATGCAACCCATAATCCTGTTTGGGCAGCCCGAGACCCTCTAAGGCACTCAGAACAACCTCGCGGGCTCTGGTGTATGAAAGCGGAGAGTTACCCCGAAACTTAAAACCACCGGTTTTGCTTAGAAAAGTTAGTGGACGAAACAAAAATTCTTCTGTCTGTTGCAAACTGCCCTGACTGAAGATATCTTAGCATCAGGTTTACTGGGCATGTTGGTTTTAAAGATCTTGCAGTAAGCACCTAGGCACCATCTCTATAAGTATCTGTTTTGCTCTGCTCAATGAAAACTCACATGAAAGATTCTTCAATTTGCAAATCGCATCGTCTTAGGTGCTCTAACTCGCTAAACTGCAGAAATCCTGTATAGCATAATACACAAAGAGTTAGGATGTCAAAATCAAGGAAAATATGGAAAAGGGTTCTGTCCAAGATACAATGTCCTCGATCTTGCGCCGGTTACGTTTATGCGTCTGTGAGAGCATGATTCGCCCATCGAGGAACACTTGAGGTTCTTGCTTGGTTTCCACCAAATTAGCGGCCATTTAATAACTCAAATCAATGAATTTTCCCGTGATTATTTGTCGAACTAATTTGTAGGGGATGGGGGGAAAACCAGGTCCCACGATGAACAGCTGGTCAAGCCTGGCAAGCGGAGAAAATCCAGAAGCCCCAGAGCCCGGTACCAAAGTTGCCATCTGTGAAACAGTAGATGCGACGGATGCCACGGGTAAAGGAGTAGAAAAAGTATTCACAAAGGTACTACTAGCCTACCTTGAGTTCCATCGACTGATGGAATCGACGGAACAAATAAAGGCGGCCATGCGTGGGCACCAGCCAAGTCAAAAGTCGACACGCGAGCTTGGAGGTCTGGCTGATTCACAACGCTAGCCGGGTACCAAATTCGCAGCGGATGAAGCCTGAACGGCTGCCCTGGCAGCTACTGACACTGCTGCCTGAATCGCTGCAAGGATCTGGCGATCGCAGGAGAGTTGGAATTTGACCTAGCGGGTAGCACCAACGAACTTGTTGATATCGGCAGATCAGGAACCTCCATCGAAGAAAGACTGTTTCTCGTATTCCAAGGCATGATATCGGGATGGGCAAAGATTGCGAGGTACAAAGACAAATAGGAAGCAACGACAAAACCAACAGCAAAACCCAATATCGCAGCTCAAGCATGCACAACAAGATCATGGATCCTGCACAAGCAAAGCACATGTGGGCCGTGCAAAGCCATAGGGCCACCCTGCATTTGTATGACTGACTGCTGGTCAGACAAATCACCTCAGATATTGCGCCAAGAGCAATGGGGCCCGTATGAGCCGCGTTGAACCTACAACAAGTCCCACATATTGAACGATTATCTGATTATCTGATTATCTGATTATCTGATTATCTGATTATCTTGCAAACAGCCGCCGATTAGCATGCCTCGACTTTAACTTTGCCTAAATTTTTGTTTAGGCACATGAAATACCATGGTATATTTTACCTAAAATATTACTTGAAAGTAAAGTAAGCAACTGTAGCACTACAAGTAAACATGTTGAACTTTACTTTTCGGAATGGATCAAATAGAGATGAGGATCATGGATTACATTGCATAATTAAGAATAAATTACACTTCTTCTGGATTAACTAGACTGTGGATACTGGATTATGGGTATTATTATACCTTTTTCTTTTTTAAATTGGCTGGTTTCAATTCCTTGAGATTTAAGGTACTCTTTAAGAATCTGCCCAACCTTGGATGGGGTAGTTTGGCCTGTAGCCTGCGTGCAGCCAGACTTTAACTCTGGTTAAGACGGTCTGCGAATCAGCGCAAGATTCCTTGTTCTGGTTGCACGATTATACAAAATAGACTGTGATTGGCTGCTATGCCAATTCATTCTTACACGCGTTCTGATTGGTTCGCCAAAGAATGATCTGCAGAAAGATAAACCGAACACTGACAGATATCTGTCAATATTGATGAGTAACGATTTGTCGCGGTATTCAACGACTTTCTTAGCGATCTAAGTTTGGTGTTAGTTTCGGTGTTTTACTACAGAAATTTTGTATTATATTTCCTTAGAAGATTTTGAAGATAAATAATGCAAATAATGGATAAAATTGTCAGAGGAAGGAATTATCTTATACGAATGGTGTGACAATATGTAATTAGAGTAGTGATTTAAACAACAAAGGTCAACAAACAAGTAGACATAATATTCAATGGTCAAAACAGTTGATATATCTTGAAACTGTTCTTCTCTGTTAGTAAAACAAGCGCCTATAGAAATTTAATTGATAGAAAAATCTCCTACGAGATCCAGTATCCAACATGAGCCTGATTTGTGAAAATATTGACAGCTATGCCAATTCATCAGTAACTAATTAAGAAAGAGCCAATCAGAGCGCGTACACAAATCCAGGTACGCTGCTGGGGGTAATAGAACAAGAAAACTGTCGCTGGTTCGCAGACGGACTTAACCATAGTTACATTCCGGATGCACGCAGGCTATTTGGCCTGAAGATCTTCTGATCTTGTACTCTCTGGCCATTTGACTCCAGTTAATGTTACAGCCCTGAGTCCTGTTCGTAACCAGTTTAGGCTGTAGCATATAGACACACAATATACTGTAATCTCCAGAATACGTCTAGGTTTTAATACTTCTTCGACTGATCTTACATAAACTTGTCTTCTTGTATCAAGTTACAAGGTTTTGACATTTCCGGTCGATGACTCTCCCCTGCTTTAAGAGGCCATCACATCGTTTTTTTCTCTTGAGTGGATCTCCAACCAAGATGCTTCCTGGGGTGATCAGTCCCAGCGTTGACAGGTTCTGCTGGAGGATACATGCTGGAAACCCAAATCGAGGTATAAGATCATTAAAAATCCTATTCGCTACTGTGGCTGACTTGTTTCTCGTCAGGTATGCTTGGGCAAACCTCGTAAAGTTGTCTAAGATGACAAGGATATACTCCTCCCCTCCCGAACTCTTTCCCAAGTGCAGAAAGTCAATAGAAATGAGTTTGAATTGAGAAGTAGCCGTCAAAATTTGGCACGTAAGGTTAAAGGGTTAAGATGTTGAGATTTCATACAATTTTCCCTGTGCTGTAAACCAATAAGAGAGGAACGCAGCGTCACACTTGTCACGCTTTTAATGCCGTTTTATCCTCAAAATACGAATTTGAAAAAATCATAACTCCTTAAATTGCATGTACCCCTTTTTTCTTTCGACCATCATGTAATAACAATAATAAAGTAAATTTATATCACTTAATTTCAAAAATTGGTTGAGAATACTTATTTAAGCAAAAGTTCAGTGTCCCAGTGCTATATTTTTCACTTTTCAAGCCAAAATTTTAGAAAGATGGTCTCGTATGAGATAAATGAATATTGATATAAACTATATAAAGATCACAACTTGTTATTTATTCTGAAAAAGCTTCAGTTAAAATATATCAACACGGTTTGAACTATGATTTTTTCCTCGCCTTAAAAAATGCTTACGTCATAGGTGTTTCAAGTTTATTATCTGGCTTCCATACATGTTTAATATCTGGCAAAGACTCGACATGGCGAGGAATTTCTAGGTTTTTTAGCCAATCCTCACAGGTGTCGTATTTAAGAAAACCACACAACTGGAAGAGATGAATTCTCTTGCAGTCACTCACTGAAGGTTGTGCATTAACTGATATGGCAGGTGGGACTGATAGAGATGTGGCAGTTGGGACTGATAATAATAATAATGAGAAGTTCTTATATAGCGCATTTCACAATGTCTCTCAATGTGTTTTACAATTGTGACCAGTGGAGGACTTTGCGGGCTGCATATTAAGGCACTATAAGCAGCCGTGGTGCAGATGTAGCAGGTGGGACTGATGCAGATGTGTCAAAGGATGAAACAAATACAAGCAACCAGTAAGCCATTTGCCAGCTGGAAGCTTCAAAAGCATTGCTGGAGTTTGGTTGCAGTGTAGATAACTGCTCCATCTGTGCATTGACAGCTTGTATTGTTGTCAACATTCCTGAATTTGTTGGAAGATATGGGTGAATAATTTTGCTTGTTTTCTCAGAGTTTTCAATAAAACTATCTAGCTTAGAGTAGCAATGGCTCCAATTTTAAAGACCTTATGCACTTCAGGTTTGCTTTTCAAAACTTCTCTCACAGACTTGAGCTATCTTTCATGTGAACAAATAGAAACAAAGCTAATAATTAGACATGTAATGAAAGTTCTAAAATTTCCCCTTTAAAATATTTATTAAAAGCTAACTAATAAAGACTAGGATTAGAGGATTAAATTATTTAATAATTAATTAATTCTTTAATTATTAAGTCCAAAATCTCTTCATGAAAAGCTAACTAATGAAAAGTATAATAACTTTTTCATCAAAACGATCAAAACAGTAAATGCTGATGTATAGTAGTTGAGTATCTGACAAGCTTGAAAAGAGTCAGTGCAGTTTGCGCAAAGACACAAATCCCTGCCCAGAATATTTGCAAAACGACCAAAATTCTCTTAGTAACATGCCACTGTGGGCAATCATCAAGTGTCCATAATCACCAGTTCCAAGGTGAATACTGAACAAGTGTTTAAGGTGAAAGCCCAGCTCTACACTAAAACCAAACAAACAAACAAACAAAATGAATGAATGGATGGATGAATAGATGAATAGATGGATGGATGATGGAAGAAATGAGATAAGGAATGAGTGAGAGGAGGGACAACCAGCAATGACTTGTAAAATATTATGGTAAATAGTTCACATTAATGATGATACCCTGTAGTTAATGATTACATGTACTGTAAACATTTTTATGCACATGAATAAATATTATATTACCTTGATTTCATGAATATGTCTATCTGCTGCAGATCATCTTTGCCATAAATCGTTTTTCTTTAAACAATCGCAATTTCTTTCCAGTCATTCAATACCTAGTGACAGAGAAAAACAAAAATAACCATTAAATAATTAATATTTGGTGTTCAGCTTTGTGTTTTCTTTTTTTTATTAATCCCTGTAGCATTTATGGTATCCATTTTAACATACCCCCATGTAATCAGAAATCCAGGAACATATTAATTTGAAGTTGAGCAGCATATCCACAAAAGACTTCATCACTATGTACTGTAGTACTCTGTTCAGTTCGCCTTTTTTTTTTCTTGGCTTTCCTCTCCCACCTTTTTTATTGTGTTTCGATGATCGCTTTAACTGCTTGAAATTTTTCTCTACTTGATTTTGCTCCTTTTCCCAAGAGGACAACTTCTTATTGAAAAATTCATTCAAAACTGAAAAATAAAAAGGGGCACCAAATTAAGGAACAGCAAACTTAAGAAAGGTTTCATATCTTAAATAGCAATTAAAGTGCATTTAGCAGTGCATGGAACACTTTTTACTTTACATTAACACATAATAGATTAACACTCGCATCATAAAGTAAGTGACGTTCCTCAACACCTAAAACGACCTCAGGCTGTGTTTTTTTAAGGCCTAAGCTCCTCATGCAATGGTTCCTTAAGTATACAAAATTTAGCTGGGTCACACAGATAGTGACAGTATTTAACTGAAAAGCATCATTATTGTATTCATGGTTTACATGAAGGTTATTGTAAATTTGTTTTTTCGTAACAGCCAGCATAAGGTAATACTAAGGCCCAATTCATGTCGCGCTTTTCATGTGCCGAACCTAATAGTTTCTATTTGGCACATGAAAGGCTTGACGTATGAATCAAGTAGGTTCGGTACACCAGAATTAGGTAATTATGAAAGGAATGCTTACAAACCATATAGGCTCAGATTCATATTTCTTACGCTGTTCTGGTAATAACTTCCCAAAGTAAGAACTGGTATTTATAAAAACAGTTTTGTGTACACTGGAGCAAAGTTATGGAACTCCTTACCAGATTCCTTAAAAGAGGAGCGATCTCAGATATAAATTTACCTGTGCAGTATGGGCCACTAAAACCAAGAGGACACAGGCATGAGTAGCTCTGGGTATAAAAGTTGGGTTGACAGGTGGCATTTCGAGGACACAGGTTACTCATGCAGGCATTCTGAGGACCAAAAGCACAAAGATTATCAAAGACATCTGAGAAAGGTTAGTAAATACTTGTGTCAAAAGGGATGTCAAATGGAGAATCGCGCGTGCATGCATTTGAAAAGTGTTTTGTTTAACTCAATGCCACTGAGATAGATACTTGATAAAGAAGATTATCAAAGACAGCTGCATGGTAAAGCTTTAATATTATTCATTTTATTTCAAGGGGAAAACTTTTAACAGGAACCATCTCTCAAATATTTTCTCAACTAAAACAGTAGATGAAATACTTACATCTGTACCAACGTACACTGAGCTCGCTTTCCTTATGAGGTCCTCGGGGTGGCTGTACTTATCTGCATCGTTTATCTCACACTTGGCAGACCTTGTACGATAGTTATACAACATGCATGACTTGTGCATGTAACAGGTGATCTGGCACAGGTCTTGTGTGACGTCAGTTAAATTCTCAATACTGTGATGACGTAGATAATGTCCTTCCTCCTTCAAGAGGAACACCCAATTCTTGCACTCTCCATTCACTTCTGTTTTTTTATAATAAATGAATTCAAAGAACTAATAAAGCTTTATTTTACTACAACTATTTTTGGCTAAGTGTCGGTAAAAACATCGAAGCATTCTTTACCGCGGAGAAGTGGGGGTGGGGAAGTACATCATGATATCACGTGGTTAAAGGAAGCGTTCTTACTGTCAAGAAAGCATCATCTTACAGCACTGGAAATGTACAATTTGCCATCACAACGTAATAGGAATTTGGTGGAAGTAAATTCCTTGTCAAACCGCCTATATTTCAAACACTGTAAAAAAAACGTATTTTAAAAATGTTTAAGCACCAATTTATTCAAAATCAAAAAGATGAAATAAATCGCTTGAAACTTTCCCGTTAAGTGTGCTACACTGTGTAGATTATTTATCATTGCTATGGAAACGTAAATTAGCGTAAAAAGAATATTTTTTCAAAACTTTCATCCAAGTCTAACATCTGATGTAAAATTCGGATTCATTGAACTAGAGTAAGATTATCCATAAGTAGGTTAAAAAAGGGAAAAACCAAAAGCTACTTGCAGGAGCCACCTTAAAGCTTTGACGTCAGGTATCTTAATAAAAAGTCCTGTCACACATGTTGTCCAGATATAGGCAGGGGAGGGTCCAGGGTTATCCCATGATGCATAGCGCTTACCAATTGTAAACATTGAACCGTCTCGGTGTTGAAGAATCGAATAATGATAATATACTATGAAATGCAATGCATCATAAGATAACCCTGGACCCTCCTCTGGGCTTAAACTGAATTACTTCCTATGTCTGGCTTTTATTTTGTTTGGAAATTATAGCATGATACACAGCAGGATATCGTAAATGATCAGGACCGAAGCTGTGTTATCTGCTGATGCTGAAGTTGTTCATCTTTTAGTATCAAAAAAGCTATTTATGCTCTCCCTCTAACTTCAATGAATAAAAATAGAAACTGGTAATACTGCTTTGCCTGAGCTCTGTTAACTGGGCAACAAGGACAATGAATAAGCCATGATTGAACGATAAGGACTATGGGTTAAAAACCCAAAGCCGGTTTATTAAATCAATAAGTTCAATCAAGTAATTACAATATTTAAAAATATATAATTGTTAAAATTTGGCCCAGCAAAGGTGAGGGCAACAACAAACTAGACAGCAAATGGGCAGGGCTGGGAGGGAAAAAAGCTACAAGTTGTCAGTTCAAGTGTTCGAGGCAACTGTGCTCACAAGGCTGTATCACGTGATCACGGCCGGTAAACACAAAGCGGCCCATGTTGAATGAAGTGTGCCCGCTGACCATAAGCCACGTGAGTGTTATTATTACGTAACAATAATTGACTACTATACATGTAAAAATAATAATTATTATTTAATAATTATAAAACATTAACAATAGGAAGTTAGAGGGAGCATAAAAATCCTATTTGCTAGCAAATATTTCATTTTTACTTTCTTTCTCGAAAAATGAAACGGCTTTGATCACTGATATCTAATGATCTATACTCGGGTAATAATAATAATAATAATATAATAATAAATAAATGATAATGATAATAATAATAATAATATAATAATAAATGATACCATTTATTGAAACATTAAGAGATTCTGAAAGGGAAGCTAATCTTCTATGGGAACCAATGATCATAGATTTTTTAGGATGGATTACCATCCTATTCTTAGTGGCCCATTGACTCAAAATGTCAACGCCTTTTTGGAGAGTGCAGTTTATTTCACCAATACTTGGCGAGGAACAGGATAGAGTGGTGTCATCAACATATAAATGTGTATTGCATGATGTATTGGAAAATGCGTTCTCTATCATCTCAGGTTCGCCTAGTGTTGATGAAGATATGCTTGATTGCGATTCAATTGCGATGGGAGAGCAGTTGGCAGCAGACAAGCTAAGGCTGACAGGGTGCAGGTCGTCCCGTGATAATCCACAGGCAAGGAACTCTTTTAGGGACCATAGATCAGATTGGGCTCCAGTGTCTGCAATGGCGGATATGTGGGCTTGGTTGTTTGAGTGTTAGTGGCCGGTTTTTCTAGAGATCTCTGGCTTGGCAATCGAGATAGTAATTGACACTCTGGGATGGTCTTTAAACTGAGCCTGTCTCCATTTGTATTTCGAGAAGATGTGATGTTTGGTGGGCCTGGTAACTTGTAGTGAAGGGAAATGCGAGATGGGCTCCGACGCCTCTAAAGCCTGCATGTTGGCTGGTGGTAGACGCTTTCTTTGTCAGCGTGCTCTATAGCACCCCATACACACCTGATGAGGTTTGGTGTTCTAGCCTCTTGCTCTCTCCGTGAAGAGTTTGAAAAGGCTCTTATACTCTTATCTCCTTGAACGAGTATAAAACATTTTGTAGCTAAACTGCACTAGACTCAGTAATAACAAAACAACAAGTTAGGTGCGGGCATCTCCTTTTATGAATGTACAAGCTTTGTCACTTGTGAAAACAATCTTATGTGTGTCTGCATACTAAACACCTTTGGGACCTAATAATAACACTGGTTACATGCCGTAACGCTACAAAATTAATTTATACTCTTATCTCTTTGAACGAGTATAAAACATTTTCTAGCTAAACTGCATTAGACTCAGTAATGACAAAACAATAAGTTAGGTGCGGGCGTCTCCTTTATTAATGCCCGCCTTTGACGATAAGTAATATTACGAAACGCTTCTTATTCAAACTTTGAGAAACAAGAAGGAGCGATTTTGAATTGTCCTTAACATATCCGTCTTTTGCTGTTTCTGATTTCCACCGTCCATGTCTCTTAAACAGCCTATCGTTCACACCAGCGTTTGCTACAGCAGTTGCGCCACCGCTGTGAAGACCAAATTTCTCTTTAGGATAACCTAGGCTTTCAAACGCCCCAAGGACTAGTTCTTAGACCTCCGGAACGAAGCACGTAGCTGTTAGTGGACTTGACAAATTGGATTCTGCGAAAAAACAGTTCTTGTGAAGAAAGATCAATGTTAGCTTTATGTACATATCTTTTCAATATAGAAAATGGACAAGCAAGATTATCAGTCTTCACCAAAAGGACAGAAGCCCCGTCTCTGCAAATGTCTGTTTTGCTCTTTTGAATGTATAATTGGACAAATTGGACGGAATACCTATGGTTGTTATAGGCTTTGTTGCAACTTTGATGTCATGTTGTGATAGTATTCTGCTGATCTTTTCAGTCACATTCTTTACATATGGTAAAACTGCAAAACCCTTAACCGATGGTGTATCTTGATGTTTGTCACGGTTAGTTTGATTCACACGTTTGTGTTTGTGAATAAATTGTTTTGGATAGCTGTTCATAGATAAAGCCTTGAATACTTTGCGCCGTTCTTTCTCTTTTCCTTGATCACTATTAGGATGGCTGTCTGCTCTTTTGTAGAGGGTACGAACGACCGATGCCTTGTGTTGAGAAGCATGATGACTTTCAAAGCTCAAATACCTATCAGTATAAGTCTTTTTACGATAAACAGCTATGTCAATACTACCATCTTCATTGATCTTGTTTAGGCTATCTAGGAAGGGGATTCCATCAGGAGAATATTTCTCAACAGTGAATTGGATGTTAGGATTCTGTTGGTTTAAGTGAGCATGAAATGCTGTTACTTGAGAGTTCTTAATAACACAAATTGTGTCATCAATATATCTCTTGAAGATGCTAGGTGGTGTAAAAAAGGTCGTGAGCGCTGCTTCTTCAATTTTCTCCATGACCAAATCTGCGACGATTACAGAAACTGGAGACCCCATTGCTTATGTTCTGTTATTAAAATTTATTTAAGGTTTTTATTTCATCTAGCTAATTTTAAGATTTCCATTCAGTTGGTGTCATATTTCTTTCCTTCTTTCCATTTATTGTTACGTTGTTAATATGTCCTTCCGCGCGCTCTATTCAGTTTATTAGCTCGCGCTGCTGTATTTTCTATGATTGTTCCTGTATGCGCGCGCTTATTGTTACTACGTACGTTATTTTAAACATAATACGTGTACTACAACCCTGATGATGGCCAAGATGGCCGAAAGCTTGGTTCAAGAAATAAATCATTTCGCAGAAGACACATAGTCAAATATTAATATCTCGGTAATTTATGATTCTCACTGCTTGCAAAGCAATCAATCCTCAAAGGTCCCCAGTGGGATTGGACTGAACGAAAATAAATATCATGAGCAACCATGAGTTTTCTGAATTCCTGAATGTCAGGTTGGCCTAACATAAGATCATTCTCTACAAGGCACCTTGCGTATAAGCTGATAAATACCCCAAAGTCAAATGAATTACTTTGCTGGGGGATATCACAAGCATTATTTGCTACAAACAACCACTGACTAACGTCAAGGCTGCTGTCCATCATTTGTAGAAGCCTCCACATTTTTTGTACAGCTGCATGTGCAGTGGACTTAAAAAAAGCACAGGCCATGCTGTCGAGCACAGCCATCAACTTTTCTTGTTGGAATACTGTGACAAGAAACCAATGTTCACTTTAAGCAGTGTTGCATGGTATAAGTATTATATCCTGTTTTTCAGAAAGGAGATTCTTTGTAACAAATTTCTAGAATATTTCCCAGGGAAATACAGTCACACCAGTCATGTTCCTATTGGCTTTCACAAGATCTAGATAAGCATCAACACCAAACTTTGTAAGGTAGTTATATTCTGCCTTAGTATAAACACCATTAAGAGAATCTAAGTCGCTTGGGGAGATAATACCTTTTCCTTTGAATTTCACTTCACCATCAAGAATACCATTCACCAATGGTACAATGTGTGCATAGGTAATGTAAAGTATTGAGAGACATTCTCAAACTTTAAGGTGAGGTGAGGTGGTAGACCCATTTCGATGCTGATTGTAGTGCTGGATTTCTTTCAGCCTTGTTTGGGTGGTTGTGAAGGCACTGACGTTGAATGTGTGGTAGATTTGGCTAGCAGAGTGTGCTTGTCTTCGCCATCTTTGATGAGAAACTGTGAATTCTTTGCTGTGATCAAACATGAATTGGATAGTTTTGCAGCATAGTGGATAGAATGGGTTTTAGGAATGGGCTTGCAGTCAGCCCACCGTTCTTTAAGATTATCAGATTCACCTTTCGCATGCTCCTGTGATACATATAAGACCTTGACATTCTTGCTAACATTCTGTGCAGCCTGAAAGAAGTCTTCTGGAGTGTTAAAGATTTCTGTACCTCTAAGGATTGAGCGCAACACTGCTCTTTTCAATTCAGCAATAACACCATCGCAAGGCCCTTTGCCATGAGCTGTCTCAAAGAAGCTCCAGGTTCCCTCACAGCCAAAATCTTGCTGATGGTGTAGGATTTTTGCAAGTTTTGCTTCGTTGAGTAGGTCGTACTTTCCATTTCACAAAAACAAATTGTCCATGGGTATTCATTCATAAATCCTCGATGTGACCATCGCACATAAGCTTGTATCCGGTTAGGGCTTTATAGGCTTTCAACCCTTGAAGATCGTAGCCAGGCTTATTGATGAAATAGTTGTATATGTCAGGATATAAAACATACGGAGCTTGATTAAGATTTTTCGTCCAACCAGTTTTTAAATCGAAGGTTAATGGTAGCTGAATGTTTTCGTGGCAGTGCTTTTCTAAGATTAGCCTATCTCGGTTTTCCTTGTTGTCTTTGGCTGGAGATAATTTTAACTTGAACGCATGATAGGCTAAATCTACGAGTTTGTCCTTGGTGTAAGCCTTTCCATTTTGATAGTTTTGTACACCCAAATATACAAGATATTTCTTCAGGTCAGGTACGGGAAATTGATTGAAAAAAGAACAGTCCACTTCGGTTAACAACCTTTCTTCAAGGGCTCTAAAGATACCAGGCAATGATGTTACAGACGCCGATTTATAAAAACTTTGTTTTTATGCCTCGTTTCAATGTCCATCCGAGATACGTTTGACAGCGACCATCGCATCTCGGAAATATACTATTTAAATTATTTTCTAAATCTTCACAATATTGTTTTCAATTTTTGTATATTGCACTGTTCAGTTTAATCATAATATAGTGGCATACCTTTGTTCAGCCACTTTTTGTGGTTCAATATTTTCTCCATGGGCACACTTATTAAATATTTTGTTGGGAATATCTTTGTGTTTGTTTAAAATGTGATATACAAATAAATGAAATTTGGCTTCTATCACATCTCCCATCTTTGGCAATGTAGATATGACTGACCATTAAACATGTTTATTTATACTCTTTGCCCATTGTCCAAACACCTCACATCCTTTTTCCTCGCTCTAACAATACATGTTACCCATGTTTGAGACTGAGACTGGGCTCAATGTAAAAGCCTATGGAAGGTCTCTCTGATATGCTGGTGCTAGAGTTTCACAATCGTGGCACTACTGCAAAAGAGTGCAGCCTCTTCATTTCTATTGCACATGCCTGAGTCGTTGGAGAATTTACAGGGCAGAATCTGTCCTCGTTAATCAGTGCGTCCTCATGAAATGCAAAGTCAGGATCGCTTTCTTGCCCTCCAGCATATTTAGCTCTTGACAATGCAGCAAATAGTGCCCAGGGTTCTTTGCCTCAAAAGCGTAATTACCAGGATGTATCACAACATATCTAAAAACCTCACCTTCACCAACTGTCATTCCTTAGCATTTATGAATAGTAGTACCCCATGCCAATCTTAGTGGAATATGTACACACTTGCACCTACACGCACACTCTGTTGACCTAATGATAGGTACAGTTGGTACAATAGTAGGGTTTCATCAATAAAGGCTTATCCTTTGTAGCTGCAGAATTCTTGTGATACTCGTCCTTTTATTTCCTCTAAAAAGCGTTGATTACATTTAACTTGACTTTGATTGAACACTACATCTTTCCGATTTAACACGGTTCTAGAGAGCGATTGAAGTTATTCTAAGCAGTTTCAAGCTTTGATAAGCGGTAATATGCGATGACAAGTGACGGTTCACAACTAGTAAACAATAGAAAATAAACATGAGTGGCAATATACCGTGCTATGAAGAAATCAAAGGCTAAAAACTTACAATTTTGTCCCTCTGCTGGTGCTACACGGCTCGATGACATTAAACTATAAAACATGTGTGAGGAAATCGGCCCTAGTCCCACTCTAGCGGTTTTGGAAACCTAACCTAGGTTTACTGACTTAAACAACAATTAATTATAAATGTTCTTGAACGCAAACAGCTTTATCATATGAGTTCAATGTCTATTGCTCTTCTTTGGCCAAGATGACCACAAGCTTGTTGGTTGGTCGTCTCAGCTCACGGCTCTTGTCGGTCTTTAGGACAGCAGCTCTCACCATGCCTTGGCTATCTTGCTCAACTTCTTTGACGAGACCCATCGTCCATGAGTTCCGAGGAGCACTGTCGTCTTTCACGATTACTATGTCTCCCATCCTTAGGTTGCGTTTTGGATTCTGCCATTTACTTCTCTGTTGACACGTCAGTAGGTATTCTCTACGCCACCGTGTCCAAAAGAGGTTCGTTAAATACTGGACCCTTCTCCAACGTCGCTTCATGTAGACATCATTCTTCTGAAAGTCTCCTGGAGGCGGTAGAATTACTGTGGATTTTGTTGTCAATAAATGACTGGGTGTGAGAGGTTCGAGATCGTTAGCATCACTGGATACGAAGGTTAGCGGTCGCGAATTGATTACTGCTTCGACTTCGCACATTAATGTGCGTAGATCCTCATCGTCAAGACGATTGCCATTCTCGTTGAGAGGACCAGCTAGCACTTTGCGTACGGTACCTATCTGCCTTTCCCAGACACCACCCATATGGCTGGCGGCTGGGGGGTTGAAGATCCAGTCGATTTCTTCCTTGTGAAGTCGGTCTCTGATCTGATCTTGATCCATTTCCCCTAGGGCTCGGCGGAGTTCTGCTTGAGCGCCGACAAAGTTGGTCCCGTTATCACTTCTAATCGTCTTTACCGGTCCCCTACGGGCTATGAATCTTCTGAGAGCTTGTATAAACGAATCTGTATAGAGAGAGTTCGCTATCTCTATATGCACAGCTCTACTTGTTAGACAAGTGAAAAGGGCACCGTAGCGCTTTACTTCCTTTCGACCAACCTTGATAACGTAAGGGCCAAAATAATCTACGCCCGTACACGTGAAAGGAGGAGCTGGTGTTACTCTATCCTTGGGCAAGTCAGCCATCTTCTGCTCCTCTGGTTTGCCGTGGCATCGACGACATGTTACGCACTTTGAGATAACTTGGCGTACTGCGGAGTTAGCACTGACGACCCAGTACTTGTCTCGTAGCACTGCAAGAACGTGACCGCGGCCGGCATGGCCCAGCTTCTTGTGTATATCTCTGATGATCAGCGAGGTTACATGGTTGATCTTTGGTAGGATTGGTGGGTGCTTGCTTTCTTTAGAGAGTGCTGCACGGCTCAGCCGACCCCCTACTCGTAAAATTCCGTGATCCATGTATGGGTCTAGACGGTAAATTGGACTAGTTTTCTTTAGTTGCTTCTTTGGGTTTTCAGCTACGTGCATCTTTTCGTTATCTGGATTAAGAATCTTTATCTCGTTGGGGTACGTTTTGGACTGGATATACTGTATGATGGCTACTTCTGCCTCTTGCAGATCTTTGACTGACAAGGGGGGCGGTGTTTCAGGAGAATAGGTAGTCTGTTGTTTTCGCGATATCCGAGTCTGCAAAATCTTTCGTACTCTTAGGAACACTGCTTTCTTTAGACGATACCAGTCTGAATAGTAGTTGATCAACTTGTCGACAGCTTGCGAGGGTTGAGCAACAGCGGTAGCGTGACTCACGGTGCTTGCTTTGACCTCTGGATCATCTTCTGAGATGTCTTCCATGGTGAATGGCTGTTCCGGCCATTCCTCTTCTGGTTCCCAAAGAAACTGCGGTCCGTTGATCCATCGTTGATTGTCTAAAAGTGACTCAGCAGCTTGGCCACGCAAGGCGTCATCAGCAGGGTTTTCTTTGGTAGTGACGTATCTCCATTGGCTTACTTCTGACAGATCGCGGATAGTCTGTATACGATTTGACACAAAGACTTTAAATCTTGTATGCTGGTTGGCAATGTAGCGGAGCACTATTGTTGAGTCGGTATGGTACTTGAAACTTGGGTCTCCGTCTAATTCTGTTTGGAGCATTCGTCCCATTCGATCAGACACTGTGGCTGCAGTTAATTCGAGACGCGGTATGGTGGTTGCCTTGACGGGTGCGACCCGAGCCTTCCCAAGAAGGAAGGCGCAGTGGATGCGGCCTTCTTCGTCTCGTTTACGCTTAGCTTCTCAAGCAGGGGTAATTCTCTTCTCCACTTTTCCCATCTTGCTAGATACTTTTCTGGTATTTCGTTGTCCCATCCGATAGTTTTATCGCTACAGAGTTCTTGAAGCAGCTTCTTTGCTATCAACGTAAATGGGGCGACGATTCCGAGAGGGTCGTACAGCGATGAAATCGTTGAAAGGAAACCTCTTCTTGTCAGTGGCTTATCGCTGATGGTTATGCGGAATTTGAGGGCGTCCGATCTCTCAGCATCTTCTTCTTCTGCCATTCAGCTCTTTTAACAGCTTGATGCCTGTTATTCGGTAAAGACACGTCAGGATTTCTAAAGGGCAGTGGAAGCTCGTAATGCCCGTTGACATGTTGAATGCCTTGAGATACCGTTTCGAGAAATTATTTATCTTCTTGTGACAAACCGTAACTGTCCGAGTTCTTCGAACGGTCGTTGAAGTCAAGTTCAAACATGGTTAAAACAGACTGGGGAGTCATAACTTCCTTGATGGACTCCACTTCTTTCACTGTTATTCTGTTGCTATTGAAAAAGCTGGAGGACTGCAGGTCAACTTGCAATGGACCGTTCACTGTCCATCCGTGTCGAAGGCGCATGGCGAAAGGCCCCTTTCCTCCGCCGGGAACTACTTCTAGGGGTTCGAGCACCAGAGGGCAATCACTTCCGAGTAGAAGACCAACCTCGAGGTCTGTCACTAGTTCAGGTATGTTACTTGCTATCTGACGAAGGTTCTGGAATCGGCTAACTACTTCAGGAGTAGGGATTTGCTGCTGACTAACTGGAATTCCTTGTCACGTGTAACAACGAGCCAGTTTGACAGGATTGTTACCTTTCAGATCACTTACAGTCAGTCCTTCGACAATAGAGCTCTTGACCGAACTGTAACCGTGCATAGTTCCAAGTTGTAGCCTCGTGTCGATTCCCTTTATCGCTAACTGTTCCTTTAGTTCTTCAGTAATGAAGCTGCCCGAGCTTCCGTTGTCGTAAAGTGCGTATGTCTTAGCAATATTTCCGTTCTCGGCCCGGACGATAACGGGTAGAATGGAATGCAGGATGACATTCTGCGTGGAGGTCGATAGACTAATTTCAGTTTCTTTCGTGTCAGTACACGTACTACCGACGGACGTAGAAACTTACTTTCGTTCTTGTATTTCTGTTGTTCTTTGGGATTGAAGTTATCTATGTGGAGCGACGTTGGATGCGGCTTGTTGCATGTTTTGCAGACTTTCTTGTTGGTACAGCCTTTAGACCGGTGGTTGGCTCCGTAGCAGGCAAAACACAGGTGTTTTTCTGCTATAAACTTCTTCCTTTCTTCCAGGGTTTTCTTTACGAAGTCTTTACACTCTTCAAGGTCGTGAGATTTCTCACACAGCGGACACTTCGTCAGTTTTTCTTGTTGCTTTGACCCGGCCCCGTCTTGGCTGCTCTTAGGACTATCTAAAGACGTCGCTAGGCTTCTTGTGAATTTCCCTTTACCTTGCATCTGGAGTTTCTTAGTGGTCTGCTCCGTAGACCTGGGACTTGATTTTTCATCTAGTTTACACAGGGCTTCCTTGCTGTACACAGGGTCATTACTCGTCTCTGCGGCATGCTCCACAAACTGTACTAAGTCTGAAAAGTTAGCACATCTCTGGGCCCCTTGCCTTATACTGAGGACTTTGTCTCCACTTATTCTGAAGGTAGGCAGGTAGCTTCTGCACAATGGTCTGCAAATGTGGTGTGTGATTAAGAACATCCATGTAGGATATGCTCTTCATTGCATTTCTACACTTTATGAGAAATAATGAAAGTCTCTTTTGGGCTGGAGCATCATCATACTTGACAGGGGGCCAACTCTGTAGTTGGCTGGTGTATGCTACTGATACTTTATATGAATCCCCGTATTCTTTGTCTAAAAGTCTTCTTGCCTCAGCATAGCCTTCTGGGTTAAGGTGTAAGCACCCTTCAACTAGTTCCTTTGGTTCGCCTACGAGATGCTGGAAGAGGTAATAGAGCAGGTCTGCGTTGCTCGATGTTTTTGACTTTATGCATGAGTCGAACGCCATTATGAAAGACTTGTACTCGATGACATCTCCTTTGAACAACGGCACCTTGGGTTGGGGCAATCGCATAGCGGCCGCCATTTCTTGCTGTGAAGACAGCATTTCTCTGTGTTGCTCCAATTGAGTAATTAATAGCTGTTCAGTAAAAGACGTATTCGATGATGGAGTAGAATACACATTAGGTGCAAATGATCTATCAGAATGAGTCCCTTTACTTGCGCATGAATTCCGCTTTCTTACTTCACAATTGGGTTCATTGGGTTCCTTACCAACTGTATGGACTTTAGCTCTGAACCTTTCTTCTGTGTCACGATGCCCGTTGCGTTCCGTTGTAGCGTCGAGACACATGGATCCGGTTTCTACGTATTGCTCGTCACGTTCCTTTATAGCGGCATCGACTTTCGTTCTGATCCCTTTTGTGTCGCGATGCTCATTGCGTTCCGTTGTAGCGTCGGGGCACTTGGATCCGTTTCCTTCATACTGCTCGTTGGGTTCCTTGCTAGCGGCATGAATTTCCGTTGTGATCCCTTCCTCGGTGCTGCGATGGTCGTTGCGTTCCGTTATAGCGTCGGGGCACTTGGATCCGTTTCCTTCATACTGCTCGTTGGGTTCCTTGCTAGTGGCATGAATTTCTGTTGTGATCCCTTCCTCGGTGCTGCGATGCTTGTTGCGTTCCGTTATAGCGTCGGGGCACTTGGATCCGTTTCCTTCATACTGCTCTGTTATAATGCTGAAATTACTTCTCTGGCGTGGTGTAGACCGCATCAAGGGCGGGGCTGAGTTGAAGTATGTCGGCAATCCACCATATTCTTGAGCTTCCATCATGGCATAGACTCTTTCTCCCGCGCGTGACTTTGCTATGTCTATTTCCAGTCTAAGCTCTTCAATACGTTGCCTTTCCCTCAAAAGTGACTTCTCAGCCATCATCTCGGCCAGCTTGACGCGTTCCTTCTCTCTGGCTGAGGCAACTGAACCCGTCGATCTTTTTGAGTGGCGCGAGCGCTTGGAGCCTTTAGATGACATTGAATTACGTTCTAAGAGGTCGGCTCGCTCTGCTAATCGTGCTTCTCCTAACTCAATCCACTGAATTATTTGATTTCGAAACTCAAGCGCTGCGCTTTGCTTGGCGGTGAAATAATCATCTTCCTTATCTTTGTCCTCGTCAGAGGTCAAATGCTCAACCAGGGCTTCATGAGCTGCTTGAAAGTCATTAAATGACGAGTTAAGCTCTTCAAATTGCGATTTAACTAGATGCAAATTTTCTTCGTCTGAGAGAAGCTCTGTAAGTTTCGTTCTTTTCTTCGAAGCCTCGCGGAGAGCGGCTGTTCTTCGATTTTTTAAAATTCTAATGTTTTCTTGTCTTCCCTTTTCAGTCGGAATTCTCTTTCTTTCGCGCCTCTCTGCGGTATTATCATTAATTTGCATATTATTTTCGAGATCTGAAGTTGGCGCCTCCCCGTCTGGCTTGCTTGTGCAGTCATCCATAACATGGGTCAAAACACTAAACTCACCATAATTCCAAGACTTCAAGCGTTATTTCTTCTGTCTTTATCCGTTATGTGAACGAAATGTAGCTGCAGAATTCTTGTGATACTCGTCCTTTTATTTCCTCTAAAAAGCGTTGATTACATTTAACTTGACTTTGATTGAACACTACATCTTTCCGATTTAACACTGTTCTAGAGAGCGATTGAAGTTATTCTAAGCAGTTTCCAGCTTTGATAAGCGGTAATATGCGATGACAAGTGATGGTTCACAACTAGTAAACAATAGAAAATAAACATGAGTGGCAATATACCGTGCTATGAAGAAATCAAAGGCTAAAAACTTACAATTTTGTCCTTCTGCTGGTGCTACACGGCTCGATGACATTAAACTATAAAACGTGTGAGGAAATCGGCCCTAGTCCCACTCTAGCGGTTTTGGCCGCGACATCCTTTGTATCCAATGAAGCGCACCAACACAAAATCAGGCTGTGGCAATGGATCGTCAGTTGGTCTACAGCCATCTAGATATAAAACATCAACTTCTGTACCAACTGCTCCATTGTAGAAACCCCATTCAGCCTTGAGATTTGCTACAAGCATAACCTTACTGTCTCAGCAAATATAAAGAAGTTGCAACACTCCACCACCTGCTTTGTTGCTGTCAGCCTTCTGTGCATGTCTGCCACTGCTTTGATCTTTGCTACTGGGTGATTAAGAAGCCTGTTGCATTGAACCAGCTTACGTTTGTTTGGTTCCCACTGCAGACAATGTGTTGGGAACACAAAAAGGCCTTGATCATCCATGCGTTCTATGCAGATTGTCACAGGGCGAACTAATAACTTTAAACCTGATTAAAGGAATTTAAAAAAATTAATGCTCGACGAAGCTCTAAGTTGAACTGAGTTATAGAAACTCCCCTGCGATCGGCGAAAGAGAAAAGTGGGCCGTTGTCGTATCCTCTCAGCTTAAAATAGTCAATTAAACATTGTACTGGGCAGAGAGGCTCGGATGGCTCTCGATCAATCATGATTACAAAGGGGCGATTATTGGTGTTGTGCTTAAACCTTGTTATCACAATCTTAACTGCTCTAATCTGTTCCTCATGTACTAAAAAGCTGACCTGTTCGAATTGAACAACTGGGTCAGGATGCTTGTGGCTTTTACAAGGCAATTCTCCTGACTGGAAAAATCCATAAAAGGCTATCAAAAACATTGCCGTATAAAGAGAGCGTTGGTAGGCTGAGATAAGACCCCGGGCTGTTCTTGAGCACTTTGTAGGTTAGAGGAAAAACGTGATGTGCTTTCGCCCACAAAACCCATGCGAAAACCCTTGGAAAAACCGTCTATCAAGAATTTAGTAAGACGCTGGTCGTAAGCAGACAACAGAGAGTTAAGAACTGCCGCCTTTACCGGGGTAGTTGGCGGGGTGTTTAGAACCCCAAACAAATACCGTTGTTCTGTCTCCGGAAGGCTGTGCAGTTGCAGCTGACGTACACTGAGCGCCTGAGTGCTTACTGCCACATTTGTAGCATTTGTGCTCGAAGCGACAGCCTGCACAAAACTTGCCTGCATTGAACGACCAACATGTTCCTCTAGGAAAGGGGCTGTTTTCCTTTAGGTTTCGCAAAGGTTTTGTCGGATTGGGAAGCAACGGATTTGGGGCGAAAAGTCACAGCTCTATGCCAGAGTTCCCAGTGAACTATATCCCACGCGTAATGTTCGGGGCTTGATTGCCTCAAGAATCTTAACTGTTCGTCGTAATACGACCAGTCCCCCCCACGCGTGGCGATATCGCGAATGGTTTCCCCGAATTTCATCAATTTTGGGGTTTCTTTTGGAAATTTCACGCAGTAGATAGCTACAAAAGCATGAAAAGCCGAAACCCATTGCCCAATTTTCTTTGTCGTCTGGACCGGCTCCAAGGTTAATTCAGGCTTTTGTTTAGCTGAATCCGCTTTTGACGACTGGGCGAAAGAGATTGAAAATTTCTCTGGGTTGGGGGATGGATCCAAAAGAACCCCAAAATTAATGTATTCCTCTCCCCAAATTTTTGCTTTAATCTTGTCGCTTATGCGGCTACCTAAGGGGACAGTAATACTACTAAACGCTGGGGAACTAGGCTCCATGCGTGCACCGCCGTTGGTACCTGCACCAGTGAGGTTGTCCACGTCGCCTTGTACGATATCGTCCACCACGACAGCGTCTTGTGTCGTTCTTCTAGTTTCACTAACGCTGGAAGACATGGCACTGCGGACAGCGGTCACGATGGTCGCGGCCAATTTTTCCGTGTCTAGTCCAGCTATGGCTTGCCCTGGTGGGACTTCAGTCATATCGGACTTGGACGCTGTTTTTCTGCTTCGTTTAGCTCTGGGTGGCATGCTAAACTTCCTAACAGAGCTTCGATAGTTAAATTGAACTTATCATTACGTATAAGAGATTAAAATTAAGATACTCGTGGGGCAGAGAGCTTGCTGCGAGAAGATGAAATTATTTATCAAACGAAAAAGCCCGTAACTTGGTGTAAGATCGAGTATAAAAATGCGACAGTAGAGTGGCCAACATAAACAGAGTCTATAAACTGTATATTGATAAAGGCGTTCAGTGCCGAGTGATAGGGCGCACCACACGTGGCGGCCGATAAGGGTTGTACACTCATTGGCAACTGATAACGCCACAGGAAATCAAAGACTATGTCAAGAAAAACCTGTCAAGTTGGAATTCCAAGCATCCCAAAGAAAGACAGTATACAGCCCGAAGGCAACAAATATATGCATAGTCAGTAAAATAATGACTCAGAGGGCCGACTGAACGCAAACAAATACCAAGGACGGGTTAACAATCATCTAATAGCACGTTTAACACGAAACAAGCAATGTAAAACTGCCCCACGGATGCTTTTATTCAATTTGTGCTGCCCCTCCCTATTAAGATGCACACCATCATAGGACAGATACGGGCGACATGGGCGCCAAAAACCTTTGTGGGTCCAATAAACGGCATACGGGAGCGGCTCAAGTACGGCTTTAAGGTACTGAGCGAGAATCGAGACATTAGCATTAAAATTCCCTCTAGGTTCCCTTCTGATGGTTTGGCCGACACATATGAACCGCACCCCGTGTTCATCGTGTAGGAGACGAACAAAGTCTTCTATCTCCGACCCCAATTTAACTGGTGACATGCCTCGTAGTGTGAGATCGTTAGTCCCAATTTGTAGAAAAATTATGTCCGGTCGAAACTGTGACACCACAGACAAATCAAATTCTTTAAGCTTGGAGACCGTACGACCCCCCACTCCGTGCCAACATGTTAACGGTGTCGCAGATATTAAACTGAAGGTCATATTCAGAAGCATTCCTTGCAATAAATTCACCGAACGGCGAATAAAGGAATGTCCCAGAATAAGAACGCGGGGCTGGTCCATAACAAGTATAAAGCCAATCAGAATGAAAGCAAAATATAAGAGGGTGGACTTGCCTTAAAATTTTATGAAGATCAGGTATGTTCTCACTGGTGTGCCAAGCTGAAGGAGGACGAATTAGTTTCTGCAACCGCTTAAGTGCAGTGTACTACCCACGTGGTCACCTAGGTCCCAGGGCAACCGGCCCGTGCTTACGTAAGAGATTAAGATATCGCGATATAAAAATGTCATTATGCTTGTTACATAATGCTGTCTATTATAGGCATCTTTGTGCTATAGCGATGAAAAGAGTGCAGGAAAAGCACTATTGTATATTTGATTCCTCACTTTTTCACTCAGCCTTCCAGTCATGCATTGCACTCTCATTTTTCCACCTTTTATAGGGCAGTATAAAATATTATATCTTGATGAATGAATTTATTTTTATTTATAATGAATATTTATATACAGTTTTATTAAAAAATAAAAGGTTATTAGAACTATTGATTAACAAATGATAATTTAATGCTATTGGAAGTAGTAGAATATGTACATATTGATTAACAAAATCATATTGGAAAACGTAACATTGAGCGAGTATATCGATCAACATAACACTTGACATATATGTTACTGACTTGCCCAGTCTGGGCAGGAACCTTTTTTTTTGCCTTTGTGAAGGCTGGCCCTTCCTTCAAGGTGCGATCCTGTGCCTGACTAACTGGAGAGTGATGAAAGGTGCTCTCGGTCAAGGGATCTCTTCTTCTTTTTCAGTTCATCACTCTCCCATGGCAGAGGTTTCACCACATACACTCGTCTCCCATCTATCCCTTCTTCGCTTTCCTCGCTGGACATGTAGTCATTGAACATGACTTCTGCCACTTGGGCCTTTTTGGAGTCACTCCAATTATCTTTGGAGGCCAGGCTCTTTACGCGCCCAAATTTCTGCAAAATAATCATAAAAACAAGTATGTTATTTACGTACACTTGCAAGCAAAATAACATTTCATGTCTTTATTTTCCCTTTGAAATTGACAATGTTGCCAAGAGGACACTGAAGTCCATATAAAAACTATATATATAAAGAGAATTTTCGATAGCACGCAACCTCACCGTGACCATCTTGGTGGTTTTTACAGCGCTATGGGCAAAAATTCAACATGAGGCTCCGAGGAAACAATGAAGAATCCTAATATATTGTTTTGTTTTCCCCTAGCCTCGCCTTGAATTGCTTTGTGCGTGTATGCGATCACTTAACCAGAATATCGAAGCTTCGCTATTTGAAGCAGAAATGTGTGATTTGGTGATTTATTATATTTTATCATATTTCAGTCTTTTTGGTACCTTAGGCCCAGTTTATAAATTAGACGTCGAATTTCACGTGCTAAATCTAATGCAAACAAGCAAAAATATTTAAACCTAATGTAGGAATTCCACTTCTATACCGGTCCTAACTCAATGTTTATACTAGATGTATTACTGAAGTTTCAGAGATTTATAAGTCGAGCGCCTGCCTGTAAAAACCGAGAATCTCAATTCAGTTGAAATAAATCGAATTTTTTTTTAAGCTGCCAAAAGAACCCATTTAGTGAGCTGATTTCAGGAAAAATATTAAAAAGTTCCTGCAATTTTTATTACGGGAGATATTAAAAAAAAAACGAAATTCCGGTCTGCAAGTCAATTTTGACGTACCAAAACGGCTAAATTATCGATCAACTTTACAGAAGCGCTGAAGGTTCATGTGAAGTCGAATTAAAATGATATTTGGCACAAATATTGTAATACTCTTTAGCTATAAAACCTGATATATTTATATTTTAAATGTACATAATAATTATTTTCTGGATTTTTAAACATGTATAGTTTCGAGTCTCAAAGAGAGAGTGAAAAATTGACCAAGTTTAATGGCCTTGATCGACTCCTGGTACCTAATTAAAAAAAAAAAACGATTCGAAATTAAAGCCTATCTATTCAAATTTATACCAGAAAAGTTTATAATAATAATAATGATAATGGGAAGTTCTTATATAGGGCATTTCACATCGTCTCAATGCGCTTTACAATTTTTGACCAGTGGAGGACTTTTACGGGCTGCATATTAAGGCGCTATTAGCAGCCGTGCAGCTTACAATCATGAGTGAATTGTTAGTAATTAGTGTTATGCCTCCAAATTGGGATAGGCTGTTGAACCGGGAGACAATCCCCTACTCTTACACGAATAATTCAACAGGTTCTTTTATGTCCCCCATTTACAGGTTAAGGAAGGGTTGGGAGACAGGGCCTACGGTTTAAAGTCCTTATCCGAGAAGACTTGAAAGTCTAACCATTTGTAGATGTGATTACAAAGGCAGCACTTTCTCCTCAGTTATTTTAAGATCCTGAGTGTTGGTCCGGCTGGGATTCGAACCACGACCTCCCGCACAACAGACCGACGCTCTTACCAACTGAGCTAACCGGGTGGCGTTTCAACTCTGGAATCGAAATACTTTTCCGTTGAGAAATAAAACCGTCTTGCAATGAAAGTGATATTAGTTTAGCGGAAATTTCATTGTACGTTACATAAACAACTCGCTGGATGCAAAATTACTGTCCAAAATTTTTTTTACCATTTGAATTGCAGTTTGATACTTTAAAAGTAATATAGTGTATTTATACATCGTTTTTCAATAAAAGGTTTTGAGCTTTCAGGACAAGGTAATCAAGACTGATATTCATCATCAGGTAAGTCTTGTATGAAACCGTCACTCTAAACTGCTCTAGCGTTAGCTCTCTAATTATAACGCTTTACAAGACGAAATCCGTTAAATCGATAAAGTTTTTCCCTCAATCCAAAGCCGACATTGACACCCAAAAAGTTTGTTTTTAAAATCAAAAGCGAAAGTAAAAGTAAATAAATCGACAATCGAACCAATATGATTGAAGCAAAGAGTAATGCAAGAGAGCCGTCTATCCTTGTCACACGATGACTGAAGCAAAGAATAGGGCTGTTTTAACTTAAAAGTTGTATTTCATAAATGCCGCTAAAATAAAGCGAAAAATGTTCTCAACAATTATACCTCTTTTGAAAACTTTTGAAAACAAATCCTCTCATGAAGAAAAAGTATGAAAAACGTTTTTATAACTGCTTTTCGTTATTGACCCGTTTTTGACGTTTTTCCATACGTTTGACGTCACACATTACAGCCCCATATTTTCATAATTAGAAAAAGGTCACCATCGAAGATCAATGATCGTAATTGTGATATAAGTGAGTTGGGACCATAAAATGTATTCCTATTTCAAAAAAAAAACTTTCAACGGAAAGGCAATGAAATATAATTTTAACTCTCGACAAGGAAGGAAAAGAGACTATAAAAAAGGTCGATCGATCTGAGGAATTGTTGGAGGCTGAATGCGCATGTCATATATATTGCAAGTACATTTTTGTAATCACACTTAAATGGTATTCAATTGCTAATTTGTGTTAGTCCGGAAGATAAGCGTATAATTGTTCAAATTGGTGATAGAAGTACCAAATTTTCTCTCTAAGGTCCTTTTGGGGTTGGTAAGAATAGACGATTAAGATCCCCCTTGGATCCTAATCGGTTGAAAAGTTTTTCGAGAGGAAAAGTTTCCTATATATTTTATATAGAAAGCACAGGGATCCCAATTCATGAAAAATCGAAAATTTTCAAATTATAATTCTTACGATCCTAAATTTTTGATAAATCATCCCTGGTAACATTTTACTAAGATATTTTAAGAGAGTAGCAATATAACTTAGTGATTTAGCTCTAAGAATATTTTATCTACCAGTATTTTTCACTCTTGATAACAGCTGCCATTGCAGAAACATAGGGCAGTGCAGGGCAGGTTTGCTTTAGTACACTTGCAAAGTCCCCGGCATGCACGTTTGCATCCACATCTTATGAGTTCACTGCATGCTTTGGATGCCTCAGGTAATATTGTCCAGGTAGGTTTCCATCCCTCTGCAGAATGATGCCAGCCCCAATCTGCTGCACTCGGAAGCTCTTGGATGGGATCTAGTGTGCACCCCCAGACATGCCCAGCTTGAAATACTGCCCTCTTAACATGTTGCTCCAGAGCCGATTGGGTGGGAGGAATACTTTCGATGCTTTTAGTGCCTTGGGCAAACATGGCTTTGCGTGCATTACATACATTCTCATGGGGACTTGTTCTGGAGTACATAATAACCACGAACCGCTCCAACAGCTTAAATTGCTCCTCAGAGACCGCTGCTTGTGGTAATGAAAGACTACGGAAGACCTCTGTCACTTCGGGATAACACTTCCACGCTAAAAGTGCTGTCTTTTTCCCTTTTCCTAAAAAGTACGAGACAGTGTCACATCCGGTGAGGGCGTGAAAGAACGGTAATCCTTCACATTGTTGTGTTGTGAATGAACTGGCTATGGTATGGATAGGCAAATATCGCAAATATTTGCCAACACCAAAGGCAATCCAAAGCTCTTCTACTTGTAATTTATGGTGAAAAGCAATTGCTAGGACGACAACGTCTGTGTCGACAGTTCGTATGAGGATCTTTTTCATACCATTAACTGACGCATGCTTTGCATGGACGAAGATATGCGTATCCGCTTCCTCATGATTGCAGGGTGCTAAACCTTCCTTATCTACATCGGTTGGACTGATCACATCCACACCAGCCGTGCTGATCACCTCTACTGCTGGTAGGTTGATAGATGCAACATTTTCTGCAAGATAGTGGAAGAGCTCGTTCTTATTATCATCCAGCCTCAGAAATGCCTTCCAATTTGAAGGTATCGATGCACTGTCGCATACACGTCTACGAGCTCCTGATCCTCTGGATTCACGTGTACCTTGCTTTAGGCTGTCTGGCAGATAACGATCCCAAACCAGATCAATTCTCTTAACATTCTTGGCCTGTTGGATGACATAAGGGAGAAACACAGTGGTTGCATATTCGTTGAAGGTTTTGCACTTTCCGGGTGTCAGCATGTTAACAGTAGCTGCTGCATCAAGAACAACGACATCTACTAAAGGACGCTGCAATGTTGTATTGACTTCAATAGAGTTGATCAGTTCCGATTTCTGTCCTGTGCGCATGTGGCCATTACAAGAAAGGGACGGGGGAATTGAACTGTTTTCTGTGCTTAAGAAACTCATCAAAATTTCCCTCTCGTGCTTGACAAGCGATGTACAGCCTGGCAAATAGGTTGCAGTTGGTTTTCAGATCGCTAACTTGATTACTTGTCTTTTTTGATTGTCTTTTCTCTGACATCCCAAACAAAGGTATTTTGCACTGTTTGATAGTATCTGTAATGGCCTTGGAACGATTGGCACCAAGTCGTTCCTCTACATATTTGTCGTACATTGACTCTCCTTTGGCCTTGGCTGTTGAAATTCCTTCCACAACACATTTAGGCATAATCTCCTTGGTGTTCAATACAAAAAGATCTGTACTCTCTTCGCTGAAGGGGTTTCCCATTTCCTCTATTACACTGACCATACTTTACACATCTTTAGCGAAAGCTTTCTGAACAAGAGGAACTTGCTCATGGTGATGAATGTTATTAGGCTTCTGTACACTATATGTGGTTTCAAACTCTTTCACTGCTCTGGCTATTTCTGGTCCTGCCACCATCCAGCGTCGAAGGGCTGCGGGGCTCTCTGTTAGCCCTACTGCCCCACCGTCTCCTTTGATCATCTCATTCTCCTGTTCGTGGTTCTGGTCCAATGAAATTTTTGAGAACAGATGTTGGGATTTCTGGACCACGAATTTCCCTTGTTGAAACTCAGCATATACTGATGGGTGCCTCTCCTTTAGATTGACCAGGTCTCTGATGTGGATAGGAAGCCATCTTGCATAGTTAACCAAACCCAAAGCAAACATCCAAGGAACTAGCTTGCCAAGAACCTGCACATACAAAGGAAAGTTTCCTTCTCTAGTGGATCGGACGAATTCTAGAACAAGCAGTTCCAAATCAAGTGCAGTTGACCAGAAACAAAACTGTGGACGTGTTTCACATCCCTTCTGTGACCAAGAAGTAAGATCTTCAGGCTCGTTATTGTCAACTACACTAGCCTGGTAAGCCTTTCTCTTTAAGATATGTAGTGCGCACGCACTAACTTGATGAGCATAACGAGAACGAGTGATGTGGGTCGCCTTCAGTATAGCATCTGCTCTTCCACTGGTAGTGATCTCAGCTTGGACTAAAGCGCTATCCCATCCACTGTTACTCAACCAATTGCCGACCATTTTCAACGAGGCCATCTCGATATGCAAGCCGCCCATCATAACGACATAGCTACTCTCCCCATACAAATCTGCTCTCTCCCACTGAATCTGTTTGGCAAGGGCGTAGAGGGGCTGGTCCATTCCGATGATGGGTGTCTGTCCAGGATTGATGTATGCGATTGCGTCTTTAACCAATTTCATGGAATGTTGGATCATTGCTTTGCTGTGTGCATTGTCTTTGAAGAGAGGTAACAGCGACGTTATGGCAGGAGGTGGGATACTTCCAGTTTGCAAGGAGGCAAAGTGAGCTGACCATGAAAGATAATCTTTCTCCTCACGCTTTTCCTTCTCTAACAATTCTTCGACTTTTCTCAGATATTGGTACTCACTTTTCATATTTTCAGTGACCAGATCTGACTGCGGCTTGTTAACGCTGTACCCTACTGGGACGTAGTAATCTCGATTCTGTCGTTCTGCATACGGCTGGATACTAGTGTAGGCTTCTGGTAGATCAGAAACAGTTTTTCTCTTTGGCATGTCAGCATTTATCAGAACTCGGTTTCTGTCAATACCACTTAAGTCAACAGTAGGGTGCTCAGTTAAAGAAATTGCCGTTCCATGGAAGGAATCTTTGGCTGTGCGCGAACTTGGATTGTGGTCTATGTTGTCCACACTACCAGTAGTAAATAGTGACTTCTTTAGCTTCGAAGGGCAAACTACACCCTCCTCCTCGAACTGCGCACATACACTGTTTCCGAGATCTGCTGAAATCTGCATTATTCGATCGTAAGACACAGACAGTCCCAATCTGTACAGTTTATCCACTAATGTTTTCTTTCTTGTTTCAGCATGTATGAGTAATCCAAGATATATGGGTAGTGGGGTCTCTCTGGTCTTGCTGTGCCTAGTTGTTGTACATGTGGCATCAACTTGTGTGTTCCTGTTACGTTTAACGGAGTTATAGATTAATAGCTGGGACAGCACGACACCTGCGCTTTTATCTTCATCATCTTTTTCCTTGAAATTTGGCCCCTCTAATACCATGTTCACCAGCGCGAGTAGTAAGTCTGGTACTGCCAAACGCTGGCAATCACCATCAAAAGTGCCGTTGAAGCTTTGCTTCTTAGCTACCATATCTTTTCTTACAATCATTGCAGCTTTGGCCAGGTGCATAGCCTCCGTGTCATAGTCGTGGTCTTGGGCTAAATTTAAAGCTGCACCAATATCGTCAGTAAAAGCAAGCTTTACCTCTTTTCCTTCATTGTAAGCACAAAGATCGGGTATTTGTGTGAGAAGACGATCTTTCAATCTGGTGCTGTTGACTTTTCGAGGCACATCACCTCCAAGCTGCTCAAGGGATGATGTGTACATTTTGGTTAGATCTGACAACTGAAAAACTATGGGGCGTGTAGCTTCCTCGATGAATATCACGAGCTCTGCTAAAGCAATAGCTTCTAACGAAGGTTGAGCACTGTCACTAGTCTCTTGGTCTTGAGAGAGTCGAATACTTCTTGCTCGATTTTAAAGAGATATAAGGCACGGTGCGTGGTAATATGCATCGATAGCATGCATATCGCCGGTGGCCAACTTTGCTAATAGCTTACGGTCTTGCAATTTTGTAGCTGCTGCTTTAACTTTGCCATCAACAGTAAGAGTAGCTGCTCTACAGAGATACCCGCCTTTTAATAATAAGAAAAAAATATTCTCAAACTCAATAATAACTCATGACAATGTTAGTTTTCAAACCCAATGAAACACGACTTCAAAACTTTTAGAATTTTAAAATATTTTGATAATTAGTACTAGAAATCTGCGAAAATATTTTTAGTCTTGTCTTAGCTTTTATTGTCTGTATCGCTCTGTCTGTCTGTCTAAGTAGCATTCTATTTCTTTTTTTACCTCAAATATCAAGAAAAAATATATAAGAAAAGAGAATTTACCTGTTTCTTCGCAAAAGAAGCATTGTCTTACGCCATCTCTTGATTTAGCTGCGTTGCCTGGAAGTGTCTTCGTCAGAGCCTTCACTTAAATCCACTAGTTTTCTCTTCTGAGCTCTAATCAGCTTTTCGTTACTACATCGGTTAAAACATGCTTTGTGCCATGATGCATGGCGTGATCTTAGTGTTTCGGCAATCCCTCTTCCATCGTCAAGTCTCGATAATGGTACTTGAATTGGCAGTTCACCAATCTCTTCAAACTTCGGTAAAATTTCTGCTAAACTTTCGTAACCTGATACACAATCTTTTCGTTTGTTGTTAAAAGGACATACAAGCTTTTCACTAGCATTATCTTTTTCGCACAGAGCACATAATTCCCAGTTTTTCCCAGCCATTTTACTTTAGCATCCAAAACTAAACAACCTGCTAGTAGGTTCAAATCAGTCAGGCGTTCCTGGAGAGCACCACAGGGACCCCAGGGTTTTAGTGAAAGATTTTAATATGCTTTTATTTGATAAAAAAAAACTGTTTCACACTAATTTTAAAACAAATATGTTTTATACATGGTACTCAGACAATACGGGCAAAATTTGATCAAGTTTGATCCATAATTGCGATCTTTATTGAGCCTGCTGTCCCTACCGCTGATCGCCTCCTAAAACCACCTTAAATCATACCTTTACGATTAGGATCCAGACCGGATCTTAATGGTTTATCAATCTACATGGTAAAGTGTGTTTATTCTGAAAATTTGGTGCTTGTATCACTAATGTGAACAATTCGACTATTTTTGTCCCTTATCTTTCGGACTATGTCACTGTAGTTTCCCCAAAGAAACTAGATTTTTCAATGTTCACTGAGTTGACGATTTTATTACAACAAACTCCACTTGAACTCTCTTTAAATGAATTACCCTCTATTCACATCAAGTTGGTTGAGTAACTTGCCTTTGTTGTCCTTGTTGCCCCTTGTTACAAATCATGAGAAAACAACTGAAAGCAAATGCAAGCAGTGCCGTCTTGGTCAGTAAAATTACTTTGCACGTGTGCAGGCGTGATCACGTGGAGACCGGAAATAGGCCGGTACAGTCACTTATAGCATTAATTCACAAACATTTTTTTTGACACCCACCAATAGACCATTTTCGAGATGCTCGAGCGCTTTCAAAAATATTGCACAAGAACCATGTTACATTAAAGGCATTAGTTGGAATTTCACCAAGTGAAGCAAATACATTTATCAGCGAATTATACACTGGTAGCATTTCTGACTGTGAAATTGTAATCAGAAGTGGCTTCCTATCACAGGAATATGATGATAAAGACTCAGTGATAGCAGACAAGGGGTTTCAGATCCAAGATCTGTTACCACTGGGAGTACCATTAAACATTCCTCCATTTCTGGGGGGTGACTCTCAAATGTCAGAGGAAGATGTCATCAAGACTCAACAAATTGCAAGCCTCAGAATTCATGTGGAGAGAGCCATCAATAAAATAAAAAATAAATCACATCTGGGACACTGTAATCCCAATGAGTGCATTTGGTGTCATTGCCAGAAATATCGGACAAAATGGAGTCGTGCATGCGCAGTTTGCATGACAATAGCTTCAAAATATTACAAGAGAATGTATAGGACTAGTCAAACAATTCTAAATTAAAAGAATGAATGATAATATTTTTGTTTTCTCTACCTCGAATAGTAATGTGTAGTACTTTTGCAAGGTTCTGAAGTTAAAAAGAACATCTAAAGTATTGTACTCAAGGTTCTTGAGCTTACAAAATATAGAGCTTGACATACCTCCAAATCACCATACATTCTTTAAAATATGAGTGATGTGGTAAAACTTCTTCGATTATTGTAAAACGTAGTTGATGTACAACGGAGCTCTTCATCCAAATCACAACAACAAAGATTAAAATGATTAGATTCCTCCCAAAACAGCCATTTCTTGCTTTAATAGTGGTTCCACGAGCACTTGAAGTTTCCTTAAGTTCAAATATGGAGTCTGAAGGCCACAAGAAGGATGAAATGTTCGGCGAAAGTGAAGAATTGAAAAGTATATTTTTTAGCTTCGGTTCAATCGCCATTTTGTTTTGGACTCATTACCAAGCCCTTTTCGAGCAAGATAAAAGGCCAAGCTTGCAGTTCTTTAGTTTCCCGCAAAAATCCCGCGAAAATTCAAATTTGTCCTCATTATACCGTAACTAAAATGTCAGATATAATAAGTATCTACCAAAAATCCAAGCTTGAAAGCAAACTGAGTATATCTACAGAATTTCCCCTCTGCTACATAAAGAAAGAGGCAGCCCAAAACTATGAATTTGTGTTTTGTGTTAGTATTCCATGGTCCTTGTTGTGCTTGTGGACTGAGCTTATAGAAAAGGCCCGGGATAGTAATGTTAGGCTGGACGTCTTATACATCGACCTCCAGAATGCATCTGTAGTTGATGGGTGGTTTTCCATAAAAAGAGAGATTCAACGTATTGAAGACCTGCTCTACAAAATGTCCAAGATTGCAAGTAAAACAATAAAACAACCAAAAGGTAGAAGGAAGAATGAGTTAAAAAAAAGGTCTACAAACTGAATGTCAGGAGATTTGAAGCAGAAAAAGTAGGATCAAGTGTATATAAATCTGAACTAGAACAAGCGAAGCGTGAAATAGAAGAGTGGAAAAAAAAGATACAATGATTTGGCAGCAGAAAAGGAACAATTATATAATGACATGCTAAAGGAAATCAATGTGATGAAAGAGGAAATAACAGATCTTAAGCAAGTAAATAAAGAGTTGGCAGAATACATTGAAATGTTAGAGAAGGACAGCTCATTAAGATGTATTGGACATGGGAAAAAGCATCATGAGTTGGGAGCCAAAAAAAAGGGGAGACGACTGCATCTACTTAAGAGCAAGGCCCAGCGTGCATTGTGGTTTTGCAAAAGCTTCGGGTTGGACTTAGAAGAAATAAAATTTCAGGACAATGATGGAGCTCATCACAGTATCCGTTTACAATTCAAGCACTCCAACTGCATACTATGTTGCAAGTCTATCAGAAGATGACAAAAATACAATTGAACAAGTGCTTTTTCTTTTGGACAAATTTTGTGTAGTGGATGAGGTGTATCATGAACTTTCAATGATCAGTGAGGGATTACCAAATTACCGGATGTCGAGGACAACTAATTTTATGTTAAGGTCATTTACTGTGCTTCAGTTGAAAGAAGATGTCATGTCTCTAAAGCACAACAAAACAGTTGCAAAAATTAATGGACCAGAGTACTATGAGACACTAAAAGCATCCTTTAACAATTTTTTAAAAGATGTGAATGGCCTTATTAAAAGAGGAAAATTATCTGTTGATGGGGAAGAAGTTAAATTAGACTTTTTCCTTGGTGGAGATTTAAAATTTCTTTTACTGATTCTAGGATTAAATTCAGCATCATCTGATTATGCGTGTTTATGGTGCACAGTATATAACACAAAAATGACAGGTGGGATATGAGCAAGCCCATGAACTATAAGGACAGTCGCTGGAGGACTCTCTGTGAAATTCCTGTTTTCGATTACTCATCCAACATGCCGCACAAATATGTCATAACCACCGTTTTTCACCACGAATAGACCCATAATGATCACTGGCGTGTGAACACTTTTGGCGTTGAAAATCACGACAAAATAATAATATCGGGTGACCATAGAGGGTTCTACTCTCCAAATAAATATAGGGATCAACCCACTGAAGTATACCACGCTCGATTTCGAGGAGCACGCCGCCATGAAAATTAAGAACGGCTGACCATTCGTATTGCTGTGCAAAATACATAAGGGAAACCAAGTGCTTTTGGCGTTCTGTTCGCTCAAGCGCAGAGATCTCGGCTGACTGTAAAATTTGGGCATACCCGGCAACAAATTCCGCCAGTGATAAATTATCATATTTGACGTCAAGTTGGGCTCGAGTTAAACAAAGAAAACTTTGAGGCCAAAACTGGGGGAAATAAACCTCACTAGTTGGTTTGGCATCTTTCCCCGATTTTAACTTTCCCGCTAAACGGGATTTGCCAGAGGGTACCCGGCGTGGTGATGCACTTTGATTATCTTCAGAATCGCTGGAGGCTGAAGAATCTACCAGCCAGGCTAGAAAGTAGTGAAAGCAAGAAATTGACAATCAATACTCTTCTGTAACACCTGAAGATAACTTGCCGCTCAAGCTGAAAATTACTGGATCTTAACAGTAAAGCAGTTGAAGGATATTGTCAAAAACAGGGACCTTAAACCAAAGGGACTTTCAAAAATGAAAAAGAAACAGCTTATTGACCTTCTATATGACACCTAGTGTACTAGCAAGCATATCACCATATAGCAAAGTATATTTCTTGAAACAAAAATATACAATGTCACTCAAAAGTGTGCAACAATGATAATTTGACACAAAATAGGGTTAAATTGTGCTATTTAGCTTTTGTTTTGTTTTTTCCTTGGATTTGATGTTTTAATCAAAAATTAATTTTATGGAATTACATACATTGTCATTATCCAATTAACACAATTGAACACATGATATATTATTTTAAAAAGTGAAATAGAGTTTATTTATGTCTTATTTATGATATCTTAAACTCATAACATGATTTTGCAATTGTAATTAAATCCTGACAAGACAATTACTACAACTCTAACTTATTCTAAAACATTATTACTCAAAGTCCAAACACTAAAAGCATGCAAAGTTTAACATAAATTGATAATATACAGCAATAAATAAAGCAAATAAATTTACTGTTTTTATCATTAAGTGCTGCTAAAATTATTGCATACCTTTTACTGTTTGGACTTTAAGAAATACATTCAGGTACAGATTTACCAGGGACTTTAACAAATCTCATAGAAATTTTCTCAATGTACATTGGATTACATTCTTTGATGTTACCAGTGTGATTGCAGTAATGTGACTTTAGGGTTTTTTGCGAGGAAATATCTCATCTTTATGGGGAAGTGGGCTTTTGATCCATTGCCATGTTGGTCAAATATTCCACACCATTCCTTCGGCAGCTTTCATTTGAGTCATTTGAGTCAAACACAATCCATTTGCCGTAAATTAACTCTCTTCCTTTTCTAAGGAACAAATGGTTAAACACATCGTGTCTAAAATTTATTGTCATATTTTGTAAGAGTAGACATCATTGAACTTCTCAAGATGTCCACATGTTCTTGCACCAATTCTTGTGATGGTCTAGGGCTGTCAAAGTAGTCGAGCAATGCCTGTGAGAGATGGTTTTTGGGCTCCCAAGTGCAGTCAAAGGCGCTATAATTTTTCCATTTGACCAAAAAGTTTACTTCCTAAAAAAACAATGTTTAATAAAACATTGACATAAAACATAAGCTTATGTACCTCTCGATCCTGCTTTCTTCCAATTATTCTGTCCGCTTCATAAAAGCCTAAGGTTTTTCAATGAGTCTTTGTTTTTTTTCTTCACTGGCTCCAAGTCCAGGCTGCTCAAGTTGTTCAGCATTTTGTAAGAAACACACTCAATCTCCTGTTTAACCGTGTCTGCCATTTTGATTGTATTTGTGAAGTTGTTTTGGTTTACCGCTGACAAGATATCGCGGCCTCGAAATGTCCAATATTTCTGGCAATGTGTCAACCAGATGTGGAGTGTGTGTGCTTTCATGTGTAACACCCAAAACCCTCTCATATCTGAGTAAGTAGTCTAAACTAAATAAATCAATAAATATGTGAATAGAACAGTGCTTTAATAGTGTGACTATTTAGGATAAAGAAATACATCAATATCAGGTCAATTTTTGACCTGTTTATATACAACACTTCTTACTGTTGTGTAGTTAGTATAAATATTCATATTATCAGTTTTTTTATACACAGTCATTATCAAAAAGGTTGTCTGGTGTAAGATACTTATTTACACACGATGATATTTATTTACACACCATGATTTATTTATTCGCTTTTGACGATATAAATTCTGGTTTCGAATTCTCTAATGGATAACAATGAACAGAGAATAATAATTATGAACCCTGCATTTAGAGAGAGTGTATTAGGCATCACGTGACATTTCTTTTTGTCTAAATATCTTTTTTGGTGGACAACAATGATATTGACAGTATAAACATGGGAAATTTATAAACTATGATACACATGTATGATAAATAGGTTTATCAATTGTAATAAATGCTTATATGGTACATCTCTTGGATTACTGGTGTAAAATAGAACAGTCTCATTGTGGCTTTTCTAAGCTTTTCTTCGTCTAAATCAGTCGGTTTAATTGATATGCTGAACTGTTTTACAAGATCGTCTGTCTCTCGAAAGTGATCCGTAAAACTAACGAAAAATACAACAATATCTAGTAAGAAGATAATAACTAAAGCTAGAATACTAATTACAATCGTTAAATCAAGATCATCAAGAGTTCAAATAGCTTCAAACCATCAATCCATGTGCTCAAAGGGATAATACATATTGATTAATTTACCTTGTTCAGTGATTCTTCTTGGATTCTACCTGATTTGACTACTTTCTTAGGAGATCAACAAAACGTGTATCTTACTGACTCTGGATGATGCTCAACAAGTCCATCGGTGCTTGGTAATGTTTCATGTACTCTTGCCAATCTCCACTGATTTCGTGGTAGGTTTTCGTCTTTGAGAAGCACAATGTCACCAATTTTCTGTGCGGCTTTATCCACTTGCTTCTCGTCTGAAGAGTCTGTGGAAACTCTTTTTTTCCATCTATACCAAAATTCATTAGCTAGATGGTGCACCGTGCGCCAACGCTTGCAGGAATACAGGTCTTCTCTTTGAAATACTCGGGGTGGAGGCATGACAACCTTTGTCTTCATTGTCAGCAAATGGTTAGGCGTGAGCGGTTCTGGTACATCTGCTGTGTTACCAATGACAGTGGTAAGGGGTCTTGAGTTTACAATGCACTGAACTTCTTTAATCAGCGTACGGAATCCCTCGTCCTCGAGTTGAGTTCCTGCTTCTCGTAGTAGGACGGCTAGGACGCTCTTGACTGTCTTTATCTGGCGTTCCCATACGCCGCCCATGTGGCTTGCGTAGGGAACGTTCATCTTACTGGGGATGAAGTCACAGTTTTCCTTCAATAGTGCCTCATGCACCTTCTCTTTATCAACTTCTTTCATTGCTTCAGTTAACTCGTGATTGGCACCAACAAAGTTAGTTCCTCGGTCAGAGCGCATCTGAAGTACTGGCCCCCTTTCAGCTAGGAAACAGCGTAAGGCATTGATGTACGAGTCAGTATCGAGGGTGTTTGACGTTTCGAGATGTACAGCCCTAGATGCCATACACGTAAACACCAAATCCCTTGGGCTTATAGTATCTCTGAATCTTAAGTTGTTCAAGGGTGTGCAGCTCAGCTCTCCACTGCTCCCATCTAGGTAGTAGATGATCTGGTATAGGGTCATGCCAGTCAACGTTTTCTCTACAAAGGCTCTGGAGAATTTGCTTACCGACTAGAGTCAATGGAGAGACGAAGCCAAGAGGATCGTAAACTGAACTGACAGTCGACAGTACACCTCTTCTTGTGAGTGGTCCATCCTGGATCACAATTCAAAACTGAAAACTATCAGTCTCCACACACCACGTTATTCCTAGCGTGTGCTCGATTGGCAGAGGGTCTCTTTGAAAATCTAAATCTTGGAGGCCTTTGGCTCTGTCTTGTGGTGGCACTTCTTGAATTACTTTCTTAGAATTGGTTGTAAACTTATGCAGTCTAAGTCCTGCCTTCACACAAATAGCTTGGCTGTCTTTTATCAACTCCTTTGCTTCACCTTCTGTTTGCACTGACTTCAGACTGTCGTCGACATAGAAATCATGTTTGATGAAGTTTGCAGCGTTGGGACCAAATTCACGCTCTCCGTCTTCAGCGGCTCTCTTGAATGCGAAGTTCGCACACCCGGGCGATGATGCCGCACCAAAGAGGTGGACCTTCATCCGATACTCTATTGGTTCACTTTCGAAGTCGCCATCTTTCCACCACAGGAATCTCAATAGGTCTCGGTCTTTCTCATTTAAGTAGAATTGGTGGAACATGCTTTCTACGTCACAAGTGATTGCAATTGGTTCTTTGCAGAATCGGCATAACACGCCTACCAGGTTGTTTGTAAGGTCTGGACCTTGCAGCAGGTGTTGGTTCAGAGAAGTGCCTTGGTGTTGCGCACTGCAGTTGAATACTACTCAGATCTTGTCTTTCTTCTTTGGGTGATATACCCCATTATGCACTACGTAATTGACCTTGGGCTTGATAACTGGAGCACCATATTCATCCAGGGGTACCCTCTCGGCACAGTTCTTTATCATTTGATCCATGAAATCGACGTAGTCCTTGTAATACCTGTATTCCCGTCGTGACTGCTTAGAATTTTATGGAGTGCCGACCTCTCGAACCGAAGACACTGACGAAATTATAATAAAGATTAGTGAACTTCTTGAAGTTGAAGTTACTAAGGACGACATATCTGTTAGTCACCAACTACCCTCAAGTAAAAGCCAGAGTACTCCTCCGATAATAATTGCTAAATTTACACATCACAAGTACCCTCAAGGAAAAGCCAGAGTACTCCTCTGATAATAATTGCTAAATTTACACATCGCAAGTTAAGAGATAATTTGTACCAAGCAAGGAACATCCTGAGAAAGTATAACTCGTCTCATATTGGTTATTCACAACTGAACAACCTCTACGTCAATGAAAGTCTTACAACACAAGCCAAGGAGATATTTAAAGAAGCTAAAAAAGTTCAAAAAGAATTCAACCTGAAATATGTATGGGCCAAATATGGAAAGATCTACGGTAAAGAAAGTGCAGACTCTGGCAAGATATTATTTTCAAACTTGCTTGAAATCTCTCAATATAAGGACAAGCTAGAAAGCCGCAGATAAGTACCTTATACGAACGTTTAAAATTATTGTCTCTTGCTTATTTTGCCAATGTAATTTATATTTAATCATATATGAATCCTAATTTAGATACTGCGCTATCTGATTCTCCTGATAGCAATGGTATTGACGACCCAGACAACTTATTACCCTCTATATCGTCTAAGTATTATTGCATTGGGGAGATGAAGGAAGCCCTTGAATCATCTAGTTCGAATAATTCATTATCATTATTCCATTGCAATACAAGAAGCCTTAGTAAGCAATTTGATCGTCTATACGACATTATATCTTCACTGAATAATCAATTTAATATTATCGCTATCAGTGAAACAAAGTTGAATACGAAATCTATAGATAATCTTAACCTTCCGAACTATCAATTTCTAAGACAAGATTCGTTAACACAAGCTGGAGGTGTCGGTCTTTATGTACATAACTCTTTGTTCTTTACATTGAGAACAGATTTACGACTAAACTTAAACAACTGTGAAGATCTTTGGATTGAAATACACTCTTTGAAGAATGAGAAAAATATTATATGTGGTGTAATTTATCGACACCCTAATTCCGAGCTATCAGAATTTAAAGAATCTGTCTCCGACAAATTGGAACTTATTTCAAATTAAAATAAATATTTTTTGATAACTGGCGACATAAACATAGATCTAATTAAGTCAGATTCACACAACACTACCTCTGAATATCTTGAAATAATTTCAGATCATTTTCCTATCTTTATGGTTATTAATAATGTGGTAAAAAAGAAGAAAAATAGAATATTTAAAAAAAGAAACTTCAAAACTTTTAACAAAGAAAATTTTTTAAATGATTTACGAAATACTGACTGGAAAACATCAAATGATGTTAATGAAACATGCAAACATTTTATAGATTTGTTCAATTCTATTGTTGATAAGCATGTACCTCTGGAGAGCATATCCAAACAACAATTCAAACTAGCTCAAAAACCTTGGAACTTAGTAAAAAATAAAATTTCAAGGATCGAATTGCTCTTAATAAAGGGAATACAAAAGAAACATGGAAGATCATAGGCAATATAATAAAACTTAAATCGAAATCATTTTCATCACCTGTTAAGCTCGTTACCGGTAATTCTGAATACACTTCTGACAAAGATATTGCTAATCAATTTAATTTATATTTTAGTAATGTCGGACCGTCATTATCTGCTAAAATTCCTCCTAGTCCTTTATCTTTCATAGATTATCTCTCCCCGGTCTTTTCACCAGACAGTTTTTTTATCTGTCCAACAGATCCGCTTGAAGTTGAGTCTTTAATCTTGAAAACCGATTGCTCTAAAGCATTAGGACCTTTCAAAGCGCCCCTAAATTTATTGAAAATGTCAGCACATTCTTTCGCCTATAGTAGCTGATATGTATAATCTTTCCTTCAAATCAGGGATCTTCCCAGATACCCTTATACAAAAACGATTCGACCAATTACCCTTCTAACTATCGTCCAATCTCTATTATTTCTCCCTTTTCTAAAATCCTTGAGAAATTAATGTATAAACGTTTGTCATACTTTATTGATAAGAGTAAAATTATTTTTGACTTTCAATTCGGTTTTAGGAAAAATCATTCAACCTCTCTAGCTTTAGTTGAAATTATTAACAAGCCTTTAAACCTAATTGATAACGGTTTTTACTCTTGCGGTGTGTTCATTGACTTTTCAAAAGCCTTTGACACCGTCAATCACGAAATTATGCTCTCCAAACTAAAGCACTATGGGATCCATGGGACTGCCCTCATGTGGTTTTTATCTTATCTAACAAATCGTCAACAATTTGTCGACTTTAATGGGGTTTTTTCTTCTGTAATTCCCATATCATGTGGAGTTCCTCAGGTTCTGCTTTGGGACCGTTACTATTTCTTATATATATAAATGATATTGCAAATTGTAGTTCCATGCTCAAATTTAGGTTATTTGCAGATGATACAAATATATTTCTAGAACATAAGGACCCAAATGTTCTTATGCAATTGACAAACAGAAAGTTAGAAAAACTCAAAAACTGGATTAACGCAAACAAACTTTCCTTAAATCTTAAGAAATCCAAGTACATGCTTATAACATCAAATAGAAAAACACAACCTGTAAACTTTGAAATATTAATGAATTCTGCTCCGTTGGAGCATACCAAAGTTATGAGATACTTAGGAATTCTCATTGATCAAAATTTGAATTGGAATGATGAAATAAATTCGGTATGTGAAAAGGTTGCTAAAAATATTGGCATTTTGTCTAAAGTACGTCATTATGTCGACATTCACACCCTCAGATCAATCTATTTTGCTTTAATCTATCCATACTTGCAGTATGGAGCCCTAGTGTGGGGTGTTACATATGAATCTAGACTTAGGCGTATTCATGTTCTTAATAATAAGGCCATAAGAGTTATGACTTTTTCACATCCTAGAACTCACTCTCCACCGTTATATAAAAACCTATGTATACTACAATTTAAGGATGTTGTCTTTAGCCAAATTGCACTCTTGATGTACGACTACTACAACACTCCCTCCTGCTTTTCTCAACTACTTCCAACCTGTATGTAATGTACACTCTTACCAAACGCGTCACTCTCTCTTTAATTTTGCAGTTCCACGCATTTCCACTAATTATGGTAGATATTCTTTGAGTTTTCATGGCACTAAAGTCTGGAACTCATTGGAAAATTCGATAAAAAATCTTCCCAGAAAAGAATTTCAGAAAAAATTAAAAGCAATTGTTTTCTTACCTATACTTAATTCGACTTACTAAAATAATCTTCTGTTAAATGTTCTTTACTCCATTTTGCTGTTTAGAGAAATGGGTCTTTTCCAAAATACTCATTTCTCTTTTAAAAACCTAATGGTGAGCTGGCTCGATAACGTAAGTTCCCCTAGCTCGCCGGCACTATTTACATATATTTTCTTTATTTATTTTCATACTAAAAATCTAGTTAAATCTTTTGATATGAAGTATAATAGTATTAGTAACAATATATCAAATGTATCAAATGTATATTTAACAACGAATGTATTTAAAGTGCAAATAAAGACTTACTTACTTACTTACTTACTTAATACTTGTCTTTCTTGAATCTCGACTCTTGAGGTGTTGTAGTCGCCTGAGGGTTTGGCTTCGATTGTCTGGCAAGCTTAACTTGTCAGATTTTAGTGGTAATAGTAACTTGTAGTGACCGTCCCTTCTCTGATGGATACCCTTTTTGACCCTTTTCTCAAGAAACCTTTTATCTTCAACAGATGGTGCTACTGCATCTTTATCTTGTGCTTTCTCGCTGAAGTCCGATTCAAACATTTCCTTCACTTGACCAGGATTGAAGACTTCCTTAGCTCTTGTCTCAATTGCAAATCTAGTGTTAGTCTGTGTATCCATAAAACCTTTATAGGTTCTACCGTTTCTGCTACCATGGTTCTGTTAGTCCATACGCCATCAGCTTCTGTTTCTTCAGCAGATTGACAGACTCGTCCTACAATTCCCCATCCCAAGTCAGTTTTTATTCCATACGGATCTTCGTCAGCACCAGGTATGATTTCCCTTGGTTTGATGGCCTTTGGGCAGTTGGTGCCAATGAGTAGGCCTACCTCCAAATCTGCTCTGTAGGGCATCAATTCACTTGCAATGGCCTTCAGATGGCTCCATCTTTCAGCTACCTCTGGCTTCGGGATTTGTGAACTCTTAAATGGAATCTTGTTTCTTGTGAAAACCTTAGCTAGTGGAATATTGATGTCTGGCTTATAGTTCCTTACCATCAAGTTCTTGACCTTTCGACAATCGATCATTTCTTTATCTTGGTGCATGGTCGATAGTAGTAACTGGCTTTCAACACCTTCTACCTTTAGTTCCTTTCTTAGTTTCTCAGTCATAAAGGTAGCGTTCGATTGGCAATCTATCAAAGCGTATGTCAGACTTTCGACGTTCGGGTTTTCTTGACTTGAAACCCACACTGGTACGATTAGGCTCTGGTCTTGACCTTGATCTTGACCCTCGATGCTACATACAATGGTGCATTTAGAATCAGCTTCGTCTTCCTCTTCTTCTGCTTCCACTTCTGACTTGTATTCAATGTTTGGTACTTGATCTTCATGTAAGCAGGTAGGGTGATCTCGATCACAAATCTTGCAGTTAATCTTCTTGCTGCAGTTATTGGTTCTGGCTATGTGACCATGTTCCAAACAACGAAAACAGAGTCCGCTCTTGATGATGAACTGCTTTCTAACGCTCATGGGCTTGTCTTTAAAGGCTTGGCAAACCTCTAGATCGCGCGTTCCTTTGCACCATCTGCACGAGTTGCTGGGCGATGTTGTACGTAGTGCTGGGTTTTCCGCTGTCGAGGTGGCGAAGGATCTGACTGCGGTGTTTCTTGCAAATGAGCATTGTCTGAAGATCGATTTTCTTTCGTCTCTTGATTGTTGAGCCTTATCCAGCCCGGACAACACAGGGAGACATTGTACCTCAGCAAGATCAGTCACAAAGCTTACGAAGTCGGAAAAGGGCGGGAACTTGCTATCTCCGTGTCTTTGTTGATATTCTCTGACTCTGCTGCCCCATCTCTGGTGAGCCCAGCTCGGTAGCACTCTGAGCAGCTTCTTATTCTCGTGTTCCTTGCTTAGAGTTTCCAAATCTTCTATGGATTTCATAGCCAACTGGCATGTCTTAAGAAAATCAGCGTACTCTCTCATTGCTTCTCCATCCTTGGGATTTATTCTCGGCCAATTTTCTAGCTTGTTACAAAATGCTTCAGTGACAACAGAGGGGTGTCCAAATCTTTTCTGGAGGACTCTTTTAGGCGCTGGGTGACGATACGAATTGGTAGCCTTCCACTATCTTTCTTGGCGGTCCGGAAAGATATTGTAGCAAGTATAATATCTTCTCGCTTGAGTTGATAGCCCTTCGTTCTATGATGTTCTCAAAGGAACTCTTCCACGTGGGCCACTTGATTGGGTTCCCAGAGAAAACCGTGAGATTAGGTGGCGGCATTCTTGCGGCTTGCATGCTCTCTGCTATAACCTGCGTTATGTCTCCTTGCTTGCATGGCGTTGATTGGTAATTCAAAAGTGGCTCTTCATAACTGTATCGAAAATTTTGTCCTTTAGCATAGTCGGTTGGCTGCTCGAATACGTCACTTTCGCGAAATGGATTCTTAGATGGTGGTAATTTTGTCTCCTTGAAGTCATAGGTGATGAGGATGGTCATGTCCATTGAGCTATTGCAGTGTATTGTCGATACGTAATCTTTAACACGCTGTTCCCTGAACTCATCACTTGGAGGCTCATCGTCTAAGGGTGGAAAATATGGCATCTCTTCCTTCTCGGCGTTTTTTATTGCTTCGGCCTCTGCCTTAGCTCTTTCAAATTCCTTTGGTCGCTGTAATTCTTCAATCTCACACTCCTTTCGTTGTTTCTCTAATTTCATCTGTGTTTCTAGCTTCACGAACTTCAATTCCACCTCCGTCTTTGCTAATTCTGCTGCTGCCTTTAGCCGGTGACTCGATGAATTAGACTTGGTGGATCTGGAGTGAACTGAGCTTCTTGAGGATTTTCTGCTCCTTGAGCTAACCGACGCCAATTCTTTCTTTTCTAATTCGAAAATTCGCTCTCCAATTTTCTTCCTGAGGTCTTGAGCCTGTTTATTTAGCCTTTCGAAATCTTGTAATTCATCCAATGTTTCACCATCTACCAGTGAGGCATACTCGTCCTTCGCATATTCTAATCCTTTACGCGCTTCTTCTAATTTTAATCTTTCATCTCTTAGCGCTTTGACGTCACTAATGTCAGTCCATGACATATCAAGTCTGTCTAATTGTTTTTGTCTTTCTTTGCTACATTTCCGGTAATTTCTTCCCTTAAGGTCGCGGTAATATTATAAACTCTTTTCCGTTTGTTTTCTCGTTCTTTCGGTCAAGCATGCTTCATTTTCTTCACTTTGGGGTGACTCTTCAATTTCCTCTACGCGATCCTTTACATCAGAATTGAAGCTTTTGGACTCTTTGCTCATATTTGTTATGTAATCAATCGACCACGCGGTTCCGTCTCAGGTTTCCAGTTCTGTCGACTAGTGTTCTCGTTGAACAAGTTTTACTGTGGCTTTTCTAAGCTTTTCTTTATTCGTCTAAATCAGTCGAACGCTGAACTGTTTTACAAGATCGTCTGTCTCTCGAAAGTGATCCGTAAAACTGACGAAAAATACAACAATATCTAGTAAGAAGATAATAACTAAAGCTAGAATACTAATTACAATCGTTAAATCAAGATCATCAAGAGTTCAAATAGCTTCAAACAATCGATCCATGTGCTCAAAGGGATAATACATATTGATTAATTTACCTTGTTCAGTGATTCTTCTTGGATTCTACATGATTTGACTACTTTCTTAGGAGATCAACAAAACGTGAATCTTACCGACTCTGGATGATGCTCAGCTCCAATTTCAGTTAATAAACTATGTAATCGGAGACCAACTGAATACTAATGATTAACAAACGGAAGTGAATGAGGCCAACTGAATACTAATGATTAACCAACGGAAGTGAATGAGGCTGAACCTCAGTCACAATGTTCAATATCATGATCATAGCCTTTCTTGCAGTGATGACAGAACTTTTTGCGGGATAAAAATCCAGGCATGGAGGATATTATGTCATAATAGTAAGTAAATTCTTTATTTACTGAGGGTAGCACTAAATAGCAATATGCTAACAAACCTGTGGCCCTCTAATATATAAACTATGAGATATATGTATAAAACTCTAAATTTATAACTACAAAATTCTTAAATTCTTAAAAAAAGAAGTAAATCCCTACCCCCCCACCAATTATTATATCTAATAATAATTATTATTATTAAGAGAACCAAAATAATAGCTAAAACAATGAATAATAGAATAAACTAAGTTATACTATAAAATGGTTTGAATTCTTTTGATTGTCTAAGAAATAATTTCTTAAAGAGCTTTTAAAGGTAGTCAAAGAATCTTTTTGACGTAAAGCTAATGGTAAGCTATTCCAAAGCTGACATGTAGTTACGCTAAAAGATCTCCCTCCCTCTAACTTTCGCTTAAAAGAAGGACATACTAAATTATATTGGGAATATCTTGTTTTGCGAGAATGCAGATCACAATTGCGCTTCAGGAGGCCACCCAAGTAAGAGGGTACATTACCCTCTAACCTCTTAAAGGCTAAAATTGATTTGTTTATCTTTGCTTCTTCATAAAAAGGTAACCAACCTAGGGTATTGAATAAAACTACTGAGGAAGACTGCTGGTCAGCATTAAGAATTATTCTTGCTGCGCGTTTCTGCATTCTTAAAACCCTACCTAAAAATTCCTTATCACAATTGGTCCAAACAACAGCTACGTAGTTTATGACGGGCCTTATCATGCTATTGTAATATAAAAGCCGCTGCTTTAAAGGCAAATAACATCTGATTTTCCTTAAAACTCCTATTCGTTGCGCTAGCTTTTTACAGACATTCTCAATGTGCGGTAAAAAAGATAGTTCTTTATCTATTTCTAGTCCTAACAGTTTTGCACTGTCTACTTTGGAAAGCAAGTTTCCATCAATGTTAACGATTGGCGAGCAGTCCAACTTAGAGGAGAGACGTTTACCAGTAACAATCAGTGTCTTTGTCTTTTTTTCATTGATGGGAAGCCTATTGGATATAGCCCAGTCATGTACCTCAGTCATAGAATGGTTGAGTGCATCTTGAAGCTTGACGATATTCTTTACGTCTGCAGACGAAGAGAGGGTGGTGTCATCTGCATAGAGGTCGACTTGTGATGAATTGATGTGGAGTGGTAAGTCATTTATGAAGACAATGAACAAGAGAGGTCCAAGTATACTCCCCTGAGGCACCCCATGCTTGATGTGAGCAAAATCAGAATTTGTACCAGCAATAGTTACAAGTTGATGCCTGTCATTTAGATATGAATTGAACCATGACAATGAGGTATCAGCCACTCCATAGGCCTTGAGCTTTTCCAACAGGATCTCGTGGTCGACCATGTCAAAGGCTTTGCGATAATCTACCAGAACAAGGCCATTGACGCGATCGTTGTCTAGGTTGAATAAGAGTCCGTCTATGATCTGGATTAACGCTGTTTCTGTGCTGTGTCGTTTTCTGAAACCTGATTGTCGCTGATACAGAAGATCATTATCTGAAAGATACTTATATAGAGAATCATGGGTATGCCTTTCAATTACTTTAGATAAGACCGGTAGCACTGATATTGGGCGGTAGTTAGACACCTCGTCTTCATCACCATCTTTGAAGAGAGGTGTTACTTTTGCCAATTTCCAACGCTTGGGGAACACACCAGATTCAAATGAGAAGTTGATGATTCGCGTCAGTGAAGAGGCGATCGCAGGAGCCGCAATCCTTAATAGACGAGCACCTATTTTATCGATGCCAACAGCTTTATTAGGACTGATTTTTAGAAGACTATCGACGACTATCGATCGACGATGATCGTAGTAATACAGATAAATCTTCTTCTCCCTTTCCTCTCCAGAATATAGTAAGGCATTAAATAAATCCTTAGAAACAACATTGATCTGGTACTGCTGCAATTGTTTCTGAAAGAGTTTTGTTTCCTCCAGACCACAAGGCTCAAGCGGTACATTGGCATCACTGTGAAGCTTTAGGGCCAATTCTTTTCGGCGAGGTTGGGGGTGGTGGTGGTGGTGAATGAGAGAGTGATGCTGAGAAATGCCTCTGCTTCTTCGGTTGCTGAATATCATCAACATTCGTTAACTCTTCATCCCACAAGCGTTTTCTCATTCGTCCTCGTGTTTGGGTCTCCCTCTGTTCTGCTCTTTCATCAGGGACGAACTACCAGGGACCATATACTGTCAATTGTTCTTGCTGTTTCTGCACCAGCTTTATAAACGAACTAACGAAATGGTCATTCACTAGAGCTCTTACTCGTTCATGTGTCCTCCTTTTATGCGAAGCATTAACATCCATAGCTTTTCCGGCCTTTCGTTTGGGAACCTTAGAAGCAGCGTGTATAGCTCCAATATCTCCTCCTCTGCGAGGTAAGAAATTTCCATCATCGAACTATACAGTAAAGAAAACTATGAATGTGGAATTCTGGAAACTAGTGCGTTGATATTTACAAAAAGAAAAAAAATGATTTGAGTTGATTTAGTACTAGAGAATTACCTTTGCTCTAGATCTTCTTCATGCATTTGACTTTCTTGTTCCATGTTGCTCTTTTTTTTCTTATAATATAATATAATATAATAATGCTTTATTAAACAACTTTGCAAATGCTCCAGGAACAATTGAATTGCGTCGTTTTTACACGAAATTGTGGATATATACATATGTGGCGAAAATAACTATTGTAATATATTATATAATAAATACATAAAAATATAATACGAATATTTGCATGTGTCATTTAGTGAAAGGTAAAAGTGAGTTCAATGTTTATAAAAAATGTCGAATTGCAAATGGAATAAAACTGTTCTTATAACGTTCTGTACGACATTTTATCAGAGGATACTTTTTCTTAAGTCTTGAGTCATAGCTATGTAGAGTTTTAATATCAGGAAGTAGATCGTACAGTTTGCTGTTGTCAGTGGATATGCTCTTGAAAAAGTTCTTGCAGAGGTTGTCTCTTCTTACTGAGAGGGTTTCCAGGCCAGCTTTACTAAGTGCATCTGTATATTTCAATTCAGGGTAACTAATGAAAAGTGCTCTTTTCTGTATTTTTTCAATGGTGTCACTGAGGTAGATGGGTAATCCAGTGTGCCATACCGGGCATCCGAATTCAAGTATCGGTCTAATAAAACAGCAATAAATGGCATGATTTAAAGCCTGATCTTCTGAGGATTCGTAAGATATATGCTGTCTGCTTCTATTTGCTCTTTGGAAAATTTTACCGGCTTTAAGATTAATCTCTTTTTGTTGCAAATATAAATTAAGACAACGAAATACCGTCAGTGATTTGTCATATTTCGCCTTTTCAGTGCAAATGTTGCAAATAATAAGAATGTAACTGAAGATATAACTGATGAAAATATTTTGATTTAATCCATTTAAAAGATATGAACTACTTTGGTGACTTTTTCAACTCATTTGATTTTATTTCCGCAAGTTCAGAAATGTAAGTAATGTACAGACCTATATATTGATCATTAAAAAAAACTTGTTAAATAAATGTTTTCGTGTTCATAAATGATTTGCTGATGCAAACGGTAACAATTGTTTCAACGAAATGTTCTTTCAAACTTTACTTTCGTCCATTTTTCTCTGAATTGAATACACAACAATTTCATCGTTATCTCAAACAGATCCCAATTTATGTTCTTCATAGTCATTCATCTCCATTGCACAAGTGTGGGGGCGTGAAAAATAGTGCTTTCGTACAATTTTGTACAATAGAAGTCCAATTCCAATCACAAGAACGCCAAGGGGGACCGAAATAGAAGTTTCAAGAACCCACTGCAGGTTTTTATTTCCTCCTTTACCAATAAAATTTTTGCTTCAAAGTCGGACTGTAAAAAATAGTTGTTTGAATTATTTATTTATTTATTTATTTACATTACTTCATCCATTGAATAATTACTAATAGAGGGGGTTAGCACAACGGAGCTGGGCTCCAAATTAAGTGCGCCCTAACAGAAATATATATAAATCTAGCCAGAGAAACTTATTATTCTCATAAAATGAACAAGGAAACGATGAAGAAACCTATATGGGCTGTTGAGACTGTAGATAGTCTAAGGGCTGTAGATAATCAGATGTGATTTGATGTGATTTGATGTGATGTGATGTGATGTGATGTGATGTGATGTGATGTGATGTGATGTGATGTGATGTGATGTGATGTGATGTGATGTGATGTGATGTGATGTGATGTGATGTGATGTGATGTGATGTGATGTGATGTGATGTGATGTGATGTGATGTGATGTGATGTGATGTGATGTGATGTGATGTGATGTGATGTGATGTGATGTGATGTGATGTGATGTGATGTGATGTGATGTGATGTGATGTGATGTGATGTGATGTGATGTGATGTGATGTCATGCGTACTTGTTGCGCATGATGGTGTTCTTGCAGGACTCGGATGGACCACGAGAGTAGATGTAGATGTCAGAATGTAAGAAGAAGTTGGTTGAATTTCAGCGGACGTACTTCTAACAAGGTAACAAGACTTTGTAGAATACTAGGCGTACTTTGCGCCCGATTTCGGCTAACTGGTATTGTCGAGATAGATGTTGTTATTACTCCTGACGGTTTAAAAGTTGTCAACAGTGGCATAAAGCTTGATGGGTTAAGTCCTGAACAATCGGTTCTAATGTTGGTTAACGATGGATTAAGACAGAAACACTGTAGGGGGTTTTTCCGTATGTCTAAATTCTTCAAACGTATAAAAAGATCTTGAAGCACTGTAGCATTTGGACAAACAATTAACGATAACTACTTGAATCCAACAAGCTTACTGCAATCAAACTTCGGGATGTCTGAAAGAGAAAGGCCTGCACAATCAATCAAACATCTAGTACACAGACATTCGTCTGAAGGACAGCAGTAGGCCGAGCAAATAAAGATGCATGAAACAAGTACTAGTATTCTCGCGAAATCCATGATGTTATTCCTAGTATAGAGACAAGTGCAATTATGAATTACTCATTGATTGACAAGACAAATTAAGGGAATAAAGTAAACACCCTACAGATACAGATTTAAAATTATTTTATTTTTACTAAAATAAACTATTGTAACAATGTTTAAAGCTTCACATCAAAAACTCTGCTAATTGGTCGTCTTTTGCTAGGTCTTCCAATGAAAGTATTGTCAATTTTTCTATCTCATGTTTTAGTTATTGATTTAGGCTTAACCTAAAAACGTTAATCCTTTACGCACATAAAAACCCGTTTATTTAGAAGACTAGTTTTGTCTTTCGACCTTTTCAATTCTAAACCAAACCGTTATTTGCGCGCACTATTTGAAAACACAACATAGCGCACGCTCTAAATACATACGTAACGCACGAGCTACAAAAACCTAATTACATCATGAGTGTTCAATATCACGAGTGTTCTATATTCATTCTAGGAATTCTGACATGATTCCATTCGTTCTTTGTGTTCATAACCATTGATGTTTTTCCCCTTCTTATTCGTACCGACGAATACGCCCGTTACATTCATGACAAAGTCTTGTATTATTCCGTGGTGTTTTTCGTTGCAATGTTTCGCTAATACAGACATGTTGCCAGTGGCGTCTAAACCTTTTAAATGTTCTCTTCCTCTCGTGTATCCACTTCTCGATGTTTCACCTATGTATACATGTCCACAAGATTTACATCTTATGTCGTATGTAACATTTTGGGTTGTACACCTGCCTTTTCCCTCTGTTCTACATATGAAGCAATCTTCTTTCTCGCATCCTTTCTTCTTAAATGGATTTGACTTCTGCATTACTTTCTTTATGGTCAACCCAGACGTTTCCACTACTTTCATGTCCACCTTTGCGTCCTTGATGTCTTTCTCAAGAGTCTTCTTTAGTTCTGATTCCGGTGTTGCAGGAACAAAGATAACACTAGAGAAGGTCTTATTCCCAGCCTTGTACCACGTTCTTTTCTTCTTTTCTTTTCACTTTCTCTTTCTGCCTTCTTCCACTCCTTCTCTCTATAAAGAGGTCTTATTCCCTGTTGGTCCATGGCTAGTATTCTTCTGTAAGCGTCTATTGCCGACCTGACCACCTCGTATCGGAACTGCTGATCGTATCCAGAGTACTGCATCCTCACTACCATACTGTTCACATGTGAGACAGTTTGTTCCCACGGTAGGAGCCTGCTACAATTAAGTAATACCCTGAGTACTTCTTGTGTCATGATACGTTTACATTGTTTAGACAAAGCAGACCTTTGATGCACAACTGCCTTTGATGCTACTTCTTTAGAATAAAACTCATGCATTACCATGTTGACATGCTGAGTGACACCATCTGTTTCTACTTCTCTGTTCTCAACCCACACTTTAACATCTAGTATTGGCAGTTTCCTATCAGCGTGGTGAGCTGGGTAGTCTACTTCAACTTGTATTGATGGGTGAATATCATTAGCAATAGATTTTAAATTTTTCTATGTCTTCAGCTTCACTTTTAAGGGTGTGATGGCTAATCTCCTTCTGTTGTAGAGGCGGGGAATGCTGCTGTTGTTTCTGATGCTGGTGATGGTCTTGATAAGAAAGATAACGGTTATACTTATTAAATGAATTTGCTCATTTCTTAAATTCTAGAGTTCTAAACAAATGATTCAGTAAAGTCGAAATTAGACTTCATGGAAGTGTTCTCTCCACTCGGGGGGTTTCTTGAACAAAACTTGCTCACCTGATTATCCACTTCGTTCAGATTTCAGATCATTCCATTCTTGCACAGATAACGTTGTTCCATATTTAGTAGGGCGTCTTTCTCCCATAAGAGGGTTCTCAAACTGTTTGCGAACATGGATTTTGACCTCTCCATTAAAAGTATTAACAAAAACACAAAATCCGCGGTTTCCAAGAACAACAGGGTTTTGCTGAGTCATCTTGGCTATAAAGTGCTATGGCTAGTGAAGTACAGAACTATACTGAGCTGTATTTGACATTTTATTCTTTTCAAAGCAGAAATTCCTTAAATAATTTTATTTTACAAGTACAAAGCATACCAAGCAAAAAAAAAGAATTCTTAAACAGCTGTCATCAGGTCATCCTGTCAAGTACAAAGTCTTCTATCGGTCTTACATATTTTTTTCGAAGTTAATCGGATTAAACTCCTGGACTGTAAATTATTTTTTCTCAATAATTCCTGAAGCAGGGATATGTTCCAATTGCTTCACTTTAACCAGCGTGCGTTCTTGGGACGAGGCTCGTATTCTTGAGGCTTTTTAGCTTCCCTAGCTAATTCTTTCATGTGATCTCTTCGTTCTTCTTCGAACTTCTTATATTCGTTTTCCAACCCTTCTACGAGGTCATCAGACCAATGGAAGTAATCACAGCTACGATCGGGGTATTGAACGGCACAACAGAAGAATGTACTGTCTTTGTTCTTCTTGGTACTTCAAGAAGAAAAAATTGCACAGCGTTGTTAATATATTCATTGGAGTCTTCAATATCTTCTTGTGAAAGCAATTCGTGATATGACTTGTGAGCCGACCGGAAGTCGTTCATGGTCTCATGAAGCAAGGACAACTTATCTTTAACAACTTTTATTTTGGGGAAATACGTCATTAGGGACCTTATTTCATTACCTCGTTTCGTTACCCAGCCCTAAGCTGCTCTCCTCGATGATTTTATACGTGCTAGCAGCTCTACGAGTTCGTTGGCGTTCATCTTATCTGTATGGCTTATCGCTTTCCGATCATTCCTTTGTAAATTTGCAGCTCGAATGTTTGATCTATGATTGTTTCAACGAAGAATATCGACTAATCTGAGATCCACCATGTAGCAAATTCGAACTAAATGTAGAGTATAATTCGCGTAGCTTAGATAGAAACCAATACGTACGGACTTGAGTTTATTGTGTCGTTTATTCGTAGATTGATAGAAGGTAGATTGGTTGTTTGAAGATGATTATAAACTTGATTGATTTAATGTGGTTCGAACTGAAATAAATAAGTTGAATACAATTGCTATAGAGTACATGCAGTGATTCAGTAAAAATACTATTGTTCTTGATTAATATAGACATAAGCCTAATGCTGTGGCATGGACTAAACTGTAAATCAATCGCCAATACGCAATACGGGAAACTGTACAACAACGGCTAAATTGTACTAAAATTAACAACTTAAAACTTAAGCTAAATGGTAATGTACATGAAACAAATCACTAGATACAATAAAAGTAATCACTAAATAATTAATAAATGGCTGACTTACTTTGGTATGGGCAGTGCCATAGGTAGATAATTTGGGATAGATTTTGAGCTGAATAGCACATGTAGTTGGGTAGAATCGTAGAATTGATAGTTATGCAATGAATCAAGATATCGAATTACTGAGCAAAGTGTACGTACATAAAAGCGTGGCTATATTAATTATATATTAACTAAGTCGAGCGTTCCTAGACTAACAATAGTACATAACATTACCTTATTATATGATACAAAATGCTATGTATAAACAGTAATAATATTTTATATCAATTCTTAATAATGTTCAAAAATAATCTTGCTTGCAGTCAATCATATCAACATCAATGTTAGATGTAATTTCTGCTGAAAATAGTCAGGCCTGCTGATTAATGGACGGCGAAGCATTGACCCTGGACCCCGAGTCATTCACAGCACTCAATGGACATTCAGGAGAATTCTCATGATGTCGCTCTTGCTCCTGCTTGCTAAGCCAACATTTAGTGCAAATATGGTGAACCCATCTACGCTCGTTTCTTAGAAGGCTAAATTGATCTTTGGTACTCTTTGGTAAGAGTATTTGCCATTCTGATAGGCGCGACAAAAATGAACATTAGACTTAATTTTGTAACTAAGTGGCAACAATTGGTCTGTGTTTCTTCAAAAGTGGTGCCTGCTGAAAGTCTCAAAGCACCTCTTCTCTTGCCACAAAAAATTACAGTAAATGAATGGAAAGGTATGATGATATTTGATTATGTGACAAGTTCAAAATGAGAAACCTCAACAGTTAAACCTGACAGTATATTTCAAAAAAATCATGAATAATTAATGAGCATTTGGTCCAATAAGTATAGGTAATCATATGGGGCCGAGTAAAATTAAGGATTAATTTCACAAGTGTTTCAGAAATTCAGAAACCGCAGGTTATCTTATTTGTAGAAATAACATAATAAACAAGATTTAATTAAGTATAAGACTGAATATAAAAGTTGAATTTTACTATTACATTACATTATTATCAATGATATGTGTTACCATGGTAATGCATGCATCTCATATGTTAAATCCTTTGATTGAGCCTATAACATCTTATTAATCTCAATTAATTTGATACCTGCGAATTCATTATCCACGCTCGTTAGAAGTTTCCTCAGAACACTCACAAATGATGTTGCCAATTTAAACGACACCTTGTTACCTCCAAAATTTTCAGCAAGCACTAGGTACCTTAAAGTAAACACAATTGTACATGTAGTGAGAAACTGCATGACAACCATACCACATTTTGTGTGGTTTATGTATGTATGCATGTATAAGAGAGCTGTTCTGGAATGCATATCTATAAAAGTTGCATTTTTTTAATTCAGATTAAATTTACCATTACCATTTGTTATTACTACTGTAGACAGCAACAAAAAATGAATCAAAGATACATTTATATGACTTGCCTTTGGCAAACGTCTTTTAGTGAATATTCTCGTAAGACGGATGGGTTCAATTCAGTACTGAATTCCAGTACTGAATTAAATCTGTTCCCCAAAAATATCTTTGCTGGGATAGTGACACCAATTTGTTGTTCCTTACATGAGTCTACATAAAAGAACAATGAATATATATTAATTTTCAATCCTAAATATAGTCAGTACGGAGCTACATGTAATTTAGAATATAAGTTTAAGCTTATAACCTCTTTTGACAAAAGCCAATATTTGGCATTTTGGTGGCCCATGTGCTTGGCCTCATACAGTTTCCTTCCACTCCCATAAGAGCTCGAGAGAACCCTTTTTAGGAAGCTATACAATGTAGTCAGATCTCCGTTTGTGATATTACCCCCAAGGGTGAACATTCCTCCGCCATATCTTGAACGGATTAAAGTCAAGAACTTTGTCTTGCTGTCGAAGGCACTTGAGGGAAGAACAAATATCCTAAAAAAAGATAAACGCAATTCTTAATCATTAAACTTTAGCCTTCCCCAAATATTATGTAATTATGTTTAGGCAGGTTTCACAGTCATGGCCTCCGAGGCCACTTGCCATATGTATGTGTGCGGTTAGGACTGGGTTGAGAATTTTTTCAAATTTTTTGATAAATTAATTAAAGTTGACTCATGTTTGTTTTGGCACTAAATAACTTTGGTGTTTTGGTTGGTGGGTTTTGTTTGGGTGTTCCTCATAATAGTGTCAACATTTTCCTGAATTTAATATCAAACCAACAGTCAGACACGAAAAAATTCACAACCACTGAACTGAAGGACAAAAACATTCAACAATCTGTCTATTTTTATTTTATTTATTTACATTACTTCATCCATTGAATAAATACTAATGGAGGGGGTTAGCACAACAGAGCTGGGCTCCAAATTAAGTGCGCCCTAGCAAAAATTTAAAAAAATTAGTTACATAGAGATAATTTACCAAACCAATAAAACATAAAAATACACATATACTAGTTTAGAGATGTGTGAAGTTTGACTTGTGGTGGGATTTAACTTGTTTTGGAGAGGCATCATACCACGAAACCTTGTAAACAGGACCAATATATCACGCCTTTGTGGAAGTGTCTTGCGCATCGTTTGTCAATATTGCTCGCGCTGGGATGGCAGTTGACTGAAAGTTCGTTATGATGTATTTCCCTCCTATCCCAGGTTCTTGCTTTCTGACGAGAAATGCCCTGATTTTGACGAAAGTCAACAACTGTCCAAGTTCACAAAGTACAATATTAACAAAGTTCCACCAGAATCTTTAGAAAAATTGTCTTGTCTTGTTTTTACCTCGACGTTAGCCAGCTTTTAGCGCAAAAAGTTCGGAAAATTAAGTCCTTGAAGGTGTTGAATGGGATGGTAGTTGACTGAAGGTTCGTTATTATGTATTTTCCTCCTCGCGCGCGCATACTAGGTACTTGCTTTCTGACGAGGAATGCCCTGATTTTGACGAAAGTCAACAACTGTCCAAGTTCATTAAGTAAAAAGTAACGACCAAATGTCAGCAAATCTGTCAAATATTAACAAAGTTTCACCAGAATCTTTAGAAAAATTGTCTTGTCTTGTTCACCGCGACGTTAGCCAGCTTTAACGTAAAAAGCTCGGAACACCAAGTCCCCAAAGATGTTGAATTTCACCAAAATTCAGGAGCGAAAAACTCCGTGGCTGTGCGCGATGAACGACGTATGACGTATCAGTCGTACATAGGACACAGGAAGAGACAGGAACTGACAGCTGCCTGTGTTTCAAAGCATCTACAGCATCATATTTAATGAGATTCGCTACTGAACGCCTCCGATGACGTGAGTCCAGAGACTTGAGTCAGAGACTATAAGAACACTGCGAAATCTGATACTCGTCAATGTGATCGCACGTGGTCCAGCTGGTTCGTCCAGCTCACATGTTTGAACTTCTCCAAAATGTCACGTTTCCTTGTTTCTAGAAACTCATTTCTTGTTAAGTATCCACAAGAAACAACCCAACTTCCCTCTTGTCCGCTGTTTTTCTCATGATGAGTTTGTAGATATGATATTCTTTTCTTTTTGTTTTTTGTTTTTAACTATTCGAAAGATGACTGGAGTTCTGGAGTTTCTGAATATTGATTGACACTATGGAATACTGATACAAATTAACGAACAACCTCTATGTCTACTCTATAGAGGTGCATGATCCCATAATATGAGTATACAAGATTTCAAAAAGGTTCTACCATTATTAATTGTCAACGAAATTCGAGCTGTTTTTAATCATCATGCCTCACAACAGGAGCTCGGTCTGTTATTAGTTTTCGCGGGAAAATACTGTGTGTGATAACTGATACATTCTCGCACTCCTAGAAGGGCGATCTTTTAAAGGGAGACTTTATATAATAAATAACATTTTCTTTGGCACCTTATACTGGTAATACATAAGTGTTCATCTCCAAATAAACTTTTATATAAAGATACATATAAGTGATTTTAACTTATGCTCTAATAATTTCAATTTCCTGTGTCAGCATAATCTGTTTCAGCTCATCTGTTTTAAATTGACGAAAGACTCTTAGTTTATTTTTGTGTCTGTCGTTCCTTTCATCAATGTCATATATGCTTTGGTTTATTGCTGTAAAAGGTTGGATGGGTGAATACAAGAAGGAGACAAACAGATTGTGGAGACCATTAAAACACTATCCTTTAATGTCCGCCATCTATATCACTTAGATCACTTATTGCTTAAACCTCTTGAGAGGACATCCACTCACACCGAACCTTCAATGCATCCTTTCCAACAAAATATCATGATTATCAGTATCAAAAGCTGCAGACAGATCAAGCAATACGAGAATAACAGAACGCTGCTCATCAATTGCTTTAAGTATATCATTATGCACCCTTAACAAAGCAGTCTCAACACTATGGTGTTTTTTGTAGGCAGATTGGAAAATTTCATGTAATTTATTATTCTCAAGGTGCTCTATCAGTTGAGCAGCAACATCCTTCTCAATAACCTTTGAGATAAATCACAAGTTTGAAACGGGCCTGAAGCTACAGAACTCCTCTGGTGGCATGCTTTGCTTCTTTAGAAGTGGTCTTAATAAAGCCTCTTTTAAGTTCGATGGCACAGTAGCCGTTGATATTGAAAGATTTACAATATTTGTCATAACCGGAAGAAGTACCTTAAAGCAGTTTTTCAATAGCATACCAGGCACAGGGTCAAGATCTAGGGTCATGACTTCCCACTAAGGGAAGGATAAGTTTAGAGAGATCATTTGATGAGATTTCCCTCAAAGATGTTAATTACTGTGATAAACCTTCATGCAAATTACCATCATTAAAACAAGCATTGTCAAAACCAGCCTGGATAACTTTTATCTTGTTCTCAAAAAAGTTGGCAAAAGAATTGGCAAGTTCATTAGTAGAGGGAGACGGAGGAAAAAGTTGATCGGCTTTCTTATTTGTCAATTTCTCAAAAGTGGAAAAGAGAACTTTCTGATTGGACTGATTTTCAGAGATAATGTTGGAATAAAATTCATTTTTAGTTGTTTTAATAAGAGGTCTAACCACATTGCATTGATCCACATACAACTGACGATCTATGGTCAGACGAGATTTCCTCCAAGCTCTTTCCAGACGTCTCCGTTTTATTTTCTCAACCTTCATTTCATCACTGTATCAGAGGGCAAATGGACGCAAGGTTATTATGCGCTCTTTAGATGGTGCATGGTGCAAATTATTTACGCACCTCCAATTAAGGGGTCATGATGATGTTGTTTGCAAATGTTCAATTCCCACTCATTGTGAAATTCCTCATACAGTTTGTCTCAGCCTCAGTCATTTCAAACCGTCTCCTTTTCACAGTAACTGTCTTGACTTTTGCGATTTCTTCTATATTGAAGATGTCTTCTCCATTAATATATAGTTCACTTAAGTAGTCAACTAAAAGGGATATAAATTTAAAAAATGAATATCCAAAAAATAGAACATGACTATAATTATTTACAATAATGACAGTTGAACATAAAATAATAATGATAGTGAATAAAGCTGTCGTGAACCTGAAATTCGAAGCATTTTATGGCCAAGGAATTTAGAGAAACAGGAAAGACATATATCAATTTTGAAATTCAGTATTGAAATCATATAGAAAGGCTGGTCTTAGCATGGGACTTCTTGTCCTGTTGATCATGCCTTCAACTGGTTTCAAATCAAAGTTGTAAAGCAGATAAATAAATAAATAAATAAATATATAAATAAAGGATGCACCAAGGCTGGTAAGGAAAAATAATAGGTCACATGACCAAACTTATGCAGCATTATTCTGAAATTTAATGAATTATTATGCAAAGGTATATTTAGGGGCAAGGTGTAAACAATAAATGGTTCAAAAAGGGGACCAATTATTTCATTAATTTTGGTGTTGGGAACTGGTGATACTGTCACCTGTTACAATGCTCGATACTGGGCATCTGTTGTTACTATTTGTAGGATTTGATTCACAGGATTGTCTCTCAACACATGGTTTATTAGTCAAATGGGTTTACATTTGCTAACTTTCACATACAAATACAGTAAAATCCTAAAAACAAAGAGCATTACATTACAATAGGACAATACTCAAGCAAACAATGACAAAGAACTTACCAAATGACGAACGCACTACATGATTACATTTGTACAATCAAACGCGTTGGAAGGGAGTTAGCAATGGCTCAATATACAAGATTATTTGATGACTTCTTTATTTGATGACTTTTACTGCTAACTAATGAGCTCAAAGATTTTTACTACATTTATAGGTCTTGTACAGGAATTTGCATATAAGGACAAACGAAAAAACAACAATAAACAAATGTTCGCTAATTAACTATTCAACTGAAATCTCGTGGGCCTTTCAATTGTCCTTCTGGATCGTGACGTACGGAACTGTACAACATTAACTGAAAGAATAACAACTTGCACAAGAATGACGTGACAGCAATATTAGCTGGGTAGCAGACTCACACTACACAAAACGGCGGGAAGCACATGCAATATATATTGTTGAGGGTGGTAGCCTCTACAGGTTTTCAGAAGCTAAAAAAGTTATATTCGATGTAAAACATTTAAATTTTGTCATAACATGAGAAGTAAAGCCATAAATAGTTGAAATACGAAAAAAGCAGGATATTTTCATCAAAATGACCATATTTTGTGTTAGAAATAGGTAGATTAAAATGCCCACAGCAACGGTTACCATGGAAACTCCACAACAGGAACAATGAGCGATTAGAAAGGTATTTGCTTTAGTAGTACTTTGACCAAGTTTTAGCTTGTTAGGACTATCTATCGAGCTGTTATATTAGTTTACAGTAAGTCAAAAATAGCTGTAAAATAATTTGAGAATTTTGGGGAACCAGATCTGAGGAAAAAACGATTAGCCAATCAGATTGGGAATCACTTTTCTGAAAAAGAATCAATCCCATGCATCTGTTCGATCATTCAATCATGGATGAACATTGGGAAATCAAAACAAAACGAAATAGCATACAAGTACAAATATGCAAGGAGAAGTGTCAATTCTCCGAGGATTCAAGACTTAAAATGTTTGTACTTGAAAGAAGAAAACAAATAATAGTAAAAAAGAAAAAAAAGAAAAAAAATAGTCAATAAGCTAGCTGAATAATGAAATAATAAATAATACCGTAATGGAATATATGTGACTGATTGAGAGCCTGGCACCACCCCACAACATAACGACAGAAGAGACGTCACTCCCCTAACAAGGTAATTCTTTATAATAAGATAAAGATCTAATAATGCTTATTAGTTAATAAGAATAGTTGCATTTTATGCATTGAATAAAAATGTCTTCAGATTTCTTTTAAACGATTCGATAGATGGAGCGTTCCTTATAGATATGGGTAGGTCATTGCACAGCACAGGCGCACAAATGGAAAATGGCTTCAATGACGTGACGCACGCCTTTCCCATGACCAGGGAGCAGCTGATCCTACCTTTGTTGTCAATAAGTCGAAGATATGAGCACTGTCTGTATCCTTCATTACACGCGTCGGAGAAGTGGTGGAGTTCTGTACTCTTAAGTTCGCCGAAGTCCGCTTGTCTGAAGCATCGCAGCACGTCCAACTCTTCTAGTAGGTGGATTTCAGATCTCCACGTCTCCCATTTGGCTCTGAGGTCTTGTGGTATTTGGTCATCCCATCCAGTGTTCACTTTGCAGAGAAGCTGTAGAATTCTCTTGCCTTGGAGTAGGGACGGTGCTGCGAGTCCTAGCGGGTTGTAGATGGAGCTAACGGTCGCTAATATTCCGCGCCTCGTTAGCGGCCTGTCTTTCAGCGTGATGCGGAACTTCAGGCTTTCGCTCTCAATGCACCATAATGGAATCTTCCGGCTTGCTTACAGATTTAAGACCATCGTCTACGTAAAAATTCTTACGTAAGAAATGGGCGGGTTCATGTCCGAGTTGGGCCTCATTATCATCAGCGGTTACCTTCAGTGCTAGGTTGGCGCATCCTGGTGACGAAGTTGCGCAGAATAGATGAACTCTCATCCTGTATTCCTGTGGCTCTTTCGAAGTGTCTCCCTGAACAATTATAATATCTGCGTGTCATAGACTAGTGACGTAGCTTGACGAGTGATGCGTGCGTGATGCTTACAGTAACACTAGTATTCTAAAAATCATGCACTCTGGTCACCATGGTCTAATAAAACAAAAACAACAAAAACAAATTGAAAAACAACTGAAAAAAAATGTGAATCAAAAAAAATTATTTACCATACTAAAGTCGGTCAGGATAGCGGAAAACTGTGCTCTTGGACTTGAAAACAAATGTCCTCATTCCAAGTCATATTCAAGACCTCAGGCCCTTTTTTCCTATTTGGACCGACTATAGCATGGCAAATAACTTTTTTTATTTTATAACCTCTATGTAGTAAAATAAAAACTCTTTGCAAAGATATACAAACCTTGCAAGTCGGTAATCAGCATTTTTTTATCTGAATATTCATACGACCAGTGGGCAAATGTTTGCCACAATTGCCCACATTTTGATTCACTTCCTTTTTTTTGTGGCTTCTCCCAAGTTGTTTAGGTATTTAATAAATGACCCTTCAAGAGCCTCTTCCATAAAAAGTGGTTCCTGGCTGGTATTCACTTATTCAAGAAGGAAACATGGGATTATTCTGAAATAGGCAATATATTTTTATTTCTTGGAAAGTGCCTAATATTTAATTTTGATTATCGTTTCTCCAAGAGTAGAAAAGCTCTATGGCTTTAATACACATGGAGCCCAATTTTGAGAAAATAAAAGGAGAAAATACAAGAGTGAAAAAATCCAAAAAAAAAATGCACTTTAACATTTTTTTGCGCTCGCCTTTCTTTTTTTATAATTATAATTCCTCAATCGTATCCTATGTCAATATTATAAATATATTTTTATAAATACTTTAATTTGTAGGGAACGTTTTCCTCAACTTCTTTTTCTGGAGTTTGAGGCTTAAAGCACGGTTCATTAGGGACAATTTAAGCTAAAACAGACAAGTTTGATATCAAAGTATGACTTTTGCCAGTAATTTTCGGCAGAAGTTAGTTTAAAAAAAAGGAGATAAGGGTAATTATACACTGATATGCCTTGATGCTGGATAAAACTATTTCATTGTTGTTAATGTAAAAAAATTGGATCTAATGAAAGCAGGACTTACTCAATGGCACTTGCAACTGAGTTTATCTTCAGTGCCTCTGTGAATCACTTTGATAAATATGAAGCAGCCATCTGGTTTTGAACCTCCTGCAAATTACCAATGAAAATGAATTCAAGATTATGCAAATATCATTGTGCAGGAATATGGTGCATAATTGTTTAGTTTTTGGTTATAAGCGTGAACATTGGCACAGTGATAAAAGACCAAGTGCTGACTATTTTGTGATGTAGCGTGCCATTCTTTATATAAATATTAGAATTAAATTTCTTAATCCATGTAAGATGATTACAGTCAAAATGGCTCAAGTGTACCCCCCTAAAATATATTGATGAATTTATTATTCAATTATTGAGTTCATTATTCACTCTGACTCCACACTTGAAAATGAATTATCTACTTGCAATTGAGTACTAGTGATGATCAAGTCAATATTCGAATAATGAAATCATAGATGGAGCCTAGGGGGTATGCTTGAGCTGTTCTGACTGTAATGTCAATAAATTATTCCTTACTTTCATAGCTACTCCCTTGACACACTTATCTGCTTCTTTAATTTTTGTGTGCAGTGTTTCGAGGTACTGCTTCAGCACAACTTTTGTACCAGGCTGAAACTGGGTGAGGTGTTGATTCTTGTTCACAACAGACCCAATTTCAGCATGATAGGCAGCCCACATGCCCCCTTCTGACAATAGGTATGTTGATATTGATCGCAGTGATAACATTCCAAGGGACTGCTAGGACTGTGCCTCTGTATCAAAAGTCTTGCAGTAATAAAATTTTTCTTGAAAGGAAGAAAAAGGCTGCCAAAATCATAAAGTACTAAAATTATATAATGTATGTCTTTCAAAAATAAAATAAAAATCAGGGTCACTGACTTTCTTTAAGAGCTTTTAGAATTTAAAGATGTAAAAAAATTGTTGTCTTGCTGTTTTTTCCATCAAAACAATCGGATGACGTCATGACAATGAACATACATGCTCTAGCTCTGTTGTGTGTTCCTTGCCCAATATTATTTATTCTGATTATGTATTTTAGTTTTATATTTTTAGTTGGGTGAAAGTTATGTAAATAAAATAAATAAATAAAACCTGCACAACACTAATGAAAGGAAAGGATGCATGCAAGCAACTGCCCATCATGGACTGCTGACAATTTAAAAAAATACCTAATTACACCAGCAGCTTCTTATATAAATTGGCTTCTTTCAAATGTGGGATGTCAAGTGTACCTAATTTATTTTAACAACTTTTGGATGAAATAATGTTTCAATAAGCATACCTGTATTATGCATGGATGGGGAAACTATGCTTTTGCCCATTGCCAATATGGCAGTTTTGCTTAACAATCCTTTTGTTTCTGTTGACAAAATAAATACATGACACACAAGCAGATATATAGTTAACTCCCCATTAACTTTGTTACACATAATTATTCATATTCACATTATATCCATGTAGCCTTACATTATACTCACCCTCGGTCCATTACCCATAGTATAGTATTGATATACTTAACCATTTCATTTTTACAAATATTGCTCATTTTGCTAACAAAAAAGTTGTATATGTACAGTACCTTCTGCATCTGCATTATGCTCAATGATGGCAACCGAATGTTACTATTCTTAGGACTGGTATTGGAAGTACTGTTAAATATAATTAAGTACCATTGGAGGTGGGTTATAATTAAATAAATTATAAATTAAGTAAATGTAAGAATGACATGTGGCTATATTTATTTTTTTGGAGAACGAATGTAATGTGCAGACTTACATTGACAATGAGTGGCTGGAACTTGATTCGATCTGTCCAAAATATCTTTCACTAGACTGAAGTCATATGAACAATCGTGGTTAGATTTAGTCATAACTGATGAACCATATGATCTGTATGTTTTTGAGACAAAACATACAGAGCAAATCCTCATGCAATACTGATCTAATGTGCATGAGCACCATCAAATTGCTAAATTACCCAAATTTGGGTACTTATGCTTCTTCTACCCCTCTAAAAATTCCACTGACACTAGTATTTCCTTCGACATTTTCTAGGAAAATGAAAGTATTTCAACAGACGAAAATGACAGTATTTTTGTCTTTTCTGTAGTTCCTTTGAGTTCCCTGTTCCATTTTTGTAGTACCCAGTAATTCCCATTAGTACTTTGTAAGCTTTGATGCCTATTGACAGATAGTTGCATCACCAACAACTTATGATAGACTTTTAACTGCTACCCGGGTTGTTTTACAAAGAAATTAATGTAATCTTAATGAACCTGAAAGACAAATTGACAAGGATAGAAAGCAAATAAATGAGGGTGTGCTGGGGGGCTAGGCCCCGCCTATAAATTAGAGATTATAAAAGAAAATATTAATACAGTACTCACCTTCACATAGCAAACATAGAATGATGTTTTGTTGTAGGTAAAGCTTGGGTCAGTAATCCTTGCCTTATCATCCAACACAAACAGATCAATGCCCATATCTTTAAAGTGCTAGTCTTACGAGAATGAGACTGTAAAATCATCACTTTTCTGTGATTATTATCCACAAATAGGTCGTATAGTTTACGAATTAACAAAAGTCTGATCGAAAAAAAATAATTAAGGGAATGAATTTTGTTATTAAAATCGCTAAAAAGTTAGTGGGGCATTGTTCGGTCACAGCGATTAGCTTGGTCAGCGGAGCTGTATTTAATTTATTCGTGATGTCATATTTGACTTCTGACTTTGCTCTCCATGCTCTCCATGCTTTAATTGTAATTGTGTTTAAAACTTCAGGTTTTTAGTCGAAACTGGTAAAACATGCGCTTAGTGTTGTTGTGATAGCAAAACCAGAGTATCTAGTATGTGCCGCGAAACTTTAATCGTTGCGCGTATGACGTCACTTCCGTTGAGTTGTTACCAACCTCACCGGAACGCATTCGTTTAATGGCGGACCGAAAATGCCGAACTTTAAAGGCTAAATACAACATCTTCCCGGTCTCGTATCAAAATAAAATTTTGACAATGAACTATATAGCATGTCTACTTTTATAAGATATATTCTTCAGGGATAGTGTCATTCTCGTAAGACTAGCACTTTAAGAAACTGTTCACTGTAACAATCCTCTTTAACATCCAGAAATGTGGTTGCTGCTGCCAGCAATATGTTTTCAAGTGTTGTGACCTTATTAAACAGCACCTGGGTATATGAATTTTGAAGGGGGAAAATACATTAAAAACATCAGTAGCAAAAAGTATCAAATCCAGGAGTTTTAGTCCATTAATGTAGATTATCATTCAAATTATTTTTTCCGTCATTTTGATTGGCCGAGAGAACTGCAAATAACTGCCTACAAATAACGGTCTGCTCATGCGCATTACGGCGCAGAGCCATCTTACTGCAAATAACGGTCTGCTCATGCGCAGTAACGCTGCATTTGCCAATGGATCGCTTCCCTGAAAAAATGAGCTGACTTCTTTGTTATTGTTTGACTCGCACTGCCCCTCAAAGATTAGAAAAAATAATTTGAATGATAAAACAATTATTGAACTCGGTTATCGCCAAATATCGAGATTTGTTAGTGTCTTGCAAGCAATTATTTGCCTCTGCCTTCGGCATCGGCAAATAATTGCTTGCTCGCCACTAACAAATCATGATATTTTGCTCAACCTTGTCCAATAATTGCTTATTGGCCGTTTTAATTGCATCTTTTTTGACTGAAAATGAAATACATTTTTTTATATTTATCTTACTAACAATAAAACGAGTCTAACAGTAGACTTGACGATTTTGTTGTATTTAATTGTTTTCTTAATAAATAAAGCAACTAATTATAGATAACTTTTGCAGTATTGACACACTTACTTAAAACACTCCCCATTTAAATTTGAATTTATGTATTTTTTGTGGAATACTAAGAAATCAAGGACCGTGGTGTACCCTAAAAAGTAAGGAGGGGGCAAGATTGTAAAATATAAGAGACTACTGCAAAAGGGAAAAACTGAGATTGGGCTACAGCCCCCTCTCTCCACCATATCCATGTTCCCTGGAAATTCAATGAAAATCTGTGTATTGCACCATAGTGGCAGTAGATATGTTACTTTCCAATAGCACTTGCTATATTACCTTTCTAAAAGTTGGTGAGTTAAGATTTCGCTTTTGTTGTTTAGCTTTCCCACCATGGCTAAAACTCATGGTCCTTTTCTTTATGTTGGCAGCATATCACTAAAGACTAAATGTCAGGAGAAAAAAACATTTTTTCATATGTTACCCATTGTACCTGCTACTTCTTTCTGATTAGGTAATGTGGGTGGATCAAACCTATATGTCAGTTTGCATAATGTTAGACTTAAGCTTGAGTTTTGAATTTTAGAGAACAGATGATGTTGGGATAAAAAATGTTGTAGTATTACACTCTATACTAACAGACTTTGGCCAAAACTGTGTAATCACCGCTCGAGCATTGAATGGCGTCTCGATCATAATCACTGGTTCACACTATATTCAAGTCTAACATTATACTAAATATTTATTATTTTCATAGCTTTATCACTATATTGACTACGTGATAGGAAATGTTTTTGAAGTATTTACTTACGTATTGTTTCCTTTTTAAATCCAGATCCTCCTATTAAGGAAGAAAGAGTAGTCTATAAACAGATCCTACTTAAAAAGGTCATATGGAACATGAATTCGGAATTCGAAACGATTTAATATTAGAATGTACTAATTATAAGGCTTCCATACGTATCTCATGTTGAAAGTACTGCATATCTGTTTAGTAAAAAAGCAAATATTAACTCACCAGGAGTACCAGCAACTGTCACTTTCCCAGTACCTTTATGGTGCTTAGGGAGATGTCCACAGGAATAGCAATCTTCGGTGCCAGGAACCGAAATATACTCCCTACAAGTACATCTTTCAGCACCTATACAACCTGTTCTATGTAAGACAATAAGCTCTCCATTGTGATCAGTTTCTAGAGTACCATTAACGACGCAATGAATGCAATGTATATGAAATAACAATATTTTCCTTACATGCTGTGAGGAGGGGCATGGGCACTTCCCACATATATTTGTTCCTGGTTTTTCGACATATACCAGGCAGGAACACAAAGAACATTTCCCTCTGGAGATGCCTTTGTGGTCGGACACGTGGCCTATAATTGCAAGGTAGAGAAAAGTTATATAAAAAACTAATTAAAAGTTCTTGCTTTCTATATATAGTCGGTAAGTTAATCCACATATATATGTACTAACCTGCCATCGTTAATCACTGAACTGTAATGCTGAAAGTAGTTATTTCTTATATTCTTTGTAGTGATGCAGTTGTTTTTTCCAAAGACTAGTCAGTTGTGTTTTATCTCTTGCATCAGACCGACACTGACACACAAGCTAATTATTTTTTTGTGGTTATCTTCAATGTTATCTTTTTGTTAAAGTTCTTTTTATGTATCGTATTTGTGATCATGCAATGTTTTCCCCTAAAAAAGGTTGGCAAAGATTAAGGCTTTAAGACATGCTTCAGTCAATTTAAGATGAAGATGTAAAGTTTTCTACTTTTACGCTCTTTTGTCTTAATTTTTTAGGTTGCTTCACTTTTTATCAACTTTGTTTGGTTTGCCTTATCGCTTAAAACTAACAGAATTTTTGTCATTCTTGGGAGTCCCAGTTATGGTTATGTAAACATATACATGCAGGCATATATCTTGATAAAATACTTCTTCTTTTAAATAATTTGATAAGCATAGCTTTTATGTCTTATTAGTTATGGTAGCTTTTCCCTTTTATTATGATAATAGATATAAAAATAGTATACACAAAGTTAATATGGAATTTTCCAAACTTTGTCTGATGTTGTTCTGGCATATTTCCTTCTGTGCTGATTTTTTTTTATACGTATGCCGATAAAATAACTGATTTAAAGCTTGGTAAACTACATACATGCAACAGAACCTTCGCAACACTTTTCTAAAATAGGGCTGTATTTATTTATAAGCGTGCTTTTCGCTAGTGCCAAAATGCGCTTGGAGATCATACCTAAAACAAGATACCCTCATTAAATAGCAGCTGAAAGGTATTTAAGGAGTTGGAGTTATGTTAACAATTATATATACAATCACATATAATGTATCCTAAAAGATGTACTCTTCTAGTAATCTATTCCAACTGCATCCTACTCCACATGGGCATACGGATGGGAATTAGTTATGGGCAAAGCGAGTCCGTGAGCCGTAGAGCAAGAAGCAGTTGACCTAGGATCAGGGAGGGCGAGGGTGGGTGAATCAGGTTGGAATCCAACCCCCAAAGGCATATACACTGTAATGACAGGTTTGCCCTCCTACCGTTACCTTCCCGCTAGTTTAACAAACTGGCCTCGATTGATTGTGTGCGCCCATATTTATACCCCTGTTACGCATGGTTGCATTTGGAATAGTAATCTATTCCAACTGCATCCTACTCCACATGGGCATACGGATGGGAATTAGTTATGGGCAAAGCGAGTCCTGCCGCAGGGGCCAAGCCCCTGAGACCCCGACTATAAGTCACGTGCGGTCGGAACCATTCTTCTAACCTAGCTTACCCGTAACTTAATATTTCTACCCCCAACCCGCAACTCCATTCCCGACCCAGGCCTATATTACTCCGGAGTAAGTGGCCAGCCCTACTAAGCCTAAACGGGGATACCCCACGTAGTCCCTAACCCTATTTTAAATTAGGCAAAAATAGCACTAAGCCGTGAAGAAAGGTTTAAAGCCTACTAAATTGTTCAATTCTCGAAATTTAATGCCCAAAACTTTTGCTGTTGTCTTGTTTCCTTGTGGTAGCACGCTATTGTTCAGTTTCTCTGATGTATCCGCGGCTTTGTCCGCCGCCAGAACTTTATCAACCTGCGTGTAATGGTCTACCATGAGAGTGGAACTCCACCCAATATGCCTGGCAACGTCTTCCTTTGAGGCACCAAGGAGGCTAAGGAGGATTGCTGTACCGCCACGAAACCCATGTATAGTTTCGTTTTCGTTTATACCGAGGGAGGTGAGGTATGTAATCAGCCTGGCTTGACCCGCAGTCACCAAGAATGGGGAGCTGGACACCTTATCCTCTTTAGTGGTTGTGCGGAAGAGAAAGCCGTGGCCCAAGTTGATTTTCATAGCCTTGCAGAGTTCCCTGTAGAATCTTAGGTTCTCGACTGGGCAGATGGCGGGGTTTTTACATTGACTGACTGGGAATGGTCTGGAAGCATTCCCTCTGAGTGACTTGCCTATCCTTTGATGAATAAGAAGACTTTTACCATCGGGATTCCGTAAAATGTCTGCGGTCTTTAGCCTTCCCAAGTCTGAGGCTCTTTGGCCGGTAAAAAATTGGAGGGTAAAGAAAGCCAAGTCACGGGTGTAAATGTACTTCTGTATTGCCGTTGAAGAGTTGTCGGAGAGAAGACCTCGTAAATGGTTTACAATCCTTAAGAACTTGTCAAAAAATACCGGTGTTGCTTGTTTAGGGGAAATTCTGGCTTCAGCTTGCTCCCTCTCAATTGACTTGAGGTACTGCTTTACAGAGTAATCACTGGCTGGGTTTCCCCATCCCAATCGATCATCCCATTGTCCTGATCGATCTATACTATTGAAGATTGCGCGGAGCTTTCCAATAATCGAGTCAACAGTACCCGCGGCCAGGCAGTTAGGACAGCCGCAGGAGCCCTTGGTTCGAGAACCGAACAACTCACATTCGTTCTTGTGCACCTTTGTTCTCCCTTTCCGGTCTTTCCACACGAGAAAACGAACAACATCTTTTGGGCTACAAGACAAGAGTGTTTTGGAAGGATCCAAAGTGTGCAGAAATAACTGGAGCTCTGATTGGAGTTGTGATTTTTGTTTTCCATACTTTGATGTAATTCTAGCTACTTCAAGTTCATGTATTCGCTCGTCGATTGTTCCTAGATCGAATTTAATTCTCTTTGCAGTAGGGGTTTCTGAGCTATCCATAGAAACAGGGCCTTGGGCAATACCGCACTGTTGGCAAAATGCAGCACAGTCGTCGTTGGGGTAACAACAGTTCAGACAAGAAATAGCTGGGCGCCATACTCGTGGAATACTCTAAATGGATCAAAAAGGAAAGAAAAAGGAAATGTTTTATTGGGTGTGATATGCTAACATCTAAAAGCCCAAAGGTCCCAGCTCAAGGGTTTTGCCTTGAATGCTCCCTCACGTGTGGGAAAGAGTAGTACACCATCCTCCCCTTTTGAACCGAGCTGGACCATATCCGAGGCACGTCCATTAACTAATGGCCACCAGAAACGTCTTGGGAACACATCCGGGATGACAATGGTAAACGCGCAATCGGCTTTGGATAAAAAACGAAGGACTGGGCCTACTGAAGCAAGCGGTGGGAACACGTATGGATTGTCTGAAGCTTGAATGGTTTGAGCGAAGAGGTTGACGCCCGCTGAGTCGGGTGTTGGCGAAGGAGTGAAATGTCGGAGCGGCTCGTTATCTTTACTCTTGTGCACGTTGGAGTCCAGTGACATCAAATTCACCGTGTGAGGTCCCCAGAGCGTCTCGAGCTGACGCCAATGCTGGCTGGCCAACATACAATCCGCGGCTGATAACACTCTTGAAGGGGCATCCGCAAGATTCGCCTTAGAAGGCACGTGGCACAATGATAAAGCCATGTTGTATCTTAAAGACAATTCAAAAATGTCCTTGATCGTTGCGGTGAGCTCGACGCTTTTGCCACCCTGGTTTTTCCATGCTTGAACGAGAGTGAGGCTATCCGTCTGAGCATCTACTCTGCGGTTAGCAAAAGACTGGGAAGCTACTGAAAGAGTATTCAGCAGCGCCTGTGCTTCCTTAATGATGATAGCCTTCAAGGAGTGCTCGCGACTCCAGTAATCGCGCAGATAAACAGGATCGCCGTCCGAGGAGAAGATCACTCCACCCCAACCAGAGTTGGAAGCATCAGCGTAGAACGTAACCACCTGGTGTCTTTCCTCAAACCACGGTAAGTGTCCCTGCCAGTCATCAAGGAACCTCCAGTAAGCAATTTCTTTATGCAGGTCGCCTGCGATCTTGATGGGCTTGTAGGGCTTTTTCCCGTTCTTCCCAATTGCATGGTAAGCGATGCGTGTATACAGACGAGCAGCCGGGACGGCGATAGAAAACGATGTCGTTTTTCCAGCAAAACGTTGCAACACTTGGAGGCTCACTTCCGTCTGTGAGAGTATGGACTCCCTTAGCTCACGAAACTTCGTTTTCTTGTCGTCAGGCAAAATGAACGCCGTGAGGTGTGAGTCACACAGATAGCCCAAAAAACGGACGCTTTGCGAGGGGTCTAGTGTCGATTTAGAAAGAGCCATGGTGTATCCCAACGACGTAAGCACTGAAATAGCCACGTACGCTGCCGCTTCCGCTTTTTGGTAATTAGACCAGTTACATGCGTCAGGTGTTACCAGCTGGCCAATGTGGCGGTCATCTATGTATTGACTGCAAGGAACATTTAGGCTGCGAATGTAATTCGTCGCAACCAGACCTGTAGAGTGGTATACGTACGCACTTGCCTTCCAGCCAAAGGGTAAGGATGCGTACACAAAGTAGCAATCATCCCAGCATAAGCCGAACATAGTTCTACTTTCTGGGGTCAAAAATAAATGGTCATAACCACTTCTGTCATCGCACACTGTTTGGAAATGATCCCGTTCAACGTAGCGTGGGAGGTCCGATAGATAGTCCAGCGAAAACGGGAGGTCGCGCACCCAAAGGTTGAGAAACCTTTCATCGTGGCACATGCGAGGCTTGGTTGTTTCTACCGTTATAGGCATCACCAAGTGGGGTGGCTTAACTTGCCCCACATGGCCCCAGAACAATAGGGATCCCGTGCGAACTCGTTCACGAATAGTAGAATTGATAAAATCCTTGAATTTGTAGCATGATTCATTGTTAGGGATTTCTAGTGACGGGGGACATTGGGTATCATAGCAACGTCCACCAAATGTCCCCTTGAAAGGTATGAGGAACGACCATACATCGACACCATCTCGAATGAAGGATAAGACCTCTTTTGCCTGGACTGCGGGAGCAATTTCCTCCCATTTATTATAGTGACGATGGAGCTCTCCCGGGACAAATGATGCAGGGTGCCTGAGTACTACTTCCCTAGGTTTAGCGAGAATTTTTCCCTTAGCAACCATACTTGGAGGTGGCCTAGGACCGACAAAACTGGTGGGTAAACCTTTCCAATCACACCAACGCACGCAAGGTCTTTTATGCTCTTGGCTATAGAATAATCGGGGGTCCTGTGTCTTAATGCGCTTCAAAGCGGGAGGACCCTAATGAGGGAAGAAAAAACTGCGTTTACGGAGCGTGATTATTAAAAGACGCCCACTGTATTGTCGGTCCTAGGCAACCCCTAAGGGCATAAAAGGCATTAGACGCCCGCACCTAGGCACAACAAAACGTGGGTGAGTGCTAAAGGCACCCAATAAAAGAAACGATATTGAAAAAACGTACACTTTATCATTGGACACATGGTCCAGCATCTTTATTGTTTATTAACGCAATTACATATTATTGGAATTCGAATTCCTACAATGCCTTTGGAAGTGGCCCAGGCGGCCACAAGAAAAACACACAGCTCTACCACGCACTTGGCGATTGCCCACGCCCCGACCGCCTGTAGGCCGTTGATACGGGTGCGTGTTGGACTGTGAGGCTCCTTTAACCATCTTTGCTATTGCCGCGGCGACGGACGTCTCTTCTTTCGTCCCCAATAATCTAATTATTATGTCTCCAAACTCTGGCTTGAACATCAAGGGCCTCGTTTGACGTAGTATTGCCTCATATTCCGCGGCTTTGGAATCATTGGCACATCTAGCCTCGTCTGCCAAACTTTGAAGGGCAGATAGAATCATTGATGGATCTCTAAATCTGGCTGGGGACGACGCTAACTGTCGCACCAGTTGTAGCGATGCGGGCACTCCCCCTGCCTTTGACTGTGTCGCCTTCAACTCCGCCAACTCCTTTTGCAGGGTTTTAATCTGGTCTGCAACCTGAGATCAGCGTGGAAAACGCAAATTAATATAAAATGTATATACGAGCGGCCTTCTACCGCACTTACCACACAAATCAATTAATTGTGTTAAAACATTTTAAGACAAAAAGGTATTATGTAAAAGTCTAGAACGCCCCCTGTTTAATATACAATGGCTTTACAACTACGTTTAAAAGGAGTATTGTTAATTAAAAGGTAAATGAACCGAACCATGCATAGCTTTACTCCCAAAGGGACAACAAACACCAAGTGAAGTAGTAATTTGCATAAAAATTTACTAGCAAAAACAACAATAAAAGGAAAGAAAAAAACGTAAGCCCAACTAGGAGAAAAGACAACCGTTTAAAATACTTCTAATTTCAAATGTAATAACGATAACTACAATAGGACAGCGACTTAATAAAATGTCATAGAAAAAAAATGGAGAAATACGTGGAAAAGGAAAATAAAATAAATAATAATCCAATTGTATTTAAAGTTTATAAGCTCTGCGGTTCTTTAAACCGTCATACACCACTTTGCCTGCTGTAAACTCTGGCCTAAATCAACCATCACAACATAACCCCAATGGATTTTAGCTTGCTAAATGAATAAAAATGGGTTAAATCTTCCTTTCGGCCACTACCGAACCAAACATAACCTGCTCTCTGGCCCCAACCATTGATTATATCACTCAACTACGTACTTTTACGCTTTGAATAGAACAATAATATTTTTGGCCTCAACCGAAAGCTTTAACTCCTACGACAGAACACCATTTCCAACATGTGCGATATGATTTTATACTGTATATGTGTTACTGAACTCCAATGCAATGCTAAGTGCAGCGATATGGCCTCTACCCCGCTGAAAGTGCTTTGAAAGCAAACCCAAATGTGGATAGTGAACACGTGTAGTTTGGCCTCAACCAAGAACCAAATGACTAAAGGACGCGAGACAAAATAAAACTATAATTTTAAATTACCTCCGGTGGCTGTGCCAACTGTTGTATTGCCGGTTCTTGATCTTCGGCCGGTATGGCGTCAGCGTTTTCGATAGGTGGTGGATCTGGTGCAGCCACCGGCAAGACGACGATGTTGTCGGGAACTTGGTCATCCATACTAGTTCTGGAAGCTCGTTTAACAAACTGGCCTTGATTGATTGTGTGCGCCCATATTTATACCCCTGTTACGCATGGTTGCATTTGGAATAGCATTAGTATAATATCAGAAACAATCTCATGCAAATACTTGGAATGAATTTCATTTTGTTCTTAGACTTCTTAGTTACATAGAGCTAAGTTCGAACGTTCTCAAAATAAGGCCACAAGCAGTGATTTAATCAATTTTGCGTAGATGAAAGCGTCTGAGAGACGTAAACGAGCGAAAAGCTAAAATGTCGCCATATTTGTTTTGCTTAAACGCGGGAGGCTCATGGTCTAGACTCAAGGTTTTTGCTTTTGGCTTTTCGGTTTTTGTTTCTGGTTTTTATGTTTTTGTTTTCTTAATTTTCCAAAACAAAAACCGAAAAGTGAAAAACAAAAACCGAAAAGTGAAAACCAAAAACCGAAAAGTGAAAAACAAAAACCGAAAAGTTAAAAACAAAAACCGAAAAGGGAAAACCAAAAACCGAAAAGTCGAAAACAAAAACCGAAAAGTTGAAAACAAAATCCGAAAAGTTGAAAACAAAAACTAAGGCCAAAAAGTGAAAACCAAAAACCAAAACGAGTGGTGGCCCCCCTGGGCTACCGTAAACAACCCCTGAAAGACGTTTGTTTACTCCACTAAAGTATTCTGGCAAAAGAAATCCTAATTATAATTCTAAGATGTAGTCTTCCTCTTATTCAGATCTTTTGATTTTATTAGTAATTTTTCTTTCCTATATTTTCTCTCAGTCAAATAACAAGCTTGCCTGTACCAAGTAGTGCACCGTGGCCGAGTTTGTGGGAGGCATCGTGGCGCCGTGCAATTATATTCTATTTTGCGATCAAATAGATCATTTAATGGTGTATCAATTGTTACATACAGCTATGATATTTGCACCTGGATCAAGTGTGACTATTGATTGACGCCTACATAACTGACTGAACAAGGCCTGTATTTATAATGTAGAATGATATAATTTTCAACATGCATTGATTTCCCAAGTGAAACCCTTGTGAACTTGGTTTAGTTTGATTTATTTACATCTAATTACGGAGATTACGCTATGGCTCGTTCTTCTCTATGCCCAATATAAATAAGTATTTTCTCTTTCAACGAGTTTTATAGTGAGATAAATACTTTGTTTTGTATATTGACTGAAACTTTTTAATTTATGCTTGTTTCTACCATCGAAATTCAAGGTCTTATCAGTTCATTCAAGGTGTTTATACTCAGTTTCAAGATATCTCTAAACTAGTCAATTTCCACTTTGAACTTACGAAGTTCGTGATCAACTTGGGAATGCTAAATAATATAACGTTTAAAAACAAATCATTCACAAGTACCCACAGTGTTTGAAAAAAGCAACACAGTTTTCTTGTGTAATGGAAGAAATTCCTTCCGCAATGGCAATTCGGGTTTATTGCTGAGTGATTTCTGAAAATCGGGGAAGAAAACTCTTCAAGTGGTTGAAACAGAGTTCGCAGGTGTTTAAATGCGGACAATATGGAGATTGATACAGTAAACGTACTCCAAACTCATCAAACATGTCTCTCAGCATTCCTTCTGTAAAATATCCATGGTGAAAGCCACAGTTGTCCATGACAACTGTGTCTCCTCTCTCTAAAACAACGCTCCCATCAGGATTTTGCATAGTCAAGGCATCCTCGAAAAATATCAACAGCTCATTTCCATTAGAGGCGCCATCTATTATATTGTAATGATCAACACACAAGGCGGAATGTAGTAAATTAACAGTGTAAGTTGCATTAGAGGCATACTTTTGATATTCAATTGCTGGTTCTCCGATGTACGAGTTGCCATATCGTTGATTTCCTTCAATTCTTTTCACGCTTGTTTCGTCAAAAAAAAATGCATTTTCAAAGGGTCCAGTCTGCTTATTTCGTCAAGAAACTGGTTTCGCTTGTCGACATTTAGGCCTGTTGTTGACTCGATTGGCACCTGACATATTTTCTTTCTTGTCATTAAGATTTCACTACGAAGAAATTGGGTTATATATGATTGGGTTGGAAGCTCCCCTGGTAGAACCACACTGTCCAACAATAATCTCTTTTGTAACTCGGAAGAATATGACCTCGGTTGATTGAGCTTTTCCACTTCAATATAGGCGCAAACTTCCTCAGTCAATACAGATTTCTTGCGTCCACTGAGGGCCTTTCGCATAACAGAAAAATTATTATTATTGTACTGATTGAGTACTTCAGCGACGAAACCAGAGCTAACGCGTGCTTGTGCACTAATTTGTCAGATGGACAATCCGTTATTGTGAAGATTTAACACGTTTTCCCTTATAACTTGAGGATATGATTTCCCCATGTCGTACACTTGTCCATGTCGATTCTCCCTCATGCGCACATTTGCTACAGAAAACAAAACAAAAAACTGGAGAGTTTTTTACATGTAAAAATATCAATGTTACATGTCACATTTTGTTTCTCGTAAGACCGTGAAAAGACTTGGTGTACTTCCGGTTGCATCGATCAAAATTTATAAATCAATAACAGTTTGTAAGAATGTAATGAATCCTTCTCTCGTGAGCTAATATCTCGAAAATAAAAATAAAATGTGAAGCTGCAAACTATTAAATGGCAAAAAACTTTGCGTGACCGCACTGTGGTTAAACACAATCAAACATTCCAGGGTGTTCACGGTTTTCTTAGTTTGACTGTAATCCACTCATGTAAAAAAATCTTTTGGGACGTAACCTGAGGCATTCATATGAAAATGTCAAGTCTTTCATCTTCTCTTTAAAATGTGCAATCTGCTTGCTTAAACTGTCATTTTTTTTCAGTGAGGTCCTTCACTTGCTGAGACAGTCTGTTTGCCTCTTCGGTTTTTTTCTCGAGCTTTTCTTTGAGTTCTTGTAATTCTTTTTGCAATATATCAAATTTAGATTCATCTGAATTAAAGTCAAGTGAACGGGATGAACGTATAAGTTTCCTTCTCTTGGTGTTTATTTGGTTATTCGTACTCAGAGAACGTTTTGCAGCAGCAATTTTACTATCTGGTGTCACTTTCTTTGTTGTTTGTTTATTCACGTAGTCCGGGTGACAAACTCTATCTGGAAGATCATCTAAATTGTCTCTAAATCCTTTTGACCAGTGTACTGAACATATAAAATCGCGTTTGAAGTTAACTGCTTTGTTCATTAATACTTTATTATAAGCATGTTGTTTGTCTTTGTATTGAGCAAAGTAACTTAAACGATAGTACTGTAATCCCTCGAGTTTAGTTCGGGCCAATGTTGTGTACAAATCACTTGCCTCTTAAAGTTGACTTCGTTTATGGTTTTCCCAAGGACAAACAAATAAGTATCAACGACAGGTTTACCAGCTGAAGCAACTTTAGTTCAGGTGTAATATTCTCCTTACGTTTCCAGGACGCTTTACAATATCGACTGGCACAACTCCAATGCCAAGAACCCTTATGGCAGCCATGATCGGCCACCATTTTGAATCCGAAATAGTAAAAGTGCAAAGTCCGCAAAAATCCAGTAGTGCCAGTCTCCCGTGTGCCATGAAGTTAGGCAATTGTGGAGAGCTCTTCACTCCTCGACGTCCATACGCGAATGAGAAATTTTTTTGTTTTGGCCCGTGATGCTTTGTGTGCTGTGTCCAACCCCCCTGAAGTGGGAGGACCCTAAAAAGGGAAGAAAACTGTGTTTACAGAATGTGGACGCTAACACACCGCTTTCCAAGCAAACCAAAATGTGGATAGTGAACATGTGTCATATGGCCTCGACCGAAGAACCAAATAACTAAAGCGCGAGAGACAAAAAATGAAATTTAAACTTTAAAAAATACTTCCGGTGGCTGTGCCTGCTGCTGTTGGGGTTCTTGTGCTGGTGCTGGTGCTGGTGCTGCCGCTGACAAGACTACAGGGACGTTGTTAGGAACTTGATCAGCCATCACTATGCAATCTCCTAGAAGCTAGTTTAACAAACTGGCCTCGATTGATTGAGTGTCCACGTATTTATACCCGTGTTACGCATGGTTGCACTTGGAATAGATATATGATAAGAAAAATCATTATACATTATTCACTCTTCTGATTGCACCTCAGCCAATTCTTGATTTTGTCTGAACTAGATATGAAAGAAATGTATTATCTATATTATATTTCATGAACCATATTTCATGTTTTAGAGTTTAGTCATTGCACTAGTTCTATCTATCAAAATAAGATGCTATTTCAACAATCTTCTTGTTCTTGGTAACTCTGATTGTTCCCTCTTATGTTACTTCAGAGAGAAGTGATAATAATCCATCAACTCCCCTCCTCATGTAGGCTAAACTCAGATGGTCTACTGTGAGACCACTACCAGCAGCCTTTGCAGCCATTCCTTTGCTGACAACTTTAGGAGAAAGGGCGAGGAGTCCAAGATGAGGCCTGGGAAAAAGGAGACAATAGATCAACGCGAGTTAGGGAAGGGAAAATAACCAACTCAAGCAAAGCAGCTCCGAAATACCCCGTCCAGGGACAGAGTAATGAAGGGTATTAGATAACCCCATCGAGGGGGCTCAGCAAGGGAGAAAAAATGGGGGTAAAACAGTGCCCAACCGAAAGAAAATCAGAAATGATCAACGTCTGCAAAAGACTTCATCAAATACAAGTTACATCGAGCATAAAGCTAGCCAAACTACTGAAGGCAGCAAGTGTCAAAAGACTAAACGGCCGGTACTGGGTAACAAGACTGTTATGGGAAGCCTAGCCACGTTCAGGGTAGGAATGGGTGAAATGTCCCCATCTACCACAAGAGAAACAGTTTCGGCATAGGGATGGAAAAGGGGCCTGGGAAAACCATATTGTGGGGCTGAAAAAGAGCTCCTCTGGTGGGGTGAGGCTACATCGGTTATCAGCAGGTTTTGAATTTGAGAGGGAACCAGTTGGTCTTCGGCGCTACCTAGGAGGCAAGTGATAACGGTAACGAAACGAGCATCTCCCACGAGAGGTCGACATTGCCGCACCATATCTTCACCATATCTTCTTTTGGTCTTTATGACCAACGGTTCTGGGCACGACTGTCAATTGCTGTACGGCAGCAAACAGGGCGTGGTTGTCCTCAAAAGCACATGGCCAGTTAGCCAAGCATCTAACCATCTCCAGAGCGTGGTCGACATTGTTGGATGCTACAGCAGTCTGCAGAGCATTGACTTTGTCTTGTAAAGCCTTAAGGTCCTAAGGAAGGAAACGTCTAAATATAAGAAAAGGGGTACACTACCAAACAAACATGGCTGCTCAATAGTCCCATTTCACGTTGCCGAACAGTTCTCGAGAAACCGCTGGGACCGAAGTTTGAGGCTCACGTGCCAAACACGAACTCGAGGCTATGCCTGTATGTCGAGCGTAGATTTATAAGATTAATGGCGGCTGTGGATAGTTAGTGTTAAAATGAACAAAGATAACTGCTCTGGATTGCCCTTAAATAATAGAAAAAGTCGAGGAAAACAGTGTGCTGTATTTGATTGCTATAATTTTGAATATGAGAGCGACAAAACGAAGTCTAAGTTACATTTTTTCAAGTTTCCAACGAAGGGACCGAGGAAAGCACGATGGTGCAACTTGATAAAACGACAAGACAGAAGAGATGGCTTCGTTGTTAATAGCAATACTAGGATTTGTGAAGTCCATTTTAGGAAAGAAGACATCCAGCAATCGTTAGGAGGAATAAGACGCCGATTAAAGGAAGGTAAATACAAGTAAACACACGATAAGTTGCAAGCTGTCTTGCTGTCCATCGTCTTGCTTGCTCGTATTTTATAATATTTTTTTATTACAAAATTATGGTTAAAATAAAACTTATTTATTCTTTTTAGGGGCAGAGCCATCCATATTTTCATGGACAACAACCTCGAATAAACCGAAACGTAAGTCTCCAAAAATACGAAAATCTGGTCAGCTCTCTAACTCTTATGATTGTAAAATTCCTTGTGATAATAGTCACTCAAGTAATCAAGACGTGCAACAACCATCAGGAACTTCAAGTAACGTAAGGTCCGTTATTTGTGAAGAATTATTAAATGACTTGTCTGATGCAGACGACTCTAGCCTGGCTGTTGTGGATACTTGTAATAATGAAAGCATATTGCAACAAACAGGAGAAAATCCAAGTTCCTCCAGCTCAACTATCTCCACAGAACCTACAGAAGTATCCATTGACTTTTATAGTACTGATGATTCTGACCTTCTATATATAACTGGCGGCAATTCAAAAAGTACTGAAGATAAATCAACACAAACTGATTTCACAGACTTGTCTGATGTTAATGCCGGCAAAGAACAAAGTACCATAATTACAAGTGACCACACATATGCCTTTAGCTTTTCTATTTACAATTTAGAAGAACAAATGGAAGCAATGAGAGAAAGACTAGAGGTCAAAGAAGAGATGATTGTAAATCTCATAGCTAAAGTTGGTAAACTTGAAAAAGAAATTAAGGCATATAGAGAACAGACATTCACCCTTGAGAAGTTAAAAGATGACAATGCTGCAATACTGTTCTACACTGGATTTCCAACCTATGATACACTTATAGCATTTCACGAGTACCTGGAACCTAAAGTCAGTAAACTACAATATTGGAGGAACAGTAATACCCCCGATTCTCGACTGTACCAGGAAGATGGTAAGAAGAAGCCTGGTCCAGTAAGAGGTAATAGCACTTTAAATGAACTGTTCATGGTGCTTGTAAGAATCAGGGTTGGTCTTTTTGTACAGGATATATCTGATCGTTTTGGTATCTCAAAGGGTCATTTTAGTAAACTATTTTGTACTTGGATTAATTTTCTGTTTTTTGAGTTAAAATTGCTATTCCCATTTCCTTCTCAAAGTTTGGTGAGAAAAAACATGCCAGATCAGTTTGCTTTGTATCCCACTACACGTGCAATAATAGATTGCAGTGAAATTTTTGTTGAAGTGCCATCATCAATGTTAGCTCAATCCCAGACGTGGTCAAATTATAAACACCACAATACCTTTAAAGTTTTAGTTGCCATATCTCCAAATGGGCAGGTTATTTTTGTTTCAAAGTTGTGGGGTGGGCGAGTATCAGATAAACATATAACTGCCAGCTCTGGTTTTCTTGATCATATTGAGCCTGGTGACAATATAATGGCTGATAGGGGTTTTGATATATGTGACCTATTACCTGTAGGAGTTGGCCTGAATATCCCTCCCTTTAAGGGTACAAGAGATCAGTTATCAGCTGAAGAAGTGAGTGAAACAGTTCACATCGCTGCTGTCCGAATACATGTCGAAAGAGCCATTGGGCGAATTAAGAATTATCATATACTTGATGGGACCCTACCCCTTAGTCTAGCACACATTGCAGATCAACTTTTTACTGTGTCTGCATATTTAACAAATTTTTTAGCTCCCCTGCTTGCAAAGGCATTGAAATAGAAATCAAAAATAAGGGAAATAAGTTCATGTTGTCCATGTCGATTCTCCCTCATGCGCACATTTGCTACAGAAAACAAAACAAAAAACTGGAGAGTTTTTTACATGTAAAAATATCAATGTTACATGTCACATTTTGTTTCTCGTAAGACCGTGAAAAGACTTGGTGTACTTCCGGTTGCATCGATCAAAATTTATAAATCAATAACAGTTTGTAAGAATGTAATGAATCCTTCTCTCGTGAGCTAATATCTCGAAAATAAAAATAAAATGTGAAGCTGCAAACTATTAAATGGCAAAAAACTTTGCGTGACCGCACTGTGGTTAAACACAATCAAACATTCCAGGGTGTTCACGGTTTTCTTAGTTTGACTGTAATCCACTCATGTAAAAAAATCTTTTGGGACGTAACCTGAGGCATTCATATGAAAATGTCAAGTCTTTCATCTTCTCTTTAAAATGTGCAATCTGCTTGCTTAAACTGTCATTTTTTTTCAGTGAGGTCCTTCACTTGCTGAGACAGTCTGTTTGCCTCTTCGGTTTTTTTCTCGAGCTTTTCTTTGAGTTCTTGTAATTCTTTTTGCAATATATCAAATTTAGATTCATCTGAATTAAAGTCAAGTGAACGGGATGAACGTATAAGTTTCCTTCTCTTGGTGTTTATTTGGTTATTCGTACTCAGAGAACGTTTTGCAGCAGCAATTTTACTATCTGGTGTCACTTTCTTTGTTGTTTGTTTATTCACGTAGTCCGGGTGACAAACTCTATCTGGAAGATCATCTAAATTGTCTCTAAATCCTTTTGACCAGTGTACTGAACATATAAAATCGCGTTTGAAGTTAACTGCTTTGTTCATTAATACTTTATTATAAGCATGTTGTTTGTCTTTGTATTGAGCAAAGTAACTTAAACGATAGTACTGTAATCCCTCGAGTTTAGTTCGCTATGAGTTTGTACATAGAGCTGCAGCACAGTTCCAATGTTTACGACCTTCTTTAGTCTCTTTCCCTTGCACATTTGTGTATTTAATTGAAGGTGGATCCTCCAGGTTTTTTCGTACGCCATCGGGCCAATGTTGTGTACAAATCACTTGCCTCTTAAAGTTGACTTCGTTTATGGTTTTCCCAAGGACAAACAAATAAGTATCAACGACAGGTTTACCAGCTGAAGCAACTTTAGTTCAGGTGTAATATTCTCCTTACGTTTCCAGGACGCTTTACAATATCGACTGGCACAACTCCAATGCCAAGAACCCTTATGGCAGCCATGATCGGCCACCATTTTGAATCCGAAATAGTAAAAGTGCAAAGTCCGCAAAAATCCAGTAGTGCCAGTCTCCCGTGTGCCATGAAGTTAGGCAATTGTGGAGAGCTCTTCACTCCTCGACGTCCATACGCGAATGAGAAATTTTTTTGTTTTGGCCCGTGATGCTTTGTGTGCTGTGTCCAACCCCCCTGAAGTGGGAGGACCCTAAAAAGGGAAGAAAACTGTGTTTACAGAATGTGGACGCTAACACACCGCTTTCCAAGCAAACCAAAATGTGGATAGTGAACATGTGTCATATGGCCTCGACCGAAGAACCAAATAACTAAATTGTAAATCATAATAAATATTGATTAGAGTGCCTGTACTAAACCCGTGAAACAAATAAGTACTTTAAGCATTAAATAGTGATAATGAAACAATAGAAAACAAAGGATTTTGTATGGAATAGTAATATTGTTCACAGGTTTAGTGTGTGCACTCTACTGCTAGGATAATTTTGATTAATTTAAATATTGATGCAATAAATTTTAATATAGATATATAAGTTTACATTGGGACATGAAACTTGAACTAGAATAAAATATCAACATTTGCTACTAATTCTTTGTATTGTAAAGATATATAAACATTGTAATATAAAACTTGAATTACAATAAAATATGAACTCCCTACTACTTATTTGTATTGTATAAAATTATTATTTCAAAAGTGCCCATGTTTATGAACAACCAGAGTTATACTTATATTTTACTATATAAAATTTATCAATTTATTTACTCATAGCTGTCTTGCAGGCTTTACTAATTTTGATGCTTGCTTAAAGCTCTTCCAACCATTCTGTTCGTAAAGGTTGATACCACGCTCAATTCTCCTTGTCAATACCTCAGGAAGAAAAGCATTCCTATAAAAATAATCTAACCTTGGTAGCACTTCCTGATACCACCACTTTTCATTAAAGTAAACCCTTTCAATAAATATTGCTTCCCCCCCAAACCAAACTGCAAAGTCCACCCACTCAATGTTGCAGACAAACATTTGTCCCTGTACCTGGTAATAATATTTATGTTTCAACTTAAGCTTTGTTATGCCTTCCCCATCAACACCTAAACAAAAAGTGTCATCCTGACAAGCTCCCACGACTGTCATCCCCCTCTTTGAAAAAGGGCACTTGACTTCAAGACCTCCAATTTTTTTCCCTTTAGCCATGGGGTCAAACACTTTACTATCTAAGCTTGCTCCAAAACCTGGATGTTTTATCGAAATTATTGTTCCAACTTCAAAAACCTTCAGGTCTGCATTGCCTTCCTTTGCCTTTGTTGCTACATAACATGAAATTGCATCTTTCTCATGTTGGATTCCATATTCTAAGGCAGGTGTTGGTTTTTGTTGACTTTTTATGTACATTATTGCCTTTAGAAGCTTGTCTGGTTCTTTTTGCCTTCTAGCAGCTGCATGAAAATTGGAAGCTGTCAACTTGGTACGTTTAAGTTCTTTCCAATTTTCATTGCTGCTTTGTCCTCGTGTGATTCGTTCAATAGTATCAATTTCAGCATCTGTTATATGTTCTTGATAAGAAGAAATCATTGACTTGAAGGCAGCAGTTGATATGTCAAAGGTTTTTTCTTCTATTGCAAAGTCTGGTGCACTTTCTGGAACCATTTCAAACATGCTCTCAATTTCAACTCCTTCACAGTCTGCATTTGGGGATATATCATGAAACAGAAAATAGCAACTTGCACTCAAATGTGAACTTAATTTCGAAGACAGTTTAGTGAGTGCCTCAGAATTGACTTCACGCTGCGAAGGGGCTCTAGGATCATATAGACTTGATTTGGGTACATTGCTTGCTTCTTTACCAAACCGAAATTTTCTTATATTTATATCATCCACTGGCTTTGGATCAATTTTAATGTTCCTTGGAACGTTCCAACGGCAAAGCCTTGAAGTGCAAGACAATGGCTCTGTATGTTCTCTTAAACCTTGATTGCAGAAATTTTCCACAGCAAACAGAACTCCACCAACGTGGTTGCAATGTCCCAATCCATTAATTCCTCTCCTAGTAATAAACAAATAATAGAACATATTCAGATATTTGTTTTGCTATAGTTACTATTTATAAATAAAATTTTGGAAGTTTAAAAACTTCCAACCACATTTACACAAGGAAAATATATTATAATATCTTATTTGTATAAAGTCATGAAATTATAAATTTCATCTACATATATGAGAACACTTACCCTGCTGGACATTGACAAACAGCTTTTAAAACATCACCAAGATGAGTGAATGATAATAAGACGTTGTACTGGATCTGTTTCATTGAGGCTAAAACCTCACCCTTTACATAAATCGGACCATTCGAAGAGTCACTGACACACAACTTCTTAATGTGTCCCTCTTTGAAAAATTGAAAAGCCTTCAACTTTTTGTATCCAGATGTGCGTATCGATGCATGGTTATACTTCTGTGTCTTCGACACAAGGTAATCATAGAGCTGGATAAAGTTGAAAGGTGGTAGTTTCCTCAAATCTAAACTCCACGAACACGACGTAGTCTCAGCTTCTAAACGTTTGTAGGTTAAATCTTCATGAACATTTTTCGTGGAGGACGTTGAAGAAAGCACAACTTCAGGCAAGGAACCATCTTGAATGTTCGACGAAGAGCTTGTGCATGGCCTCTCAAGCAGTACACGACAACGAAGAAAAAGGTCTGCCTTTTTGCCAGTGGTAGGTTGGCCTGCATCGCTCAATAACTTTTTTAACCCTTGAACTTTGAGTTTCTCGAGAGCTTTAATGCTAATCGGCTGATTTTCGTCGCCCGAATCCATCGCAATAAGACATATTAAGAGTATATAAAGCATCAACATGAAAGAAACACGTGTGGTTCTCGATGTAAACACAGTGTACCATACAGGCATAGCCTCGTTGCTATGTTTGTCTCGTTCTGATGCCTGCGCCCGCATGACGTTTGTTCAGCGATCTCGAGAACGTGAAACTGGACTATTATGAATACGAAAAACTGAAGCACTACAACTATCACAGGTCAAATATTGTCAAAACCAAACGCTTGTGCTCGGATGGTTACAAAACGGCCAAGCGAAGATGTAACAAAAGTATTCAAAATAAAACTTGATACGGATTACAGGTAACACCATACAAGGCCCAGGGGGGATATAAAGATACTAAGTTATAGTTGTTGGGCTATGCCACACCAAAACACTACCGAATTTCCATATATTTGCACTGAGAGAATTAGAGCAAAACTTATGCTGAACCATGCCAGACTCGGCTCTCTGGCCATATCTCCATCATTCTCAAGAGAAAAATTTTGAGCGAGACTAATTGCTGAACCATGCAAATTTAAACTTTATAAACTGAAGTCCAAGACAACTGGGCTCCCGGCTCTCTGGCCCCAAATCTAGGTATGGAAAGTTGAAAATATTGAGCGAAATTAGCCTGGAGCTTGGGAAGCATCCTGTTGAGGCGGTTGAGCTTGTAGGGCAGCGTCAATAGCTGCTTGATCGGCTTGAACAGGTATTTGAGCCATTGTCAAATATGGGGGCAGTGATGAAACGTCAGTGAATAACCAGTTTTTCTTTTTCTTCATGTTGAACGGAACTGAGCTCAAAAGTGACTTCAACGGGGCAGAGAAGAAAGGGTAGTGGTAGTGAATAATGAATTCCATGAGACTCTATGATCCATATCAAGCTCAAACTTTTGATAAATGTTTCCTTTAAGGCTTTGTATGCTTCAATTCTTTAGTGAGAATAGCAACTAAATGATTTGCTTGAGTGACATGCAGCTGCAGCAATCTGTGTGACATGACTGTTTCTTCCTAATAAGAAAATAATATCTTTCCAAAGTCACTTCATTGACTGCAAAACAATGGTTGCAAGTGGAGTTTGTGCAGGTTTTCATTATTACAATTTTTTCTCAATTAACCTTGACTTGGAACTATTGTTTCTTTAGTGGTTACTCGAGCAAATTCAGGGAAGGTCTATTAAACCAACAGATCCAGCCATAACTAGCCCACCTAAAAATAATAGTCTGCTCCCCCGGGATTGCATGGTAGAAATACAAAGTGCATTTTAGAAGATCCAGAGCTATCACAAAATGGCTTTGCAAAATGGACATCATAATATCATCAATTTGAATGCCATAATACACAAACTTATAGTTAAAGACCCAGGCAATAAATAAATATTGTATTGCACAACTAGAACCCAGATTTTCTTCATTTGTGTGGTTTTCCAGATAATCAACATAATTTCAGTAGTCTGTTTATATGTATTAATTGAATCATCATATTCATGATTATATTTGTGGTTTCCCCCCCCCCCCCCCCCTTTTCTTTATTATCTTTACATCATTTGTACTGCTTTATAAAAAAATTTTGGATTAGCCCATGAAGATACTTACGTACTGGGAGATGAATAATAATTACAACCAATCTAAATAAGAATTAGGATGAAATTCCAGAAGTTAGCAGTCATGATCCTCAATACTACAAATCAGCAGAGTGGGATAACTAAGCTTGTATTGAAACAATTCTGGATACCATGAGTAGTATGGGTGGTCTATATATACTGTTAATAATCCCTCACCAATGCTACAATAGGTTTGTGACAGGAGGCCTATGTCGGAGTCCTGACAAAGCTAGTATGTGAGCCAAGTTTGTTTGATGTGTTGCTCTCTCCTATTTGCTATGAGGTTTTTTTCCTGGTTCTCCAGTTTTCCTCCCTCTGTAAAAATCAACGAGAGTCGAGAGTTGTGTGTATAATATTCAGATGTAGTAATAAGGAGTGTTTTAATTTTAGAAAATCAATACTTTTATTAAACACTTCATTTAAATTATAGCTTATATATATATATTTATAGAATGATATCAACAAAATTAAAAAGTTTTTAAAGGTTAAATAAATTCTTCAGAAATTATGAGAATAATTAGAAAACTCTGGGGGGGAAAAACAGAATGATGCTAGTCAGCTGTCAGTTCAGCTAACTGAACAGATACAAAAATCTTTATAATTTTGATTGAACAAATTTCTGTAGTTTTGATTCAAAAAATTAAGTTTATAGTGCAATGAAACTTTCCAAAAATACATAATATTATTTCCACTTTTTCTGATGGTGGTGCTTTTTAAAATTAATTTTTATTTCTTAAAGCCAATGGCAGTCATCTTTGGGTTCTGTATATTACTATCCTTGCTAAATCTTTATAGTCAACAGTAATTAACAAATTCCATATTGACCCATATTCCAGGCCAAAAGCTCTCACCAGTGTGGCAAGTAATAATGCCATTTGCATATTAAGGAGCAACAACACACATGACCAATTCACCAGTGCACTGCCAACTTATTTCTCTGTATCAGAAGCAGTTGCACATCTCTCATCTGTGATAAAAAACATCATTGTGGGGGATTCATTTAATGTGGACTTTGCAAATGAAACCCCAGCTGTTCCACTATCATCAGTTGCATTCTTTTTACAAATTTGTTTATACTTTTATACAGTATGTTGTGTGTTGTCGGGAAAGGAAATGAAATTCTTCTGATGGACAGTCAGCTGGATGGACAAGATGATATACAATCACTTTATTCTAATTGACAGTTCAAAGTTTATCGAATTTTTACCAAAATAAGCTTATACAAGTTTAGTGTTCTCTTTTTTAATTGTCAAACAAAAATGGAAAATCAAACGATCTATTTATAATTTCAAAGTAATATAGACTAACTTACCTTTTTTAACTCACTTTCTTCTTGTTCCATTTAGCTAGTGACCGGATGTGTTAGGTAGAATATTAACTGGAATTAATTACAACTGTATCTATCTAGACTCAATAAAAAGGTATTATATGTTTCACATTTATAGTAATAAATATGTATTACTTACTTCTACTAGATAACCATATCCTGTGTTTTTCTGACAGATTGATGCACTGACTCTGTAGTCTAGGCTTTCTGAACCAGGAAAGTGATGTCTGTCTTTTTGGGGGCTTTAGTACTGACAATACCATTAAAGTTTTCATTGGCTTGTGTTGAATTCAGGTGAGCTAACTTGTTTGCTTGAGCTTGGTATTTAGTGAAAATATCTCTTATACTCTTCTGAAGCTCATAACCCCCTCAGGGGTTTTCCATAGGGCAGTGAAGGAAACTTGTTGTTTCTGTTGTCTTTGTGCGTGTGGAGAGAAAATATCTTATTTTTCTTTGGCATCAATAAACAACCAAAAATGGTCGCCATCTTGGAAATTTGATCTTACGGTGCATTCTGGGACAGGCTTCACTCCTCCTCTGATCTATAGTTGGAGTGAGGCTACTTATGTCTCCTGTTAGAATGTAGTCTACCACAGGCTTTGTGAAGCACTTTGGCCCTGGGAATCCTTGTTACAACCCTATAGCTGTTGGTGTACCATAAAAATGAAATTCCTTCACATTTAGGGCTGAGATGTTGTGTTGAAAGGTTCCTTCACACAATAATCTTGACTTGGCAGCAAAGTTTACCAAAGAGAAAAACACTCTCTCAAAGGTCCACCATGGTCAACAGCAGGCTCGCCAATAAACTGCACTTTCAGTGGTTTGGTCAAATCATCTGTCTTCATCTGCTTCCTTTTAAAAAGTGCATCATCCCAGACAGCGTTTCTCCTGATCTTCAAGCGCATAAATTCACTACTGTGCAGTTCTTCCTTTCTCTTTTCAGTTAATAGGCCTTGAAGTGTGTGGTCTGATGAAAATGTGCTAGCTGTTTTATCTGGAATATGCATGTCATCAAAGTTATCATCATGATAAATGGTGGTATGATCATCAAAGATATCCGCATTCTCAAGCAAAGATGCATAGGCATCATTCAGAGACAGCTCAGTCTGATTTATTAGAAGGTTGGCAGCGTCTTCATAAGTAATGGTTGACTCAATAGCTTCCTTTATCTATGCTTCGTCTCTTTTCGGAAACATATCTTTCAGTCTCCTGATGTTGTTTTCAATCATGGAAGGCTTGCTACTGGCTCCAGAGGAAACAATGGTAAGGGTACCTCGTTGCTGGGGCTCTTTTGTAGTGGGTGATGATGATCCCTGAGTATTCGAGTACCTTGTGAGCCAGTAGAGGAGGATGTAGACTTTGAAGCAGATGTACTCTTAGGATTATCTTCAGGATCAGAATTACCAAACTCCGTGTCATCACTATGTCCATCTAGCAATCCTCTCTCAATCAAGTACAGAGAAATGCGGCTGTAAGGCTTCCCAATATCCTCCTTGTACTCAACGAGCTGTAAGTGTAAGCACTTCTTTGCCATCATGGTAAAGGAGTGCATAATTTTCGTAGGGCTGGAAATTCCTATCATATGCAGCATGTTTCTCAATTCCTTTCTTAAGAAGCTCTTGCTTACGGATGTCCGTTGGCGCAAGAACTATCATAGCTTTTCCTTTAACAGGCTTCAGTTCTTACAACACAATTGTTAAAAAATACTTCTCATTCTCTAATGGTTAATTTTCAGTCAACTTCCTTGTCCACTTCAGATCTAGCCTAGTCTTCCAGTAATTGCCTATAATTAAACAAACAACGAAATATTGTGTGACATTTAGCATCTGATTTTGACTGTGTTATTAGGTAAAAAAAGTCTCGTTAGTAAACAATATACAAGCATGGCAATGATCTCAATTTTTACCTGAGAGATATTGTGTTGAAATAAATTGGGCAGACATTGTGTTACTACAGGACGTGTCGCATGTGGATGTTTAAATTTTCGACTCCTTCCCTCAATGGTAAATACTCAACTCCGATGGATCTAAGATGTTTTCAAGATGTCCATTCTTCACGTAATCGTTGATTCTATTTTTAAAGGTGCTGTAATACGAGCAACAAAATCGTGCAATAATAAATCATTGTGCATCTCATTGTGCTGGATAAGTAGACGAAGTATGTAATTGATACATGTACCAAGGAAAGAATGGCTGGCTTTGAAGAACTATTGGATAGGGTCCAATTACCACTGCTTTTGAATATACACCTGACGAATGCACTCAAGATGTGTTCTGAGTCAATAAGAAATCTGTTTTATAAAGTACATGATTCACATTTATTATAATCTATGGCATACAGATTTTACTATACCTACCGGCATTCAATACAGTGGCCTTTGGTAGAGTGACATTGGTAAGCATTCCATAATATACTAGAACCAGTAATGTGGAGCTAGATAAGGAGGACAGGTTAAGTTCTTATTGAATATAAGTCTGTTTCTTCAACCAAATTGTTATTTAATGACCAAGCTTTTGGCTGCATGGCCCATCCTCAGGGTACAAATGTTATGTTCTGTCAGGTTATCCATAAGGCTGCATTCATAATGTATGACGGGGGATGGGGGGTAGGTGAAATTTTAAATTTCAATCAATTCATTCATTTATTCAAGACATAATATCTTTTTTTCTCCATATGGATTACATTTTCATTCTACAGTAAATCAAATAACCTGTTATTTCCTTTTTATCACATGTACACTGATGCAGACAAAATTTTGGAGGTCTTAACCTTAATATCAAAAGGGCAATCAGTATATATACCAGTCTCATTTTTGCTGATTATCATCATTATAATTTTTTAAATTTACTGAAATGACAATTGATTTGACAATAGTAATTTGGGTGATATAAAACATTAGGAAACATATTTTTCAAGTATGTAATTGTAGATTTCAGAGATAATAACTTAGTATCCCAATTTGGAAAGACTGATGTCGAAAAATATATTTTTGTTAAAAAGGCTTTAAAAGAGGCAGAAATAACAAAACCTGATTTTCAACAACCTTCTCAATCAATTAAGCCAATTTCATTTCACTAATCTAGTGTGAACAAAAGTATCATGTACAAGAAAATTATGTCAGTCCAAACCGCACAGCCTCCACTGCCATGGCACAGCTCCAAGGTTGAAGTAGTGCATGTACTCATCCCTGATTGCCCTTGCTTCAGTAGAGTAATTATTACTACAGGAAGGATTGAAGTCAATCCAAGATGATGGCTGTGATTCACTTCTCCAGGGGGCAGCAGTTATGTTACCATTTGAATCCTCTTCATCTGTCGCTCCATTTGCACTAAAAGAATAAAGGGAAATGACCACTTTCTTAGTTATCATTTAATCTTTGTCAACTAATAGCACCTTTACATGAGTATTGTTTTTGAAACAAAATTTAATCAATAGATAGAATACCTTAAGTAATTATGTAATGTCAGTGCTGCTAGAACCAACCATCTCACTGTCTGAGGAGGAAGCTGGATGGAATTTCGAAACAATCTCCATCTGTTTGCTAGCAACCCAAAGCCATTCTCTGAAATTCGTCTCATGTGAACACACGTTGGTCGTTTGAGAGACCAGAATTAGGAAAAGGCTTCATGAGGTAGCTTGTCAGAGAGAAGGCATCATCTCCAGTGAGCATGTAAGGCACTGGTTTCTGTCTACCAGGTAAGGGCCTAGGTGGAGGAAGATTTAAAGGGTTTTGAACACGGTTTTGCAGAGCAAGCCGTAAGTCAGCGTTCTGCCAAATCGCTGCATTGGATGAGCGACCATTTGTGCCAACACTAGACCAAACGCATTGGTAATCGGGACCAAAAACAGCAAGTAGCATAACACTATTGTTGCCCTTATAATCGTAGTAGTGGGATCCGGAGTTGTTTGGCTGTTGGATATTTATCCGTTTCCCGTCTATTGCTCCAATACCGTTAGGAAAATTCCATCTGGAATTGAACTTTTCAGCTATCTTTTGCCACTCTTCTTCGCTATTTGGAGTCTTGAAGTACTCTGATGCCATGGTCTTGTATAAGGCTTCACACGTTTCACATACAATGGAGGATATCATTTGTCTGGAAATCCTAAAACTATATTCCAATGAATGAAAACTCTCGCCAGTCGCCAGGAACCTTAGAGTTACAGCCAGTCTCTCGTCGGGCTTAATTGAAGACCGACATAAGTTAATTGGTGTCAGTTGTTCTTTCTTGGTGATCAGGGGGCTTACTTTCTCGACAAGATACAAGAATTGATCTTTGTTTACACGAAAAAAGTCGCGATATGCCGTGTGGTCTTCCAGTTGTAACTCCTTCACAAGCTGGTGAAAAACTCCTTTCTCTTCTCTCCTGGCTATTCATTCTCTCATGTATATATTTCTATTAATTTTTCTCGGTAAGTTTTCGTCAAATTCATCAATTAAAAAGCCCAAAAACAACACCGACGCAACTATCTTGCGATGAGCAGCCTCGGCCGCCATCTTTGTTTTCAAAAGGCAAGTAATATCAACCAATCAGATCACGAGATTCGTCATCCTAGCCGGCAACCTGCAACATCGCTTTTGCTCTGCAACTTGCAATGTAATAATGTTGCGCGACAAGTTGCACGATTTTGTTGCTCGTATTACCGCACCTTAAAAGGAGAAGTGGCAGAACTACAAACTTGAAATTTCCAACCAAAATCATGATAACGATCAATGCGACGTTGTGTACGACCCCAAACTAACCTTTGAACACACGCAGATTTTGTTGGTAGATTTTTCAGGGAATCACCACGGCAGGATAGCCAAAACTTCAGTTCTTTTACTCTGTATGTGGATAACTTACTCAAATCTAGTTCAGCTCCAGGTATATCTTCAGCTTTGAGCTTGTTATTGTCTCCTTTCGCCGGCGAAGGTAATCTGATGTCACATAGCGACATGCTGTCAGATTGGCAATCTCGCAATTTTTCGGGCTTTATTAGAAAAATATAAATTTAATATAAACAGTGAAAGTAATTTTTGAAACTATACATTTATTTACAGTGATGAAAATGTTATACACTCAGCTGCAGACTGGGACTGAATTTAATTTAAAACCTTGCGGTGCCAAGCCATTATTTTAACGCCAATATAATTCCTCCACCCCCACCCTAGGGCTACTTCTATTGAACGTCCTTAAAGTGGAACTCCACTATATTGAAACGTGTTTTTTTACAGAGGACGATGTACATTGCATAACCAAACACCAATCTTTTGATATCGTTTGCACACATCAAGAAGTTTTGCGACTGTGTTAATCTCTATGCACGACGTTTGTTCCAATTCCTTGTCAGAGCTGGTAAAATACTTTTAGGGATTTCATTAAAATTTCAAGTAAGGAGATGGATTACTTAATATAGACAGCTGTATCAATGAAGGGGCCAAACAATTGGGATGGCAAAAGTAGGCGGCTCAGATATGGAAAGTAGATGCCGGATTTCGCCGGTTGCCGGCTTCTAATGAAATGCCTGCAAGAAATGAATTGTCACAGAACCTTCATCATAAAAACTAGAAATGAAAATTTGCTAAGCTATAAAATAGAAATATTTATTATGAAATACTTTGATTATTTATACTTATTGTGTTTTATTAATAAACAAGCAACTTTGTAATTTTTAAAATTGTTAATTTGTCATGTATGGTGCAGTATGGAAGTGGGAGTCAGTAAAGAACATTGACATTCTATTTCCCATTGCAGTTTGAAACATTCCAATCTTTATAAGTAACAAATAATTGAGTATTTGACTATAAAGAAATTCATATCCTATTAGCTTGTTAGAGTGCTTACAATATACCTGTAAAAAAACTTTTTAGGAAACTATACATTTCATTCAATCTTGTCAGTAACGTTGTCACAGATATACTGTATGCACTATAATAGTATGCAAGGCTCACTGGGAATTCGAAGGAGAATATGTAGAGAAAGAAACGCTTTCACCTGTTTCTGAGTTAACATATTAAATTACTTATTAAATCAAGAAACATGTCTCTGTACAACTACACTCTTCTCTGGCCTTTCTTCTGGTGCAATTCTTCTACAAAACCTCTCTGGAAGGGGAGCAGATGGCATCTTTTTGCTTTCGATTCTGGCATGGACTACATCTTGCATCATGTTGTAAACATAGTCATATGACTTCTTCTCAAGAACAGGTTTTGCGACCCAGGACTTACTTCCTTTGGGAAAGACAACTTTATACATCGGGTTTCCAGTTGAGGTAACAGCATGGTTTCTTCCAATGTTGTAGTTGTGGTCAAGTGCTGCTAGCTGGGTTCTTGCTACCATTCCCTCATAACTGAACTGCTGACGCTTTGGGAGGTACTTTAACATAAGGGAATGGTAGACTTCCAATGCTCCTGTGTGGTGGAATTCTGTCAGCTTCTCCAGATCCTTTAACAGCTTCTTGTTCAGCACAACTTCTTGCAATGCTTTGTGGGCAGGAGATCCCATCTTCAGCCATGGTACTGCCTTTGCCTCTTCTCTTGTCAGCTGGTGATGGGCACATTTCTTGAACTCGGTGCAACCACCCCAAGAATGCTTGTTAGCAATGTGGTGAACTATAGACATCCACTTCTCCATTAGCAATACCTAACTGCCTTCACAAGTTGATACACTCTACCATAGGTGGTTCGATACAGACTGTATCCATGGAAAGAGGAAGTCACAGTCCTTTGTCTTAGCTTTAGCCGCAAGCTTCTTAGTGACCCACTTTGCAAGGTGCCAAGTGTCATACTGTCATACTGTCATACTTGTCCTTCTATTTCATCTATGTAGGTTTTGAGGAACTCCAAAGTTTTTCTTTGTTCTTCATCAACTTCTCCCTCCAAACGAAATGATGCTTTAACCTCGGCTCCGCTGAAAACTCATTCAGCTTCTAGTGGGAAGCAACTAACAAGATGTAAAAGGCGTGTATCAGACTTTCCTGCTCATGCATCTGAACAGTAATCAGAATTTACTAGTTATAATAAAAATTGAAATAATCCTAGGAAAGAGGCAGGTAAGCACTGCTATGTAATTGATTGAAATAGAATAGTATCTCTCTCGCACTAGAATATTGAACACCAAACAGTCGACATGCCAAATGTTACCCGAAAATTTTAACAATTGAGAGAACCCTAACAATGCTACTGAGTAATTACATAGAAGTGATTGTGCGGTGGCATTTGCGTCTCTCCCTGATGCTGTGAGGGCCTTTAGTATGTCTTCTGCAGAAGCATCTGGACAAATTTCTTCTAAAACTTGTGCTTGACTATCAATCCAACCAGAAGTATGGTTAGAGCTAATAGATAGGTCTGAACAACTGCTTTTGTAAAAAAGACAAAAACCGAAAAGTTTCCGTGCACTCCTACAGCTATCTTTCACTTAGGGAAATGAGGCGGTGGGCAACATTTTATTGAGCTCCATTAATGGGGTGGGCTATCAAAGAAATGGGACAACTTGGAGGGTTTTTCATTTTTGCCCTTGAATCCAGGTGGGTCACACAAAAATAGTCTTCCAGTAATCTGATTTTGCCCGCCCACTCTTATTTCATCTTGAAGAAGTGGTTGGGGGGTGATAACTTTGCTGGCTGATGATTAGGGTGTGCATTGGTTGCGGGGGGTAGCTTTTATAGCTTTCCATGTGTTTTTGCCCAACCACCTCCCCCACCTTGGAAAGAATGATGAACCACAGGTGTGCTATCACCTGAAAATGGTAGCTATATACTTACCTGGGTAATGGAAACAGTTACATTTTCACTTTGGTGATCACTATCGCAATCCAGTACTTCAATGGCTGGTTTGGGTGATGTTGGTGTGGCCTCCATGTCAAACAGCATAGAATCTAAAGTTTGCTGTTTCTGTGAGGACACAAGTTCAGTATGATTAAATAACGTAGTTGAAAGAGAACTATTTGCTGCTAGACACAGGAAGGATACAGTTAGCTCAAAACACTCACTTTAGCAATTTGGATTACGGCTTGATGTTTCTCCTCAATGTGGTCTCTCATGGTGACCATTGGTAACTCCAGGCCGCACTGGAGGTATCAGGCGCCAAACGTTTCAAAACTGATAAAACATGCAAGTATAAAGAAAACCTTGTCCATATAAAAAAAAACAATACAGATACAGAAATCCAAGCAGTTGAAAAACATTCAAGCAGTAAACACCCGTGCAATAATTTTTAAAAACCGCGCAAGTATAAAAAACGGTGCAAGTATAAAAAGCGGTGCAAGTATAAAAAACCGTGGAAGTATAAAAAAAAACCGTGCAAGTATAGAAAACTGTGCAAGTACAAAAAAACGTTTTTTTGTAAAAGCAGAATATTATATTTACAAAAATTGCAAATACATATATTTTCTATTTACGTTTTCATGTATATATATATGTTCTGGTATAGAAAATGAAGTATTGATTAACAAGGAATACATTGCTATACGAACTGCTTCCGTGTAGTTTTATGTCAATGAATATGTGTATGAAAAGCACTAAATAATATGGATAATATGACATTATGGCATGAACTAAAAAAACTATGTTTTCTTTGTTTGAAACAACCATTGCATTGAATTGCGATGTCTTTCGTCTCTCTTCCTCTGCCGAGGCTGCTGTCAAATCGAATACTCTTTGAATCGCAAAATTCGTCGAAGGCCCTTGTGAAATCATTTGCATGAAATTCCAATGTTTCTGCAGTTGTAAAACTATTTAACGTAATTCTATAATTAAGATTCTCCACCGCCTTGGAGAACACTTTTCTACACATTGCTGCATTATATAGAAATCTTATTATTGGGTTAACTTTGACAAAACATTCCTTGGTATTGAAAACTGCTTTGCCAAAATTAATTTTTCTAGTATGGTCGCCAGAGTTGATGGCGAGTAATCTGTGAAAATAAACGGTTCTCGGAACCGCCTTTAACAGAAGTCAAATTTCATATAATTACCATGCATCCTCTTTGACAATTGAATTTTCATATAATACATATGGAAATTTTTTTTCAGAGGAAAGCGGATATCTTAACAAAGATTAGGACTTCAGACAGTCCAATACGCCTAATTTTTGCTACTGAAGCCTTTGGCATGGGTGTGGATACATCTGACATAAGAAGAGTAATCAATGCAGGACCCCCATGCAACTTAGAAAGTAAGAAAAACAATCATATTTTATCTTAATATTCAAAATTATAAAACAAATAATATTAATCAAGTATTTCACAGTTGTACAGTTTTTTGTACTGTACTGTATATGGAACACTGATTCTAAACAATAATTATAATACATATTTTTTTAATGAATTTAAAGGAATACACTGTCATTTACTGTCATTTACTGTTATTTTTTGTTCTTATTTTTTATTTAATTAAATATTATAGTGCAAATCAAATAACCATGGGTAGCTGAAATACTTCAGGAATGTTACTATTAATTGTTATTTGGCCAATCAGAGATGGCCCAGCCCAATCCTACCTCATGATAAGAACTTTGCTTCTGATTGGACAAGAATACAATTCTAAAATATTGTCAGTGCCCTTGGCTTTTCAATTCCCACTGTAAAAATTAAAAAATTCTTTTAAATTAGCATACAGTCAAGAGACAGGGCGTGCAGGACGTGATGGGAACCCAGCACAAGCAATGCTCTATTATAACAATGAAGATCTGGGTAAACAAAATATTACCATGGAAGGAGTACTGCATATTGAAGACGTGCAGGAGAGAATACCTGGCCAATTACTTTGGAGAAGTATTGGTTGAGAAATTAGTTCTTCACGATTGTTGTAACAACTGTGCAAGTAGTTGTGTGTGTGACTTGTGCATCAACACTATTTCACCAGATATTGAAGAGGATCTATTGAAACCTTTCCATGATGAATCAAAGAAAGCTCTTGTTCAGTCTGCTTTGAAGCAGTAGTTTGATGCTGTCAATGCCATGAAAGAAGAGGAATTTCCTCTTGATGTAACTCTGTACTTTGGCTTGACAGATGACGTCCTAGTTGATATATCAGAGAACTATGAATACTTCAAATCAGTTGACATCTTTTCTGTAAGACATCCACACATTGACTTGGAATATGCCACTCAGATAATAAACATTCTTATCCATTTTAATACAGAAAGTGACAAGACAAAGGAAGACAAGTAATGACTTCCATACTTTGAGGTTTTATATTTGCACATGGATTTAATTTCCTAAGCTACTAGCATGAATGGATGTGCGATACCTAACCCATGTACGAAAATGGCCAGAATCAAGTGATTGCAGCAATGAACACTTAACAGTTTTAAAATGTGCATGTGTTCGTCCTGGAGTACATTTAAATGGTGATATGCCTCTTAAATCAGCAATCATGCTTTGTTCATCAGATAGTTTTGATGCTGTTCCATGTTTAGTTGTTCTAACTAACACTTGAACTTTTATCAAAATGCTCAGCAATATCACGAATTCCTGCTAGTGCACATGTATGTCTCTATGTTAACATTAGGTTTGTTGCTAACCATGTGCTTAAAACGTTCTTTAAATTTTTTGACAATGTATTCCATTTTTAAATCAACGGGTATGTGGGAATCAATCTTTCCCTGGATGTAACGCACTTATCAGACGTTAGGGTACACAAAGCTTAAGTGAAGTCATAAAAACCCAGTATTTTGAACACGTGGTTGTAGTTTTAATCGACAAATGACACGGTTAGACGTGGTTTGACACCAAATTACATGGTTTGAAAACTACAAAACAAAGCAAGGAAAATAGGGTTACAAAACTACAACAAATACAGAGAAATTACAAACAATTATCTAGAGGAAATCCTTACTTACATTACTGGGCCTTTGGTTACGAATACAAGTCGAGAAATAGAAATAAAACGTAGAAAATATAGCAACGAAATTATATTGTTCGCACATGGGTTCTTCGTCCAACGTCTTGCCTCCGGCGCGACTCCACTGACTGAAAGTGTAAAAAAAATAACCTGAACAAATTATAACAATATTAACGACAAAACAGTACTGAGTCAACAAACGTTCAGCTATTACATCCCGCCTCCAATGTGTTGCCACTGCGATGCATTTAAATACACGGATGGCTGAAATATTGATATCTTCAAGTGTTCATTGTTCATGGATGAGCCGTAGCAGCACCTGAGTTCGTTTACAGTTAACCGGCCAGATATTGGTTTCCTGGTTTTTATCTATTGCTTGAACCGAAGGAGCCAAGCAACTGACTTCTTAAGGCTATCCAATGATGAGTGTCGCTGTACTAGTAAATCAATGGGGTCTGCATCACCAGTAGCAACAGTGTAAACCTTGCGGTTTGGTTTGACTTCAACTGCATCTTCCAGCATTGAGCATTTCGCAAAACTGGTTGTGTTGGCCATTCCGTCCTTTCTTTCCACAGGAAAGATGGACCATGGATCCATCTGGAGGTGGTCACCACTTCAACTGCCATCATACCACGGGAGGCATCATCGGCCGGGTTTGAATCTGAATCAACGTACCTCCACTGACTTGCGGTCGTGTGCTCTTGTATAGCAGCAACTCTGTTAGCAACGTAAGTCTGATACCACTTGTCTTCGTGTTGAAGGTACCATAGGACTATCATGCTGTCTGACCAGTAGACCGATTCCTGAAGTGGTACTTGGAGCTCTTTCCGCAATAACTTTTCAAGCTTCACTGCTTCATCAGCGGCCGCCAATTCCAATAGAGGAATGGTGGTAGGTTTAAGTGGGGCAAGTCGAGACTTTGACATGAGGAATGAACAATGGAGGGTTCCATTATTATCAACCATTCTGAGGTATGATACAGCTTCAAAGCCCTGCTCTGAAGCATCTGCAAAATTGTGTAGTAATGCAGAGGCTGTTTCGAAACCCTTAGGCTTTATGCAACGAGGAATGGCAAAGTTCTGGATCAGTGGTAGATCTTGAGCTATTGGCACCACTGCTCCTTTATCTCCATTGGCATGGGATCATCCCAGCCAGATTTAATTCTGCAAAGTTTTTTTCCAGGAGTTTGTGTACACTCGCAATATACTTTTCGGACAAATCTGGGTTTTTCTGTTTATTTTTTTCCTGTTATTGATTTGTTTTGGTCGTCTTGTTTTGCTTGCTGGTTATTGTCGGTCTCTTCAGACTTATCCTGGACAATAACAGCGTTGTTGCCAGGAATAACAACGACAGCCTGATTATTGTTGTTCTTTGTTTGAGATACCGTTTCCGGCACACCCATCCCAGATTGCATTCCGATCATTCCTGAGCTGCCTTGCTCGCTTGTTGTACTAGCATTTTGCGTGGAATTAATAAGCAATGTATTCTCCCCAGATGAGCCCTTGTGTGTTACTTTACTTATACTTTCTATGTACATTTTTGCTTCAATGCCTAAAGTCATGAATACTTGTTGACGTTCTGCCATCCACTGTTCCTCTTTGTCATATTCTTCGTCATCTTCTATCAGTTGTGAAAATTCCTCGTGCTTCAGGATGAGGTTTTCAAAGGCTTGTTCTAACTTTAGTAAGGCTTCTCTTACCTCCTCAGCATACTCAATCTTTATGTTCTATCAGTGTAGTCAGTGCGTTACCGGCACGTGTCAAGGATGACTTGGCTGTGCGTCGACTCGTCTTCGCGGGTTTCTGATTATCACCCATATCTTTTCCACGGACAACTGGTTAGCCAAGAAATCGAATGTAATGTTTCGATAGAGAATTCACCATTGACTCGTCACAAATCATATAATGGCACTTTATTACAATCCAATATTATTCGATCTAAATGAATCACAAATCCTGTATTAATAATCTAAATCTGTATTGCTAATTGTTCGTAGTGTCCTTAATCAGTATTAGTGTATCAACTAAACTCATTTAAAGTACTTACTTCTGTGACGACTTATTTAAAGACATGTTAGCCAGTAAAATCCGGTTGTTTCATGCTTCTAATCACTACACTTTACAGTAAAACGCGTCGAGTCCATGTGCTACTAAAACTGAAAGACTTATCTCCATATATCCTATTACACTAAATAAACAGTGATTGGCTGCAATTCAATATGATGTAATCATTGTCAATATTTAAGGAGGCTCCCTAGAGTTTACAGGTATTTGGAGCTATAAGAGAAATCCTTTTATAGCAAAAGCATATCTGCATATCGATGCCTGATAGACCAACCACATTAAAGATTATGAGTTTAGGATTTGTTTGTGGTAGTAATGATCACGTACAATGTTACCATAGCAACGCTGCATCTGTCATAAAAAGGCCTATTTTTAACATTAAAAAAATAATAACTCGAATTTTCCATGGTCAATATTCTTCTAAATACATAATATAAAACCCCGTTGGGTTTTTTATAATATAACTGCAGCTTTAAAAAATCTTGACATCAGAACGTGAGATATTGAGAAATTTCGATTTTCCTGGATTAAAAAAAAATCTGATGTCAGGATTTCAGTAGCATTTTGTCAGTTGCCTTTTTACAACATTGTGAAAAAACTGTATACGTTTGGGAACATTTCACCATGTAATTTTGAGTTAATTTCATTTCAAAAATTCTTCAAGTTTAGTAGTTGCGCATGCGCAAGCATGCTCATTGCATTCTGAATAAATGAACTGTTTTGAACGTGCAAGTTTGTCAAAGTCGTATAAAAATCATTAAACACAAGGGTAGCTTTATTTGCTGCTGCTTCTGTTGCTACTGGTTTGAAATGATTGTTAATTCTGGATAAAATGCGAGTAGTTTTTGTGACTCTTGGTGCTTTGCCTCTGGACGTCGATGGAGGAAGAGTAAACCCTAGGGAGCCTCCTTAACTACATTATTAACGTAAACACAGGATTTAGCATTCCATGGACATTTGCATACTCAATTTTATACAGTGCTGCAATCACATGATTACAACACTGTGTGTAGCCTGCTGTGCAAGTGCAGAATGCAGCAAGAACTTTTCCCGAGTTAACCTGACAAATGATCCAAATCTGTTTTGGTGGATCTCTGATTTTTTGAGATGGAGAAACTTTACCTTTTACAAGAATTATATCACCAGTTAAATGTTTTGTTAAAAGGGTATGGACAAACCCAGACATAAAATATGAGTAAGCCTTCTTTGTCTTATACTGCCCCACATATTCAGCTTCAAAAGCTTTTTGCTCAAGTATAAATTGACAAACACTCCCAAGATGTACTAATGGCCACAGGGATATATCAGATTTCTACTCATGTTCTGGGATAGTTAATGGGTCCTCAGTAATGTTATGGATTTTTAGTAGCTGATTATAAGAGCTACTCAGTTTCTTTTTTTCTTTCAAATCACTTCTAGGAGGAATACCCTGTTCTTGTGGAATCAGAGCTCTTGCAGCAAGATCAAGCTTTGAACCTACAGTTGACAATCCCCTAGCTAGAAGGTAGTCATGAAGCTAGTCAACTGTTAGGTCCAGGAACTGAGAGATTTCTTTGTCAGTGCTGGAGGACATGTAGTTTTGGTTATTTTAACTAAAGAGTTATGACAAAGTGACGAGAGATTTCAAACTTTATTTGTTTACTTGCAGTAACGGTTCCTAGGTTACTAGGTTCCTAGGTTCAAAAATCCATGAAAATCGCATCCAAATTCACTGAAACATCACCAAGGCTTAGTAAAAATCATTAACTTCCTGATTGAATCGAAAAAAACACTGAATTTAGTTAGTGATCTGACAAAAAAAGCTTTAAATCGAGCATCATTTTCGAACACAACTATACTGTTTTCGAATAAAAAACGCTAGTACCCAGTCTCACTCCTAAAAGTTTGCCCCAATTTCAAAATGGTGGACGAAACCATGAAGTGGCTTATGATAATTCACTGCCTCTCTTTTCACTTGTGTACATCCTGTCACAATCTAAAAAAAGATGAATAAATAAACAACTCATATGCAATAAATTGAAAGAATTGACAGTGATTGTAATAATTTACCGATGATGATTTATCTTCCGCAAATTCAGCACACGTCCCCCACCACATTTTAGTAACAATGTCGCCATCTTGTTCGAATTTTAGATCGATATTGAAGTCATTTACCCATTTATCGCATGTCCTACGATATGCCGTAGTTCCAGAAGTTGTTCTAGTTTTCTTAGCTTGTGGCTTGCTTTCGTTTGTAGCCGCTGCTCTTGGAAAATACTTTGTTATATTAGACCTCGAGTCAGCCATTTAAATTTGCTTCCAGGAGGGACAAAAACTATCAAGGCGCTCCTTGATTGGTCACCTGACTGGTAGCCAGAGTTGACCTGGGTTCTAACTGACTAATTTTCAAGATGGCGTCCCAGATGTTTTCACTATTCGTTCCGGCCAAGAAAACGAACAAATCAACATAAAATAGATCTCAATCCACCTGGTAAGAGAAACATTTCTCACAAGTAACAAGAAGAAAAGTGAACTCGCATAAAAATTCGAGTTTATTTATTTTCTATCAGCAAATTGAAAATTTAACTCGCATTTTGCGAGTTGATGTTAGCGATTTTCGAGCCCTGTCTTGTTATAAAAGTACATATTTGCTGTCCAATAATCGAAGTCCTTGAAAAACGTTTTGTTATTGCAAAATTTCATTGTAGAACATTATAGTGTCAGAGAATTGTTTGAGAACCTCTCCTGGTACCTTAGTTATCATTGCATAGCAAACAAAACAACTTAATTGGTATTGACATACTTCACCATAGAAATCCACTCCCAAGGACAAATTTGTTTTGAACTAGCCTCAGGATCTCTGTTTGATTTGTAATGTTTCCCTCTTTACAGGATAGCATTGCTTCTTGAGCAAGTTCGTCCATTTTTGGGCAAACTTGAAAGGTGGGTTGGCTGTTATGCAGTCGAGATAAACTTTGAAGTTGAAGTTAACTTTATTTATACAGGGTAGCCCGTTCAGCCATAGGCTGGTATCCATAGGGGCCCTGTTCAATAAAATTACTTAATTACAATTTATTATTTACAAACTTATCAGTTTGGCTATACTAAGACTAATAATAATTATTTATAATAATATTCATAAAAATTTTACAATTATGTATTATAAAAATGTTTAAACTTGAAAATGAAAATTATAATTATTTTACAATAATCTAAAAAAGCTCTGTATTACAATGATCTTGAGATATAAACCGACTCCTTCAACAGACATGCCCCGGCAGCGCCGCCGCCATGATCAGTATCATCCAGTATCATCACCATCCACTGATGATGGCAGCATGACCGCCGAAACATGTCCACCAAAAGAGCCAGTCCATACCCAAAGATCACTGTATAATTCTTCTATGTATTATAAAAATAATTCCTAAGACGTTGTTTAAAAATAGATAAATTATTGCTTTCTTTGATATGATCATCCAGAGAATTAAAGAGCAAAGATCCTGAGTATTTAAAAGTTCTTTGTCCCTTAGTAAGTTTGCATTTTGGAAGGTAAATGTCTTTTTTACGCCTGGTATTATATGAGTGGAAATCAGAGTTTTTTGAAAAATAATCATGTAAATATTCTGGAACAAGTCCCTTAAGGCATTTATAAACTAAAGTACATTTATTAGTTTCTCTATGTGTTTTTAAGTCAATCCAGCCAAGAATACTAATGGCTTCTTTGGAATTCTTTCTTTGGATTACTATTCGTGCTGCTCTATTTTGTAGGCGTTGTAAACTATCAGAGCAAGTTTGTGATAGCTCCCCCCAAGCTGTGTCAGCGTAACTGAAGATAGGATTTACCACAGAGTTACACACATTTTGCTGCTTTAAGAGTGAGAAAAGATCTGATTCTACTAAGTAAACCCAGACGCTTGCTAACTTTATCGGATATCGTAGTGACATCTTTCCAGAAGAGATTTTCATCTAGCGTTACTCCCAAATATAGGAATTTTTGAACTTTATCAATAACGTTTCCTCCAATCTTGATGTTAAAGTCTGTTTGTGTTGCGAGTTTTTGGTATGTACCAAACAACATACATTTAGTTTTACTTTGATTTAGAATCAGTCTACCATTTTCAAGCCATCTCACAACGTTGTCTAGATCATCTTGTAATGTCTTTATTATAGTACTTTGGTTGGTGTTGCTGTAATAGATAACAGTGTCGTCGGCATACATGCTTATTTGAGATTTTGTTAAGGCTGTTGGTAGATCATTTATGTAGGCAACAAACAAAAGCGGTCCTAAGATAGAGCCTTGAGGTACACCGTAGCTTAGGCTGTTACTGGATGATAGATTTTTTCCATATTTTACCTTTTGACTTCGGTTTGTCAAGTAATTTTCGAACCACAGTTTACTATTTCCCCTGACGCCATAGTGATCTAATTTGTGAAGTAAACAAGCATAGTCAACCAGATCAAATGCTTTACTTAAATCAATAAAGACTGCGCCAGTCATCTGTTGTTTGTCCATATGTTCTAAGATGTAGTCGGACACATATGTGATAGTAGTTTGGGTTGAGTGGTTTTTCCTAAAACCTGATTGATGTATTGATAAAACTTTGTTTTTGTTGAGAAAATCGATGAGCTGTAATTGTACTGCACGTTCCATTAGTTTGGAGAGTAGAGGGAGCACCGATATTGGACGGTAGTTATTTGTGTCATCTTTTTTACCAGATTTATGGATTGGAGTCACTTTTGCTTCCTTCCATTCTTGAGGAATAGAACCAGTGGAGATAGTTAGATTAATAATAAAAGTGATTGGTTTTGCAATTTGTGAAGCTGCATCTTTTAAAAGTTTTGCTGGAATATTGTCCAGACCAGTAGCTTTAGATAGTTTCAGGTTTTGAAATTGTTTACGAACGAAGTCAGTTGTAATGTTATCAAGAATGAATTCGTGTTTCACTCTACTGGTCATTAACCTTGGAAGCGAGGAATTTGCAAAACGATTACACAGATTAACTGCTATTGATGTAAAAAACTGGTTGAATTTATTGGCTGTTAGGCTTGTGATTGGAGCGGATGATTTTGAACTTTTTGGAATTACTTCTTTCAGAGTTTTCCACATCGCCTTAGAATCTTTTTCGTTTGATAATTTATCAGTGTAGTGCTTAGACTTTTCATCTCTCATTTTCTTTGTGACTTTATTTCGAAGCCTTTTGTAGCTGCTCCAGTGAACTTCTTTATTGGTCTTGATAGCTTTTTTATGAAGTAAGTCACGCTCTTCCATTAACGATTTAATTTCGTTTGATATCCACGGTAGTGTTTTCGCGCGAACACGGCATGTAATCAACGGAGCATGCTTATCGGCAGTTGTTAAGAATAAGTCCTTGAAAGAATTTAATGCTTCATCAGGGGTATCGTTTAGTTCCACAACTCCCCATGGGATATGACCAAGATCGGATTTGAATGTATTTACATCGTAGTGTTTATAATTTCGAACTTCAATGACGGTCGGCGTTGCAGATTTAATTCTGTGTAACTTCCGAACACCAAAAATAGCGCAGTGATGAATTTAATGCTTCATCAGGCGTATCGTTTAGTTCCACAACTCCCCATGGGATATGACCAAGATCGGATTTGAATGTATTTACATCGTAGTGTTTATAATTTCGAACTTCAATGACGGTCGGCGTTGCAGATTTAATTCTGTGTAACTTCCGAACACCAAAAATAGCGCAGTGATCGGAGAAGCCTACTGGAATTACACCAGAAATATAATGTTCAGGTCTAGAAGTTAGAAATAAGTCAATTAAAGTTTTCGAGTTCTCAGTGATTCGTGTTGGTGTTGTTATGATTTGCTTCAGTTGATTTAAGCTAGCAAATTGCTTGAAATGTCTGGTACACGTAGTTTTTGATTTGTAATCAAAGTTAAAATCTCCAAGTAATATGATTTCAGATTTGGAGTTATAAGTCAGGTTGGTTAGTTGATCCTCTAAAGCCTTTGTAAATTCTAGGTGATCTGTGTTTGGAGGACGATACACTGCACCGAGTAGTAATTTGCTCGATTTTGGTTGTGCTATTTCAATCCAAATCGTTTCGATGTTTTGATCTGTCGGCGGCTCGTTCAGTCGATTACAGGCTAGATGTTCAGCTACATACACCACAATTCCTCCGCCATGGCGATTTCTGTCGCGTCTGACAAGGTTGTAGCCAGGTAGTGAGATTTCAGAGTCCGTAAAGGAGTCGTCTAGCCATGTTTCATTAAGAGAAAAGATGTGAGGTTTGTGAGTATCACAGAAGAGGCGAACTTCGTCCAGCTTTCTTCGGAGACTGCAAATATTGAGATGAAACATTCGAAGTCCTTTCATGTTAGGTTGAGAAGTGGAAGGTCTAGGTCCAGGATTTAGAGCGATATCATTTGACAGTAAAATTAGGTTGGCAGTTAGAGCAATGTTCAGATATCGCATGAGAAATATAGCCCTTGTTGTCGACGCCATTTTCGTGCATTTGGAGCTAGATTTTATATTTGGTGCATAGCTGTCTATTTTCGGTTGTGAAGAGCCATAAGATATCATAAGTGTTTGAAGATCATCATTAACGGGTAGAGTAGCGAAGTTTTCCGTCCAATGGATAGTAAGCAAGCAAGCTAGAAGATAAATTATCAGAGAGCTCGAAGTTGACATCCTTCCCGCCATGAACGTGACACGTTTGGATGCTGTTGCTATCTTGCTTGTCATTGATTGATTTTGTAGGTGGGTCTTTGGCTTCATCCTTACTACTCATGCACGAATTTTGAAACCAGAAGTGGTAGCCCAAAATAATTAAGTCTAACAGTAAAAACCAAAAAAAAAATGTCACTAATCCCTTTTCCAGGCCATCCTTTGGCATTTGTGTCTGTTAGTTAAACCTATTGAACAGCAAAACAACTTTTGTTTTCCTTAAAGGTACCAGTAACAACCAACAAGTGTGACTAAAGAAATAATCTGTTACTACGCTTCTTCTCAGTTGAGCTTGGAACGACTGAAGTTTTGTCACGAAGTTTTGTCGTTGAAAAGTACATGTTGTTAGGGGCAACGTCAAAAGTATCGAACTGTATAGTGTGGGAAAATGTGGGAAAAATTCACGAGCTTAATTGCTGCCGCGGTGTACGTAGTACCCTTCTATGAACTCGGCTATCTATAATGCTACACCGATTTCCTGAAAAGCAGAATACTTTTAGGCACTCATCAATGATAAGTTCAGGATAAAGTTGAACTAAACTTGCGTTGAAGCAAGGATGCCTTAGATTCAAGCACTTCAGCTCACAATGGTAGTATCTGATTTGCTCAGTTGATAATTGCTGATTATCATTTGTGGTGCAGGCATAAGTAATGAAGAAATGAGTAGCTTAGGCGAAGCAAAAAACCAAACGAAATCGTTCTGCCGTGGTCCGTGCACAGACTCGGGACAAAGGGAGGGCTTATGTTCTCACCTGGAATCCAGGGATTAGGATCATTATAGAAGGGAAAATGGCTCCTCAGAACATGAACTATATCACAGAACTGGTGGGCATCTTCCATGGTCATACAACCACTCTAGGTCTTCCTAAGGTACTGCAGGTTGTTGTACAGCTGCTGAAACTTGTCCGCCTGAAAACATTACAAGTCTGGATTTTGTGTTAAAATTGTCAAAAGCTAGACAGTTGTCTAACAAGGTTGTATGTGACCAAAGTATAGCTTTCATTAGTTTAGTAGCGCTAAATTTCAAACATATCACCGATTACTAGTATATCAGTAGAACGTTAATCGATTTTCATTTTTTTGGAAGATGAGTTGATTTCTTCGTCGTCTTCATCTTCAACTGGGGATTGGTCATTGTCAGGAATGACAAATGCTTCTTTAACTTTCTTGGTGTCTAGATCCAGACACAGAGAGAACTTTGAATTAAGTAACAATGTGGTTTCCTCGTCTGATGGCATTGTTATCACAGCGTCATTTCTTTGAAAAAGATGCTGAACAACCTAAAATATAAGATTCATAAAGAGTGGTTATATGGCGACAACGGGATGCAAGTATTCAATTTTATAATAGTGGTTTTCAAAATCTACTCATAGTTACTATCTAATAATACCGTGTATTTGAACCTGGATATTGAATGTATAGGTAACTCATCAGGTATATGTATTAGTAAATAAATGTATTAGTGGTTAATACACTAATTATTGTTTTTCGGTTTTTAAAAAAACACTCTAAAAGGTCGAATCTACGATTATCTTACCGTTGATTTTGCAGTGTACCACTCTTGCGTTATAAGGAACTTGCATTCGTTGATTACAGATGCTGCGTTTGCTCGGAACACTGTGGAACAGGAAGTGCATTTGGTGATAATCTGCTGTGTTGTCATGGGTCCGGGCGTGTATGGAATTTGCGTAAGACAGTTTATACATCGGACCATGGTTATGTACTCTTTGTATGCTTGGATGTGGCTTTGTAATTGCTTGATGAGATGTGGCTTTTCGACTGTTTTTTCATTTAAAGTTTCGTTTACTTCTAGCGCTTCGTCAACGGTTTGAATACATGTCTCCATTGATGTTGTCAGGTACTTTGTTTTATTAAAGGTGGAGACAACAGCATTGTTGATCTGTAATACATGTTGTTCAGCGAATGGAATCTCTTTAGCTCTTTCTTGCCACAGTACTAGATTGATCGCTCCTGTGTTATTAGCCAAAAGCACATCTCTTTTTTCTCTGTGATTGGGGTATTTCCCCACGGTAGGAATATCTTCAATTGCTATTACTTTTGCTTTCAAGGTGATGTGGCAAACATTTTGCGTTTCTCCATGGATAATTTGTGCTATGTTTAAAGTGGATTTTTCCATCTTTGGATCGATGATTCCTTTACTTCAGTATCACTAGCTGTCTCTGTAGGTCCCCTTTTAGGCTATCGCAACAGCATTTCAAGCTTTAACTCGGGACCCTCTTACGCGCTTATTTTGCTAATTTTTCGTTCTTTTCGAGTCCCGTGTTATCGTCACAGATGTTGAGAAAGCTAGCGAAGCGCTCGTGTCAGTCAATGACTTTGATGCTAGCGTAAAAGTGCTGGCGAATGAAGGTACAGGTAAAATAGACGTACCTGTAGCGTCCTGCGTAGCAGAAACCACTGCAGAGGTGGAAGAAGGTGGCAGTGCAGGCTGTAAAGAACTAGATAGCGAGGAGGACGAGTTTCCTGACCTATTTGCAGAGGATGCCTCCAAAACCGCTTGAACCACATCCCGGATAATCTCCTGCCGGTCTTTTGCAGAGAGTACCGTACGACTTCGTGTAGCCCGAGACATAACGAGAGTATAGCGTAAAACAAATAGCGTTGGTGTAGCAAACAAACTGCGTAAGCTAGCGTTAGCGAAATGAGATAGCACATAGCGTTAGCGTTAAGTATATAAGGAATCGATCACCAGAAATCTGGTATCATGTTTCTCGTCCATCAGCGTGATAGTTTTATGTAAAAAAAACGTGACCAGCGACTACAGTACACAAAAATTACAATTTGTAGCATTGTATGGGTTTATTTGCCGATTGCAAAGTACATTTCAGCTGTTGTGTACATTCTATATATATATATCTACAAATTGACATGGGGGTCCATATTAGGGGTCCAAATCGGGGGTCCAGCGTTTGTACCGACCCGCATAAAGTAGATCCAACACGGCGTCTCTCGTTGTCTCAGGTATTTCGCATCCATTAGAAGTTGGTTGTTCAGTAGAATGCATATTTAAAAATTGATAACTGTTTTCAACAAGGTATTTTTTTGAAGAAAGACATTGGCATACAAGGCATTCATAGTGGCTTTCAAGGCATACAAGGCATACAAGGCTTTCAAGGCATACAAGGCATACAAGGCTTTCAAGGCATACTTGGCTTTGAAAGTTTCGCGAACCAATCCGTTCCGAAAACATCGCTCATTAACATCTTTTAGTGTAGATTGGTCGCGAATTATAATCTTTGTGTATGCGTTTGTAAGTATTTTGAGCGTTCGTAGCAAAAACCTCCAAGTAAGAGAAACAAACAAGCAGACAAACTCCATTCTCACCCTCATGTTGATGGAGTCGAACGAGCTATCAAAGTGGCTGTCGAAAGCAATTTTATAAGAAAGTCCTCTTGGCTGGTCATGTGATCCTGTCAATCACGATTTGCCAATAAATAAAAACAAACAAACACCCTGATTGGACTGTTGGTTGTCATGTGATCTTGTCAATCACACATAACAAAACTTCACCCTAATTGGGCTGTTGGCTGTCGTGGTATCGATCGTATTGCGCAACTTGTCCATTTTGTCGAGCAGGAAACGGGAAAAAAACCGCATTTTAAGACTCGTGCCGGTGGCCAAAGGCCTAGGCACGAGTAAAAACAGTTTTGAACCAGCTTTTTAGCACGAACACAAGAAAAAAGAAACACTTACTTGAAAACGTTTGTGAAAAATAAATCAGTTGGATGATAAATAACTTATTAGACATTTTACTAGTGGACATTTTTTTGTGTTTGTATTTTGTCTATCGCCCTTTCAGGCTTAACAAAATACAGCATATTCAAGTAAATATCCATCCGTATTCACCCTAATATCTGTAATAGGATATATCTATCACACAGCTTTGGTTCTTTTGTGTTTTGTTGGGTACAGGACTACCATGATCTTAATTACACTCTAATTAGTAAAGTTTGGTTCATGGATTAATAAAAAACAATATTTAGCATTATTTATGTTGTCTTCTTTTAGTATTTTTGTTTCAGTCATTCTAGGCAATGAAGTCTTTCAATGCATTTCTGATTGCTCCAGCCTGTTGATCTTGTCTTGCATTTCTGTCACATTGTGGGATCCCAGCATAGATCGGAATTCCGGTGAGCCAGTCATCATGGAACTCCTCTTTCATCGTCTCACAAAAGTTGTGAAGCACACAGCATGCTCCAATAGTAATGCATGAGTTGGCTACAGACAGGTCAAGGCGCTTCCCCAGACACCTAAATCGACCTTCAGTTGTCCAAAAGCATTCTCAACCACGACCCTTGTCTTGCTCAAGGCATTGTTAAATGCCACTTCGAATGGTGTCAGATTTCCTCTATCATAATATGGCCGCATCAACCAATTCTTGAGACCATATTCAGAATCACCAAGGATAAGTGGGGGCACAATTATTCCACTAATTCTTTTGCTAAGGTGAACTGGGAGGAATGATCTTGCAGAACATGCATCATACAAAAAAGAGTTCTTGAAGACCCTGGCATCATGTACCTTTCCTGGCCATCCAATGCAGACATCTCTGAAAAAATAGTCGCTGTCCACGAGTCCTCGAACAATAATTGAGTAAAATTTTTTTCTATTCATGTAGTCTTCTTTGTTATAGTGGGTAGCCATTATGGGTACATGACAACCATCAACAACACCAACAACCTGAGGAAATCCTGCTAAATTATAAAAACCGGTAATCTCGTCCTCCACTTCAGGCACTGCTGGAAGTCGAATATACCTCTTGAATATTACTTCCATGATTGATTTGCAAACTTGTAGGGTAATTGTACATGCTGTTGATTTGCCAATGCCAAAGAGATTAGATATAGTTCGGTACGATACTGTGTCAGCAAGTCGATATAGGGCAATTGCAACATGTTCTCTTGCAGGGATAGCACGACGAAAACGCATATCACGGCGTTCAATATGAGGAGCAAGCTCAGCACAAAGCTTTTCGAAGGTGTTTCTTGACATTCGCAGATTCTCAACCCATTCTGTGTGACCCCAGTCGTTGTTAACAGTGTCCCAAAACGATCCACTTCGTTGCTTTGACCAAACTCTCCACACCGGCACAAATGTGTAATAATATTAAGAAAAAATAACAAAAAGGCTCTTCGTTTCCTCTTTAAGTATTCTCTTCTTTGCTGCAAAGCACGTTTTTTGCGAATTCCAGCTCGTTTTTGTCTTTTTCAAGAATAACAAAGTCAAAAGGGGAAGGAAATGTGCAACACGGGCAACCATTTTGTAGCATCAAAACACGTCAACATTCCGACGCAGGGAGGGTGGATAGGGAATTTTGTCTCTTATTTTATCTCCCGCAAAGTACACCGGGAAGTGAACTTGTTTTTGTTTTGTTAAAGCGTGTGTGAACGGAACAGACAACTAAACTCGTTTAATTAAACACAGTTTTATTAAACACAGTGTAAGTAAACAAGTTTATCTGGTGTGAACGGGGTATAGCACTTAGCATTGGAGGTTTTCAGCAAAATCTTCATTTAATATTATCTCCCCAGGTGCCAGTGTCTCTTTGAGATAGCTCAGCTCATTAAACTGGCGCTTAATGTTGTAAACATGCCTGCCAAATGGCTGAAGTTGGGCAATAAGATCCTTTTTGGCCTCAGCCATTGTGCAGTCAACCTGTGCTTTCCTCACTTTGCCATCATCAGTAGTTTCCCACTGATAATAGGAAACAGGTTGATCTTCATGATATTTGTCAAACATATCACTTACTGGTCCCTCATCACACTGTTCACACTGATGGCTTAACAGCTCCCCCAGCCAAACTGTCCAAAACAAAGATTTGTTGCTGCTTTGGTTTTGCTACAAACAGGTACCAGTGCCCTCCACTTTGGCTACCGGATATACAAGGGACAAGTATGATATCTTGCCCAAAGGCTTTCAGCAGTCTGGCATGTATAGAGTGCGCAGGTCTTTTGCCAATAGCTTTCTCAAACACTTCCCACTCAATACATAGTGTTTGAACTGAACTTGAAGAACCTTGATCTGCTAGGATCTTGAGATATGTATCAATAATGAAGTTGCTGACATAGTTATGTTCATCTATTTGCCTATCACCTATAAGGCCCATGATATCTTTATCAGAGATGATAGCATTGCCCTTGAACTGCACTTCATTGTTGACAATACATGTCAGCAATGGCTCTTTATGCCTTTGAGAAGTGCATGCTTGCTCTTCATTGACTTCTTTAAGGCCAACCATCACATTGATTTCAATAGGAGAACCCTGAGAAGAACCTGATGGATCTTTAGACCCACAGTTCATTGGAAAGAATGCTTTCTTTTTCTCTGGCTTCTGTCTTGATTTGCTGTTTAAGGAAGCTCTGAATGCTCTTCCACGCTGACTTGCTGTCAAACCATCTTTGGTCTTCTTCTTCAGAGGTGGTTGGGCACAATTGTGATCAGTTGAATTGTATTTCACTTTTTCTTTCTCGCATTACTTGTAGGTGTTGTTTGCTTAAGAGGTCCAGGACAAGAGTTGGATGTTGGTGCATTCATATGGACTTTCGTTAGCTGGGATGGTGGATCCATAGTGACCTTCGTTGGCTGGGATTGGGCATTCATAGGGACCTTCGTTGGCTGGGATGGTGCATTCATAGGGACCTTCGTTGGTTGGGACTCAGCTCTGTCCTTTGGCTTTTTCTCGTCTTGATAAAGGTGTTCTTCTTTTTCTTCCACTTTCTTGTTTAACATTCTATAATTCCAATTTAGAAAATAGAACGCCCTCATTGTAGCTTGATCTAGAGATCTTTGATGAAGACTAAGCGCATCATTTTAGGCCGAAAATGCTCTCTCTACTTCACATGAACTGATTGTACCAGTGCAATAACAGGAGGCTAAGCTGTACAGTTCTGGGAGAAGATCAGCCTTTGATTTTCAAAAAAGGGTGAGATCAATATACCCATCCCTACTTTGCATTACAGTGTTAGGCCCAATGTGATTTCGATAAAGATACCATTCCTTCTTTGATACTCTCTCAATACAAGGGATGTCGCAGAAATGATCTCAAAAGGGAGGTCAATCAAGGCTCTTGGAACTAACGCCCTGATCTTGTCAAAGAACTCTGATCCTGGCTGGCCACAATCACAGACATATTTGTGAAGCTTATTGTAGGCAATCTTCTTCAATCAGTTACTCTCTCTCGTTTGTATTTGTACCTTCTAAAAAGCAAAAACTGAGATCTTTTTCCTTTAAGTCACAGTTTTCATCCAGATAATGTAGCAACCCTCGCATTTGATCATAGGCTCCAGTGATCTGGGGAATCTGCTGCTGGAACTGCCTCAGGTACTGTAATAATGTAGGGGCCTTGGATTTGATAGTTTTGAGTTGCGCATGTAATCCCCTCATGAAATCGTCTTAGTTGTACAGCTCATTCAGCCTTTGAAGTGAGGCACTTGCTTGTGACCCTGCTTGTTTAAGTTCGTTCTCAATGAAAGGCCCAAAAAGATGGTAATATTCAGCATGATAAATAGCTGAGTTAAACCAGACATCCAAACTTTTGGTTGTTGGATTTGGGGGCATTCTGATGTTGCTCTCTGTCTCAACTGCGTCTTGAAGGAACTTTCTAAACCTACCTTTTCGCCTAATTGGCTTGAAAAACAGATTCCTAACGCATTTCATGAAGTCTGTGGCTTCTTGGTAGTTTTTTTTTTTGAAGTCAGATGCGGCCAGATTTACAATATAACTGTGGCATGTAATGTGGATACAGTTTGGAAATATGGTACTCTGTGTCGTTGTATGCCTTCATCATGTTGGAAGTGTTGTAGAATGAGCCATACAACAAATAAAAGTCATTGCAGTTTAATATGTGTGTAACCTCTTTTATTTTCCTTGTGGTTCACATAAAGTAAAGTGTAAGGACCTCGCAGTTCTTTGCTCTATGCAATCCTCTTTCTTACTTTTTTTTGTAAAGGGTTTCAACCAATCTTATCTTTAATCCTCATGCTTTGACAGTCGTCAAATGCACAGCCGTCCATCGGGATTTGACTCGGGACCTATCCCACCAAGCATGGCCTTTCTAATGCCTAGAGCCCTGTTACATGTGCATATAATTTGCGGGGTATTCTGCAGCCCCACTTAAAGCAGTAGAAAAACAGTATTTAACTAATGTTAACAAAGATGTATTATCTGCTATGTTGGTATTGTTATATTGTATACTGTATTAACAAAGCCCACCATCGTCTACCTCCTCTGTTCCGTCATTTACATCCTCTGCTACGTTGGTATTGCTATATTTTATAATAGCTGTAGTTGAAAGAGCTATCTCAATAATGTCATCTTGACCAACTCACAGATGAGATCTTGCTTTTCGTCAGTTTGAGATTTGTAGATGTGAAAAAGTTTCTCAAGAACATTTTGCTTAAGTAGCAGAGATTTGTGTCAGCAAAAGAGGCATTAGCTTGTACTTGTGGTTTACAACTAGCTGGCTAAACTCATCGGCGATGAGGTGGGGCACAGCAAGGAGGCGACCATGATAGCCATCCACGGTCCACCACCTGGCACCTGTCACACTGACCGCAGTCAGTGGAAAGTATACTCACCCTATGATTCCTAATCAGGGAGAGGTGGGTGGGGCAAAACCCAATATCACAGCTCAAGATCATGGATCCTGCACAAGCAAAGCACATGTGGGCCCTGCAAAGCCATAGGGCCGCCCTGCATTTGTATGACTGACCGCTGGTCAGACAAATCACCTCAGATATCGCGCCAAGAGCAATGGGACCCGCATGAGCCACGTTGAACCTACAACAAGTCCCACATATTAAACGGTCTGATTATCTTGCAAACAGCCGCCGATTAGCACGCCTCGACTTTAACTTTGCCTAAATTTTTGTTCAGCCACATATAATTTATAGATTTTAAAATTTATCCCTGTATTTCCAATTAAAATTATCAACTGTGGACTACACTTTTTAGTATGCAGTATAATTTATTCAGCTTTTTTTTTTAAACAGCTTTATGTGACCACTTCTAATTTAAGGCCTGTTACTTAAAAGAGGCATTTTAGAATATGTAGGCCTCACTGGATCATTTACTGTGGAGTATATGCACCCATTTTGAAGGTAGGGGGTGGATCGAGGTTTTTTTTTTTTCTGGCAGCTAGAATCTTTTTTAATAAGGAAAAGGAAAAGAATGCCTTTACTGCCCTTCAAATGTTTTGAGTGTGTGTGAGGGAGGGGGATTTGGGGGGGGGGGGGGGGGGAGGGGGGGGGGGGAGTTGAAACCAAGTTTTTGACCGGGTAGGGGGACTCACATATGGGATGGTTGTTGAAAATGTTGGAAAGATGCGACGAGCATCTCTGCCCCTTTCACATCAGAGATGTTCCCTCTACGTACAGTCTGATAAAGCCTCTATATATATATATACCTGTAAACACTATATACCTACCTCTTCGAAACATTTCTTTCTTCTTGGGGTCAGCCTTAAATATGAAGATTTTGACACTGGAGAAATGTTAATACAAAATTTAATACAATTAATATAAACACACAGCCTGCATTACAAGATTGCCAAAAATACCTGTAAATGTCAGTCATTAAGTTAATTGAATGGTAATTTAGGCAGGAAGCCAAATGCAATTGTCACTACCAATTGATTAGATGTACATGTATCCATTATTTCACTAGATTTTTTAAAAATCTTTATGTATATATCATGTGGGAATCGCTGATCGCCGAGTTGGAATCCGAGTTTGAGTTTGAGTTAGACTTGAGTTGGAATCGAGTTGGAGTTGAGTTAGGTCCCGAGTTAGACCCAGACTTCCGCGTGCTCAAAATGACCTTGCTAAGTAACTTTAAAAACATCCAAACGAGGCAATTCAAAATGGCGGCCAACGAGCACGCTTATTACTGTTGTGACTGATGAAATAAAGCTACAAAGGTAGTTTAAATATGGATAAAAACGATGGAAAACCTAAATATAAAGGTATGTAAAACTTTTCATGCAGAAATACACAATAAATCGTATTCGTGGGTATCAATTAAGTGACCTTATCTTTGGTACTAAAAACAACTTTCTTGAACAATCGTATTCAAAATATAAAATAACTTATAACCTCTGTTATAATTCATACGACATCCCACATAAAAAAGACAGTCTTTCTTTATGTAAAGGATTATACCTTATTATATGCTTACAGCTATATCCAAAAAATAAAGTGACTATCGTTCAACTGGAACCGTTGTAACAAGTACGAAAATACAATTGTCTTGAATACAATGCCTGGTTTATTTTATGTATTTGTGACCAAATGTGTTCCAGTTGAACGATAGTCACTAAATAAGAACAATTATTTTGTGATAAAGTGTACAAGCATTCTAATTTAGATCAGACACTGTAATAAATACAATCCATCAATCATTGGTTTTGATCTTTATTTTAATATTCCTAATAATCTTAAATAGAGAGTACATACAATACATCCTACTAGAATGCAAACACTAAATGCACATACTTTCCTATTTTTATATCATATCATTAAATTATATCATATAACATTTCCAACTGCTACAAACTAAATATTATGAAATGCATTCAAAATCTAGATTCTCTAATGTGGTAACTTCAATCAACTTCAATAACCTTTGAATAATTTTTCTAATTAAATATCGTGGGAACTTCAATCAACATCCCACATGTAACTGTAACAAAATATCAAACAATATAACATTTATAATTCAGATGCATAATAGCCCAAACCAGCACTGTGGACTCATCTAAAAATCTTCATCATCAATCAATGTTATAATGACATAAACTAGATTTCTTTGGTATGAAAAATGTTACTTCCTAGAATAATGTATAGTATTTGAATATTGCATTAATTTTGTAGGCTCTTCTACACTTTTGCTTTTGCTTCATTCTGATGATGCCTATCACAAGCATTTATAGCCTAGTAAGCCTAGTATAACAATTTATCTGAAAAAAAAAACTTAAAATTGTGAAAACCTACTTTGTTGTACATATTTCATAAAACACTTGGATTGGCGTTGATGTTGTTGGGATCGCACATTTGTATAAATCCTTACTGTGCATGCTTTTCCAAAAATATAAAATAAATAAATATATAACATAATAATAACTATAAAAAATAATAATAAAAAATAAATAATAACAATAAAAAATAATATATAACAATAATTATAATACTATGGATAGGGAATTATGACATTCCCTGCGAAACCCAAAAAACTATATTAAAGGCGAAGGACTTCTGTTTCTTTCTTTCACTGTTCTTTCATACTAAAAAAAATAAGATATGTGGAAAATAACAGAAAAAGTACTACAGAAAAGTCCTTTTCTTATACACTTACCTCTGGCTAACTGCCAAACCTTTTTTTTTTTTGAAGATTTTTTTTCATTGCATGAAGATTTTTATATTTTATATTCACGCCAAGAAAAAAATAATATATCTGCTTCGGAAAATAATTAAGATTAAGCATTTAGCCAGCAGGAAGTGTACATGTATGGTAAGGAAAGGTCTTTTCTGTAGTATTTTATTGGAATTCTTTTTCTTCTATCTTTCAACATACAAAAATCACTGCTTTAGAATATATTTGCAAATTACTTCAAATCAAACAGATTGATTTCCTTTAAAATAGTTGAAATTGTTTTGTAATAGTATAAAGTTTATGATGTTGTTTACCGCTTGCCAAGGTAACGCCAATCAAACCAAAACTCTTAGCCAAGCAATATAACTTGTCCAAAAACAAAAATGAAAATCAAAGGTATGGTCTAAACAATACTCAACGATTTTTTGAAATAGCATCAATTATCCATGAATTTGCAAAACTATGTGCACATGCCAATTTGTCTTAGATATTCTGATTGAAATGCATCTAAAATTAAATCTGATGCATAGGAAATCATTGATGGTAGGAGATATGGATGACGCAGTCTCAGACACTCCCATTGACAATGGTAGTATCTGTTTGCCTCAGTTGATATGTGCTGCCTTCCTTCCTTGGTATAGGGTTTTTTTCCCCGGTGTTGGATCACCAATCCAATGAAGGGTGGTCCAAGAGGGTGCCGTATCTCATACGGACAGCCAGCACATCTCTTAATTTTGTTTGTGGCTTTTACTATCTTGAAGGGATGGTTATTTTGCCATGGTTGTTGGATGTTGCTGATAGGAAATGAATTCAGTGGGTAGCGGCTTGGTAGCTGGTGAGATGTCAATGGATATGAAGCTGACAACGTGGATTGTTGGAAGTTCGGCATCTGCTGAGATGTGGATGGATATGCAGCTAATGCAGTGGTCCCAGATGCTGACGAAGTGGAAGGATGGAAACTTGACATCTGCTGAGTGAAGGATGGATATGAAGCTAATGCAGTGGTGCCAGATGATGACGATATGGATGGATATGAAGGGACTGACGTGGTACCAGATGCTGACGATGTGGATGGATATGAAGCTAATGCAGTGGTCCCAGATGCTGACAATGTGGAAGGATGGCAGCTTGACATCTGCTTAGTGAAGGATGGATAAGAAGCTAATGCAGTGGTCCCAGATGCTGACGATGTGGAAGGATGGCAGCTTGACATTTGCTGAGTGAAGGATGGATAAGACGCTAATGCAGTGGTCCCAGATGATGACAATGTGGATGGATTTGAAGCTAATGCAGTGGTGCCAGATGTTGGTGTTGTGGTTTTCTTCCTTCTTCCTCCCCTCTTTGTGGGACTATGTCCACAGGAAGGTTCTATCAGGCTGTAACTTTCGTCTACAGTGTAAGGATCTACCTGGAAATCAGCATCTACAATTTCTTTTCCATACTCCTTAGCTCTCTTCATTTGGCTTTGACATTGGCATTTCGCAGACTGGCTTTGGCTTGGACCTTTTCCAGTGGGCCGGATGCTTCCATCTAGGAACCGCTCCAACATTTTTTCAAGTCTTATGGCCTCACCAACATCATGCCTCGCAGCATCAACTAGTGTCAGATTTGTCGCCCCTGATTTAGCCCATGTAGCATGACCTGTTTCCGCCAAATTCATCCTTGGTGCATTTGCTGTCGCTTTAAATGCCCTGAATATATGGGTCTTTCGGGCATCCCACCAGGACATCCAGTGCTTCACTGTTTCACCTTGCTTTGTTTGCTTCAAAAAGCGATTGATATCTTTCAAACATACTAACAGTATTTGCTTCCATTAAAGCATTGCCAAGAGTAATAAATTGCTCTCTTTCTTCTGATGGCAGTTTGGTGGACTGACGTCAGACAGATTGCTTATAGTGGAATTCACAAGACACTGCTCTCTTTATGGAATCCTCACCATAAACTTCTCTTACCCCATTCCACCATGCTCCGGCCTCATCCATGACCCAACCAATGGGATTGAATTGTTGTTTGTTATCCCTTGCCACTTTCTGTACCACCTTGAAAATGTAATTAAGTGTATAATTAGCACCATGACACAGCTCAAGCATGTTAAGGACTGGGTTTTTCAGAATTAAAAAATAATAATTTCGTTCGCGTTTACAAGTACAAAGCTGAAATTTGAATCAGAAATCATATTTGGGCTGTTTTAAAGTTTAGTGGTGAGAATGATGACATAAATTGGTCATGTGACCATTAAGGCGAATAAACAGAAAATTAAAAATGGGCCGGTCAGAACTTTTTACCGGAATATTAAAAAGTATGTGAAAATAATGCAATTGTAAAGGTCTTTTGAAATCCGCCTCGTTTAATTGTCCATTGTACAAGGTAGGTGAGTTATAAGGCAAAATAGGTCACATGACCAAAGGCTAAATTAACAATTATTAAAATTTCTCCAAATCAGAGAATGAAGGAAATCCAAACGAGGCGCATTATATGGGGTGCCAAGCTTGTCAAAAATACATGATGTCATATATATATGACAAGTCTAAAATATCAGATACGATTGTGGATATATACACCGACTAGACATAAATATGTATGATATTTCTGAAATATATAATAGATGTTTGTATTTATAAAACATGTTCTTGTTTATACTTCATCTCTACACTTCTAACATACGTTGAAATTTATAATACATGTTCATTTATAATAATTGTTCAATTATAAAACATGTTTACCATATGAACGGCGAACTTTCATAATTATAAAACGTGTTTGCGATATATAACAAAACGGCGAATTTTTTATAATACATGTTCATTTATAACACATGTTTACGATATAAAACGTGTTTATGAGCCAGCAGTCAAACGGGTCTGTGACCAGGATCTTATTGAGCATGCGTGATATCAGTCCAGGTCCTAGCAAAATGGAATCCATTTTGTACAAGTACCACTTGATTTAAAGAAAGATATTATCATAATAATTGGCTATGGATGTTCTTAACGAGCTGAAAAGGCATCTTGTAGTTCTTCCTGAAATATTCAATCAGTTACATCAAAATCGAGGGAGTCGTAGCTTGGTTACTATCCAGGAGATGCAAAGAGTTGCAGATCGTGAAGTTCTCTTCCGTCAACTGGCTTTAGTGTCTTCGTGTTGAAGTGTTCGTCTTTATCCTCATCATTGGGAAGCAACTGGCCTACTTCATGAGAGTAATGAAGGCAGGGTTCCTGATAAATTTCTAGTATTTCACATAGTAAGTCACAAACTTGTTCCTTTTGAGAGTGGTTTATGTTTAATCCATGGTCCTCAAGTTCAACAACGATGATGAACCAAAACAACGTGGAAACTTCAGAAATATCATACATATTTATGTCTAGTCGGTGTATATATCCACAATCGTGTCTGATATTTTAGACTTGTCATATATATATGACATCATGTATTTTTGACAAGCTTGGCGCCCCATAGCATTAGGATGGACAGGTATGCATACAATGTTTTAAAATTTTACTTTTAAAGGAAATGTTTCTAACTGGCCCATTTTTAATTTTCTATTTTTTAATGGTCACGTGACCACTTTCTGACATCAACATCCCCACTAAATCTTTGAGGAACCCAATTGTGAACAGAAAACCAAATTTCAGGTTTGTGAATGAGAAATCATTTTTTAACATGCTTGAGAGAAGTTATTAAATTTAATGTCATATTCGTATTGTTGGTTAAAAGAATGGAACAGCCTGAATTTTTTTTATTAGAAACAATAAATAAGCTTGGTTTGGACTTACATTCCTTATTTGACTTATATGACTTTATGTGTCATTGTCCACAGATGGAGGTTTGCCAAAGTCCTTCAAATTCATATAGTAGAATCTCTATCGGTATGATTAAGAATGCAGGTTTTCTAAGGTTTCTTGATTTATTTTTCCTGGATTTGACCACCATAACCGTTGTTTTTGTTAATACATGTATACGCTACCACTTTAGACCAAATTAACTGTATATTTTGTAGGTTATTTTACCACCTTTGAATTTTTTTTGAAATTTAATGTTTTGTAAAATGTAAAATTTTTGGTCATTTTAAAAATCATTTCTCATTGTAAAACTCTAAATTTTGTAGTAAAAATCTATAGTAATGTATGTAATGTATGTAATGTAATGTAATGTAATCTATGTAATGTAATAATGCACATTCTTTTTACTGTTATCTCTAATTGGAGTTATATTTGGAACTTTTAAAAACTCACCTCATCCAATAATCGCCAAAACACTACAACTGCCTGTGTATCTTCTCTCTTGCTTTCCATTGTTGCTAGTTTAACTAATTTTCGCAATACTGGATGGAAAACCCAAAGTGTTAGTGTTTTAAAGCCAGAACACCTGTCATGTTTGGCGTCGGCATAGCAGTATTGGTCTTTCAAAACACCGTCTCCATTATAGTCCATACTTAGTGCTAGCTGGGCTTGAATCGATGAGCACTTAAAAACGTACGTCATTTCACCGTTCAGCTCTTCGTTATTCATCTTGTAGATGTAGAACTCATCTCTCTTTGCACAGAAAGATTTAAACGTTGTCAAAGCATCAAACGAATGGCCCAGACTATGTGCCTTTGTCTGCTGCTTGATGTTTCCAATTCGATTGCCATCTGCGACAGTCTCAGCAACTCGTTCAATATCCTCCCAGTTTTCACCTTTGATGGCTGCTAGTAGTAAATTGCCGCTGGCCTCAGACGGTTTGAGAGTGGCATTTTTCTTGAATGCCTCTTTGAGGTCATTCTCAACTTCTTTGTTTTCTTTCCTGGGCACAGCTGTACATTTATGACGCCCATGGTGGAACACAGTTACTCCTTCCCGATCTTCGGTAAACTCCCAAATCTTTATGGCACGGCATTCTATAAACGTAGCTTCGTTTTCACAGACGAAGCACACTTTGTTACCTTTTTACTTGTGCCCAGGCCGTAGGCCGAAGGCAAGAGTCATAAAATGCGTTGGTTTTTTTTTTTCTGTCTTCAACGCTAGAAAATGACGATGTTGCGCAACAATATCATGTGATCCTTAGAGCCTTCGGTAATGAGGCTTTCGATTGGTTAGGCTTGGGATCCATGGTAACACATCCGGTTATGTCTCGATTATGTGATTGACGTTGTCAAATCGTTGAGGGACAGGATCACATGACCAACCACGAGGTTTTCGTGTGGTCGTGTTTGGAAACACGACTCTTCGTTTTTCGACGGCCATTTTGGAAGCGAAAGGATGCAAGCTGTGGACATAAATGCTGAGATTCTTACACTCTTCACTCGTCAGAGTGTTAAGGTTAAAGGAAAAGACGAGGAGATCTCTGAGCTAGAGATCGCTACCCCTTCCATTCGTGAGGGAGCTGTAAAAGCAGCGAAAAACGAAGAGACCAACATTGCGATGGTCGCCACCCCTTCCATTCGTGAGGGAGCTCTCCCAGGAGCAGCTGTCCGAGTGACAGTAAATAACGAAGAGACCCGCCGAAGTAATAGGGTCAACACCCCTTCCATTCGTGAGGGAGCTCTCCCAGGAGCAGCTGTCCGAGTGACAGTAAATAACGAAGAGACCCGCCAAAGTATTAGGGTCAAAACCCCTTCCATTCGTGAGGGAGCTCTCCCAGGAGCAGCTGTCCGAGAGACAGTAAATAACGAAAAGACCCGCCGAAGTAACAGGGTCCTCACCCCTCCCATCCGCGAGGGAACTGCCCCGGCAGATAATAGCGGAGAGACCACAAGTGAGGTCGAAAAGCCAAACTTATATGAGAAACCAAAGTTATATGAAAACACCAGCTATAAAACTAACCAATTAAATCGATCATTGTGTAAACATTCAAATCTACAGGAAGACGCCATGTTGGATTCACATGTGAAGGAAACTATCCACTTCCAAAACAGTATACAAAGCCATGGTATTGAATTAATGAACACAAAGATTAATCTTATCTTTCTTTTTATTGCTCTTTTATTGATTATCTTATTTAATAAATGGATCATTCTGGATACTGTATTTTCCGTCTATAATGTTATGATATTAGCGAGTGTTTACGCTACTTTTCTGGGTGTTAATTTCTGTATCAACTTGTTGATGTCTTCGACACAAGATGCATTCGATGAATGTGATATATTTGACAAAGCCATACAGTTATCTGTTATTGTACATGATAATAATGAGCCAATTTCAATAAAGAACTGTAGATCACGATATGAGAAGTTTGTTCATTTGAGTCGCCACACTCGTACACGTGCTGTTCGTATTCGTGATAGAGAACCCAGCAGAATACCCCTGAGAAAGATTACAAGCATTTTGCATAAATCTAGAAACGTCAGACGTATGCTGCCAAAATACATAAAGAAAAATATACCAAGCTCTTCCCGTATGCATATTTTTGTTAGCAAGAGTAGGGCACATAATGTTAGAAGTAGACAAAAAGGGAAAAGAATGAAATACCTTCTATCATCCAAAAGAATGCATCGTAAGTTTAGCAAACATAGAATCAAACTGAAAACTAATTATTATCCTGATCAATTAATGAAAAGTACCAGGGCAAACCAGTCAAATGCTTGCAGTAAGTGTCATTCAGTACCGAGTGTTTATAAAAATGTGAATCACAGGATAAATCATTGCAAGTTCAATCTGTCTAAGGATGTGGAGACAAACCCTGGTCCTCCCATTGATCCTACAAAAACAATCCAGGCTCCTTACAGTCAAGACAATGTGTTATTGTTCGGCTCAAATGCAGGTACACAGTGTGTGGCTATGTCCCTTATGTCCCTCGTATACAACCACAAGAATGGTATCACTTCCTCAATGGACTTGGTTAATATCATGAATATAGGTAATGAACTGTATTCTGGTTTATCTCGACTATCCAGACAATCCTATTTACTGCTCACAGAAGTACCTGAAATGATTACAGTGTGCAATACTAATTATCAACTTCAATATAGTCCAAGCTATACTGGTGCTATATGTGATAGTTGTGCTGTAGAAGTTTTCAATTATTGCATGCCATTAGAGAATTCCATACAGGCTTTGCTTCAACAAAATTATAATTCCTTTTTCTTAACCATTTTAAGTACTACTGTGGCTATTTACTGTACTACTGATGGGAAGTTCAAAATATTTGATTCTCATGCAAGAGACTTATTTGGTATGCCCCATCCTCAGGGAAAGTGTGTATTATTAGAGGTAGACACCTTAAATCAGCTGATAACCTATTTTCAATATGTTTATCAAAGTCCAGATGTTTTATTTGAAATTAAAGGTGTCCATATTGCTGAAATGCTATGTGATAGGGTAGAAGTTCTTGACCAACAGAGCAACATCCATGAAAGAAGCTGTAATACAGATACTAACACTGTGAGCAGAAATATTCCTTTGGAATGCTGTTGTGCCATATCTTTTTATTCTATTTGTTTCTCCATGATCAAGTCTTGTGGATATTGGAATGTGCAAACTTTAGAGGCAATTGTTGATCATGCAAGCATATTTTATAGAGAAAAACTCTATATCAATAACCAGGACCTCACTATCAATGATTTCCCAAGTACACTACAAATATATGATGCAGATATTAGCATTGCATTTAATCTGGAGAAGCAAGGAAGACTATGTTGTACCTCTTTTGCTAGCAAGTTAGTATTGCAGAACTTAATCAAAGACAATACAAAGCATAATACTGGGTTTTTAATGTGGATATCCAATTATTGCATAAGTTGCATTTTTGAGCATAAGGTAAAGGGGAAGACAAACACTGTGAAATATTACCTTGTAGCATTAAACCCTGATGCAAAGCTTAACATATCCCAAGGTTTGAACAACTTAGATTCTCTTAGTCAGTCATTATTGGATATCATAAAGAAGGAATTTCACTCCAGAGACAAAGAATATTGTATCAAATTTCTATGCTGTTCAAGTAATATTTCAAATGCTACAAGACAAAAGGTTATGGCCAAACA